>CM037088.1:70542770-71013985 GCA_020916435.1 Oxytropis ochrocephala
CCCTCGGTCTCTCATGACCCTAGAGCGGGCATTCTTTGTCTTCCTCATATATCCGCAAACAATCTACCGGATCAAAGAATACTCTAATTTTACGATACCCCACACCGCTTGATATCGGCTCACCATTCTCTAACTTAATGCATTTTGAGAATTCAATTTGACCTCAAGATAGTGTGGATAGAACTTGGCCAACTCCGTGAACTTGGCAAAGATATTCATGAATGATCATACTTCCCCGCCTCGGTTCAAGAAATTCCACTCTTTCTTACCTCTCACGTCCTCGGAAATACTTTCGCAAGAATTCCTTCGAACACACGGCCCAAGTGATCTCCTCCCGTGCAAAGACCCAATCTCTCACCGGTCTCTAGCCACCACCATCGCCTCTTCGGATAATGTATGAGTACCGTGCACGACTTTCGCTCATCGGTGCGACCAATCACCCCCAAGATCCTCTCAATCTCCTTCACCAAGTCAAGGCACCATCCGGGTTGTACCTCCCCTGAAGGTAGGGGTTCTCTCCGAACGTTGCGGCCGCGGGTCTCATTATTCTCGTTGGGTACCCACGATCTGCGCTTATAGCTCGCAAGGCCTCAAGAAAGAGCGAAGATCGATCCTTACGGCCATATCAACCTAACACCGCAAAGCATAAACAACCCGCCTGTAATTACTTTAAGACACCTAGTTGTCATACACACTATGACATGATCGACACACTTGGCGGACAGACCGAACTTTTGCTCGATACCACTAATGTAACACCCCATTTCTACCCGGTAATTTAAATCAAAAATCAGAGTATACAAAAATCTTTTCTAGTCATCTTTTAGTTTAGTGTGTTATAAAATAGTGAACTGGCTGACTATGGGATTACTCAGTAATCGACACTACTTGCAATGTGCATTGGCCACCTTTGCAAGGCTCTCGATGATGCCCTTGTAAATACACCAATAAAGAAATTCTAGCCTTAGTGGCGAACCACGCTTTAGCCATAGTCATTCAGCACACTAATAGTATAACATAAATTAATAATCAATGAAATGGAGCGTCACAACTCTTTCTCTTAAACAAAATCCGAATACGTAACACAAGTAGATAAACTCATAGAAATATAGTTTCACATAATGCAGCGGAAAATAATCATTATCTCAACAAAGATAATCCAAAGAATATCAAAACAAATACATAAAGGCTCAACAAGGAGCAAAACAAGCAACAACGAGCCTAAACCCCGACCCTAGGTGCTACGTGATCGAGCGGGCATCGACTCTGGGAGTAGTGAAGGTAGAAAGCCCTCACTCCCGACTCACCGTGGTAAATAACAATGTAAAGGGTGAGTCTCGAACTATATAATAAAAGTGATAATAAGCAATATATAAGCATAGTGTACAGCATACTCAAACACGCCAAACATCAATCAACAATATTCATGCACTAATGGGAATGTATGCAATGTCAGTATGCATGTGGTACCATTGGCCCACCGGCCGCCCTCGAAGCTTCACAATCATTTTATAAGGCCTCCCACGCCTCTCAGCTTCACAATCATTTTATAAGGCCCCGCCGCCTCGAAGCTTCACACATCATATTATAAACTCTACGATCGCACCAATGTATGCATGAGACTCCATGTACATCACAAACATCATTTCAAACAGTTCCACACACACATTAACTCTTTCCTCAGTGTCAACCTCATTTTATAGCACTACTTGGCTTGGCCACTCCGGACCATGCCCCCATTGCATGATCAATCACCTCATTATAAACCCTCAACATCATTAAGTCCCACCTGACTATTCTCCTCTAGAGTACTCAACCTCACCTGTGGACCTAAACCACCATTCAGACCAAAACAATCATCTAGGGACCAAATCTGTCACCTAGGGACCAAAACAAAGACACCTATTAGGCACTTGGCAAAGACTGGGCGCCATTTCCCCACATTCGGCGCCCGTGCAACACAAAGACTAGCGCCGAAACTTCAAAGATTTTGGCGCCCCGTGGCAACACAACCATCGGGCGCCACTTTCCTAGCAATCGCGGCCCCGGGCAACATGCACCTAGACACAAACTCGCATACGCTGCACACAAACTAAGACACACAGTGCAAAGACAGTTTGGCGCCCCACGATGACCCGCCACCCAACCCTTTCAAACCAAAAACCACCCGAGCCAAAATGTTTAAAAATGAATTTGGGCAGTAAACACAAAATTTGCACAGATGAAATATGCCTAGAAAAGTAAGTTTCACTCCCCTGCCCCAAAACACACACAAAACAAGCCCCAGGACATTTTCAAAATAACACTGCAACAGAAAAACCACTCGAGCCAAAACACTAAAAATTGAATTTGGGCAGGTGAATACAAAATTTGGCACGAGGAAATATGTTTAGAAATACAAGTTTCACTCCCCGGGCCCCAAAACACACACAAAACAAGCCCCACCGGGACATTTTCAAAAATACACCGCAACTAAAACCACTCGAGCCAAAACACTTAAAATTGAAAGTTGGCGGTGAATACAAAATTTGGCACGAGAAAATGTGCCCTGAAATGCAAGTTTCACTCCCGGGCTCCAAAATACCCACATTCGCGCCAGACAAGAACTCACTCACCTGACACAAGCATAAAGTGACACAGCGCCATTGCGGGCACCCTGGGCAGCATTTGGCGCCTCACATCCGCACACACGCACTCCAACACACAAAGCGAAGGCATGTGGCGCCATTTTCCCAAAGAATTTGGCGCCGGCGAACACACACTGCACAGAACACATTCCAAAGACATGAAAAAGGTGCACGTGGCGCCATTTTCCCAAAGAATGTGGCGCCTGGCAAAGAGCATTCTGCACAAACTCCCAATTTCACTGTGAAGCGAGCACACGTGGCGCTGAGAATCCTAGCATCTTGGCGCCCCAAACCCCAAAATTCCAATTTTCCCAAAATCTTCCAATTCAATTCACTCCATAACTCTTCTAACACTCCTAATCTCAGAATCAAACAACCAATTGCATGCTCAAATCATCAATTAACATCAAAATCACAAATTCATACATTACAAAACCCTAACTCACGCCTAAATCAATTTTTACCAACAATTTCATCAAATTCAAGGAATCAATCATCATGCAATCATCAATTAACATCAAAACAGCCCCTATGATACATATAATACCTATTATCTCCTCTATTATAGAGTGAGACTTCTTACCTCAAATTAACCGTAGAGAAGCACCGGAATCGAGTCACGAACAAAACCACTGCAACAATCCAAGCCTTCAAGCCACGAAATTGCTCTTCTCCTCCTCTTCTTCGCAACTTTCTTTTCTTTCTTTCACAAATGAAAGAAAATTCCACTTTGGGTATATGTATATTGGGCCAAGCGCACCTTGGGCCCTTTTACACCCCTACTCCATTTCTTCCACCATCCCCTTCAATTAAAATAAATTACTAAATTATAAACACCATATTATAATTTAATATAATTAAAATTTAGTGCAACACCTAAACAACTTAATCAATTTCTTAATTAAATTATTTGGGGTGTTACAGCTCGTCCCATACAAAGGCCTTCCCTTTACACGTCAACCGAGTTAATGGCAACACCAACTTGGAAAATCCTTCAATAAACCTTCTGTAATACCCTGCCAATCCCAGAAAACTCCTCACCTCGGTAGCCGACTTGGGTGCTTCCCATTACAACACAGCTTCAACCTTGGAAGGATCAACTGCAATACCCTCACTGGTAATTACATGACCTAGGAATATCACTGCTCTCAGCCAGAATTCACACTTGGACCACTTAGCGTACAGCTTCCTATCTCGCAAGACCTCCAACACCAACTTCAGGTGCTCGGCATGCTCTTCCTCCGACTTGGAGTACACCAAAATATCGTCAATAAACACCACTACAAACCGATCCAAATATTCACTAAAAATGCGATT
Organism: Oxytropis ochrocephala; assembly: GCA_020916435.1. NCBI lineage: Eukaryota > Viridiplantae > Streptophyta > Magnoliopsida > Fabales > Fabaceae > Oxytropis > Oxytropis ochrocephala. The sequence goes on from CM037088.1 coordinate 70,546,715, forward strand.
CATGTACTCCATGAATACTCCAGGAGCATTCGTAACACCAAATGGCATCACTGAATACTCGTAGTGTCCATACCGAGTTCTGAACGCCGTTTTAGGAACGTCTTCTTCCTTCACTTTGATTTGGTGATACCCTGACCTTAAGTCAATCTTAGAAAATACTTGCGCACTCCACCAATTGGTCCATCAAATCACAATCCTTGGGAGTGGGTACTTGTTCTTAATTGTCACTTTATTCAACTGTCTATAATCTACACATAGCCTCATACTTCCGTCTTTCTTCTTCACTAACAACACAAAGTGCGTAAGCAAGGCGCACACACTTGGCCTTATGAATTTCTTCTCCAAAGAACTCTTCTAATCTGCTTTCTTCACTTTCGGACAACTCGGTGGCGACATCCTATATGGTGCCATAGACACCGCCTAGTTCCCGGTACCAACTCAATGTCGAACTCGATCTCTCTCAGAGGTACCTCAGAATCTCCTCGTGCAACACTTCGCAAACTCTCTGACCAATCGGCACTTCACCAATCTCGGCTTGACTTCATCGACAATGACGCCACAACGAAACAACAGAGCTCCTTCCTTCACCTCTCTGCAAGAATCGCCAAAGCAGTAACAGAACTGATTCTTCCACCTCGGAAGAAGGGAAACTTACCGACCTACTAGCGCAATTGATATGAACATGGTTATCCACTAACCACCCATACCTGTGATGACATCCATTCCTTCCAAAGGCAAACAAATTAAATCAACTAGGAAGTCTCTGCCGAACACTGACAGAGGACACTTCGCACAAACGAGAGAGGTAGTCACTGACCCCTTTGCTGGAGTATCAATAACCATCTCCCTCACCAATGTAGATAAAACTAAATCCAATCTCTTAACACACATAGCAGAAATGAAAGAATGCGTGGCACCAGTGTCCACAATTGCAATCAAAGAGATGTCATTAATGAAACACGTACCTCTAATCTCGTTGACCACCTCGGATCCTGCCAACGCAAACACCTTTCCCACACCTTTTTCCTTCTTAGGCTTGGAGCACTTGGAACTGATATGCCCCACCTCTCCACAGTTGAAACAAATGATGTCCTTCCTCTCACAGTTAACAGCTTGATGATCTTCCTTACCACATTTAAAACACTTGCTAACCATGCACTCAAAACTCTTGTGGCCGGCCTTGCCACACTTGTAGCACACAACATTCGCAGGGCATCTCCCCACTTGGCCTCTTGCCACGCCGCTTTCCACTTGCCTTTACCCTTACCACCTGAAACCTCGTAAGGCTTCGCACGATGCTGGAACTGGCTCTTCCTGTCATTCATTACTCTGAAACGCGCATTAGTATCTTCTTCATAAATCCTGCGGTGCATCGATCGGTCGGCAAACACTCTAAGCTTCGTACCCAATTGCCTCGCTGACCTCGTGCCTTAAACCGTTCTCAAATTTGATGCACTTGGAGAATTCGGCAAGAGCTCCATCATAATGAGGGTAGAATTTCACCAACTCTTCAAACTTTGCAAGATACTCACCACTGCCTTATTCCCTCGCTTCACTCTAAAAATTCCATTTCCTTCTTCCTCTCACATCCTCGTGGATAGTACTTCCTTAAAAATTCCCTTTGAAAACCTCCCATGTAATCGCTTCTCCAAGAAATTTTCTATCGTCGGCATAGCCCCCTACCAATCATTCGCCTCCTCGGCCGGCATGTGAGTTCCATATCTCACCTTCTCGCGCCACAAGATATCCATCACTCTAAAAATCCTCTCTATATCTTTCAACCGTGCCATCGCCCCATCGGGATTATATCTCCTTTGAACGTAGGAGGTTCTCCTCCGAAATGTAGCTAGGCTACGAGCTCCAACGCCCCTCGGCAGCCTTGTCGAGGCAGATTTCCATAGCGGCTGACCATCGTCTCTATCGCAGCTAGCCTAAGGCATCTTCATTTCTCCTAGCTCTCCCAGCCATCTCACTTACTCACTGAGATAAGAACAATTCAAAACGAGCATTATTACTCGAGGACTGGGAACTCAAGACTCAACACTTGGTCGGACAGACCGAACTTTTGCTCTGATACCACTAATGTAACACCCCCTTATATTCTACTAAATAATTTTTTTAAAGAAAATCAGAGTTTCAAAAATACTTTACTCGAGAGAGTCCTATTATATGTGTTAGAGACTCACCCTTCTTCTTCTATGTTGCTTCTTATGTCGGCAACGTGCAGGTGATTCTGAGTGAAGGTAGTCCTCATACCTTCTCCTAGTCGGTTGTGGCGTCTTGCTCTGATATGTAGCAACCGGGGACGAGTAGTCTATTAGTGGTTTTAATTTAAGTTGTTGAATTGTAACTTGGTGGTGTATTTGAATATGTTTTATTCTGCTGTGTGGTGATTATGTGATCCGTTATGTCCTTAAACCGATGTGGTTGGGACTGTAACACCCCCTTATATTCTACTAAATAATTTTTTTAAAGAAAATCAGAGTTTCAAAAATACTTTACTCGAGAGAGTGCTACACTTATTCACAGAAAACAACGCAAGCATTTACGACACAAAACATCAACCTAAGTACGATATATAACACCTGCGCCCACAGGACGAGTTCACAAAAATCACATGTTTAAAGTTTACACCACAGCAGAATTTAACAGGTTCATAACAGTACAAATATTACAGTTCAAAAGCTAATACACAGCCTACTCTCCTACTCGGCCCCCCAGTGTTACATATCAGAGCAACTGACGCCAACTACCAAAAGAGTAAGGAAGACCTCTACTCGGGAGTACCTGCAAGTTGCCACATAAGAGCAACGTAAAGCAAAGAGGGTGAGTCTCGTTTCATAAATAATAATCGAAGATAAGCATTATCATAGAGAAATCACTAAAGCAACTCGGTTCGCTGAACACACTCACGCACTCACGCCACACCACTTCAACTCACCTTCAATAAACACATCAACAAGCGTATGAATATATGCATGAAATGCAACCCAAACTCCACGGGTAATATGCATGTGGATCCATAAGACCAAGTCTTCGCTTCATCAATAAGACCAAGTCTTCGCTTTCATCAAATAGATCAAGTCCAACCAAACTCCACTGTAATATGCATATGATTTATGCGACACAATGAAACATGCATCCTAACACACCAAGCCAATGTTAATGCGCACAATGCATACTTACCAAAAATGCCTCAAAGGCACATCACCAGACCGCAACCTCTACACAAAATATCAGGTCATAGACCCTAACTTAACACTCCGAGATGTTAATTCACACACACCAAGCTCAAATCTCGAATTCTTCAATTAGTTCCACTCTTTCACCATCATTGATGACACATGCAAGGACTTCCTACTCAAAGCATCGGCTACCACATTAGCTTTCCCGGGTGGTAGTTCAAACCGAAATCATAGTCCTTCAATAACTCCAACCATCTCATTTGCCTCATATTCACTCTCTTTTGGTCAAATAGATATCGCAAGCTTTTATGATCACCGAACACTTCAAACCTTGAGCCATACAAATAATGTCTCCAAATCTTCAAATAAGAAACACCACTAAGCAAAGAAGCTCTAAATCATGAGTAGGTAATTCTTCTCATGAACTCTCAATTGTCTTGAAGCGTAAGCAACTACCTTACCCTCTTGTATCAACACACAACCCAAACCCATCATCGACGCATCACAATATACCACAAAAGGCTCGCTTGGATTAGCAACGCCAAGACAGAGAAGTCGCGATCTCTCTTCAATTCTTGAAATTCTCTTCAGACCGCCGTAACACCCCATTTCTACCCGGTAATTTAAATCAAAAATCGAGTATACAAAAATCTTTTCTCGGTCATCTTTTAGTTTAGTGTGTTATAAAATAGTGAATCGGGTGACTATGGGATTACTCTGTAATCGACACTACTTGCAATGTGCATTGGCCACCTTTGCAAGGCTCTCGATGATGCCCTTGTAAATACACCAAATAAAGAAATTCTAGCCTTAGTGGCGAACCACGTTTAGCCATAGTCATTCAAGACACACTAATAGTATAACATAAATTAATACTCAATGAAATGGAGCGCCACAACTCTTTCTCTTAAACAAAATCCGAATACGTAACACCAGTAGAAAAACTCATAAAAATATAGTTTCACATAATGCAGCGAAAAATAATCATAATCTCAACAGGATAATCCAACAATATCAAAACAAATACATAAAGGCTCAACAAGGAGCAAAACAAGCAACAACAAAGCCTAAACCCCACCCCCAGGTGCTACGTCGTCGAGCGGCATCGACTCGGGGAGTAGTGAAGGTAGAAAGCCCTCACTCCTGACTACCTGTGGTAAATAACAACAGAAAGGGTGAGTCTCGAACTATATAATAAAAGTGATAATAAGCAATATATAAGCATAGTGTACAGATACTCAAACACGCCAAACATCAATCAACAATATTCATGCACTAATGGGAATGTATGCAATGTCAAGATGCATGTGGTACCATTGGCCCACCGCGCGCCTCAAGCTTCACAATCATTTTATAAGGCCCTCCGCCGCCTCGAAGCTTCACAATCATTTTATAAGGCCCCGCCGCGCCTCAAAGCTTCACACATCATATTATAAACTCTACGATCGCAGCCCAATGTATGCATGAGACTCCATGTACATCACAAACATCATTTCAAAGCAGTTCCACACACCCATTAACTCTTACCTCGTTGTCAACCTCATTTTATAGCCCTCCGGCTTGGCAGCCTCCGCCCATGCCCCCATGGCATGCTCAATCACCTCATTATAAACCCTCAACATCATTAAGTCCCACCTGACTATTTCTCTCTAGAGTACTCAACCTCACCTGTGGACCTAAACCACCATTCAGACCAAAACAATCATCTAGTGGACCAAATCGTCACCTAGGGACCAAAACAAAGACCTATTAGGCACTTGGCAAAGACTGGCGCCATTTTCCCCACATTCAGCGCTCGGTGCAACACAAAGACTAGCGCCGAAACTCAAGATTTTGGCGCCCCTGCGGGCAACTGACCATCGGGCGCCACTTTCCTAGCAACTGGGCGCTCGGGCAACACAGACCTAGACACAAACTCGCATACGATTTGCACACAAACTAAGACACAGCAAAGACACATTTGGCGCCCGCTGACCTCCCGCCACCCAACCCTTTCAAACCAAAAACCACCCGAGCCAAAATGTTTAAAAATGAATTTGGGCGTGTAAACACAAAATTTGGCACATGAAATATGCCTAGAAAAGTAAGTTTCACTCCCCTGCCCCAAAAACACACAAAACAAGCCCCACCGGGACATTTTCAAAATAACACCGCAAACAGAAAAACCACTGAGCCAAAACACTTAAAATTGAAAGTTGGCGGTGAATACAAAATTTGCACGAGGAAATATGTTTAGAAATACAAGTTTCACTCCCTGCCCCAAACACACACAAAACAAGCCCCACAGGACATTTTCAAAAATACACTGCAAACAGAAAACCACTCGAGCCAAAACACTTAAAATTGAAAGTTGGCGGTGAATACAAAATTTGGCACGAGAAAATGTGCCCAGAAATGCAAGTTTCACTCCCGGGCCCAAAATACCCACATTCTCGCGCCCAGACAAAGAACTCACTCACCCGGACATCGCATAAAGGACACAGCGCCATTCTGGGCACCCTGGGCAGCATTTGGCGCCATCACCGCACACACGCACTCCAACACACAAGCGAAGGCACTGTGGCGCCATTTTCCCAAAGAACTTGGCGCCTGGCGAACACACTGCACAGAACACATTCCAAAGACATGAACAAGGCATTGTGGCGCCATTTTCCCAATGAATGGCGCCTGGCGTAGCATTCCTGCACAAACTCCCAATTTCACCTGTGAACAGTACACAGGGCGCCAGAGTCCTAGCATCTTGGCGCCCCAAACCCCAAAATTCCAATTTTCCCAAAATCTTCCAATTCAATTCACTCCATAACTCTTCTAACACTCCTAATCTCAGAATCAAACAACCAATTGCATGCTCAAATCATCAATTAACATCAAAATCACAAATTCATACATTACAAAACCCTAACTCACGCCTAAATCAATTTTTACCAACAATTTCATCAAACTCAAGGAATCAATCATCATGCAATCATCAATTAACATCAAAACAAATTTCTATGATACATATAATACCCATTATCTCCTCTATTATAGAGTGAGACTCCCCTTACCTCAAATTAACCGTAGAGAAGCACCGGAATCGAGTCACGAACAAAACCACTGCAACAATCCAAGCCTTCAAGCCACGAAATTGCTCTTCTCCTCCTCTTCTTCGCAACTTTCTTTTCTTTCTTTCACAAATGAAAGAAAATTCCACTTTGGGTATATGTATATTGTGCCAAGCGCACCTTGGGCCCTTTTTACACCCCTACTCCATTTCTTCCACCATCCCCTTCAATTAAAATAAATTACTAAATTATAAACACCATATTATAATTTAATATAATTAAAATTTAGTGCAACACCTAAACAACTTAATCAATTTCTTAATTAAATTATTTGGGGTGTTACAACTCTCCCCACTTAGGAGATTTCGTCCTCGAAATTCATACCGAGTCAAATAACTCGATAGGACTCCCGCATCTTGCTTTCCGCACTCCCAAGTCATACTCTCACCAAAGCGGCTCCCAACCACACTACCTTGACCAAGGCAATGTCTTTCCTCTCAACACCTTCACTTCTCTATCCTCAATCCTCACTGGCATAGTCTCCACAGTGAGGTTCTCACGTACCTCCACATCATCCATGTGAATCACATGAGACGGGTCTGGAATATACTTCCGAAGCTGTGACACGTGAAAAACATCGCAAGTTCGAAGATTAAAGCGGCAAGGCCACCCTATAAGCAACCTTTCCAACTCTCTCGGTGATTTGGTACGGTCCAATAAACCTCGGAGTTAACTTCTTTGCCTTTGAGCACGCCCAACACCACCATAGGCGTGACCTCAAGAACACATGCTCACAAACTGAAACTCCAAGTCCTTCCTCCTCTTATCATGATAACTTTTCTGTCGACTCTGAGACTCTTTCATCTTCTCTCTGATCATTTTCACTTTCTCAGTAGTCTCCCTGACCAACTCTGGTCCAAGAACAACACTCTCACCGGACTCATGCCAACACAAAGGAGTTCTGCACCTCCGCCCATACAGTGCCTCAAAAGGAGCCATCCCAATGCTCGAATGATAGCTGTTATTATAGGTGAACTCAATCAGTGGAAGATGCGTATCCCACGCACCTCCCTGCTCTAACACACAAGCTCTCAAAAGATCCTCCAAAGACTGGATGGTTCTCTCTCTGCCCGACCATCACCGAGGGTGATAAGTCGAACTCAACCTCACTTGGACCCCAAAGCCTCCGCAAGCTTCCCAAAACTCGATGTAAACCGCGGGTCTCTATCCGACACAATACTCTTGGAACCCGTGAAGCTTCACAATCACTTGAATGTAAATTCTAGCCAACTTTGGCACAGAAAGGTGATGTTGATAGGAATAAAGTGAGCGAGACTTGGTCAACCTATCCACAATCACCCAAATAAGTGTCGGACCCTCTCACAAGATTTGGCAATCCGGCCACAAAATCCATGGAAATGTTTGCCCCACTTCCATTAGGAATCTCCAAAGGTTGCATCAACCCCGCAGCTTCGGTGCTCAATCTTTGACTTACGGCAAGTCAAACATGCATATACAAACCGCGCAACATCTCTCTTCATACCAAAGCCACCAAAATAGTTTCTTGAGATCATGGTACATCTTAGTAGCACTGGATGAATGCTCAACTTACTCCTATGACTCTCCTCAAGTATCATCTTCTTTAACTCAAAGATCATCCGGAACACAAATTCTGGCCCCCGAACCTCAACACACCTCGGGAATCCAACTCAGTAATCCCCTCAACGCCTTGCTCACCCGCAACCAAAGAAGTCTACCAAATTTTCACATCTAGTCTCCGGGCGTCTCGATACTAACCAAGAATTCGCTCCCAATTCTCAAGATCCCCAATCGACACTCGAGGTGTCACCTCACGCACCAAACTCAAGTCACGGAATTGCTCAATCAATTCCAACTCCTCACCATCATAGTGACATATGCAAAGTCTTCCGACTCAAAGCATCACCACGACATTAGCTTTGCTTGGGGTGATAGTTCAAGCCGAAATCATAGTCCTTCAATGCTCTAACCAACGCCTCTCTGTCTCATATTCACTCCTTACGGTCAAACAAGTACTTGGACTCTTGATGACCGAACACTTCGAATCTAGTACCATAGAGATAAGTGCCTCCAAATTTTCAACACAAACACAATCGCAGCCCAACTCTAAGTCATGAGTAGGATAGTTCTTCTCATGGGTCCTCAATCGTCGGACGCATAAGCAACCACCTTCCCATCCTCGCATCAATACACCTCCCAAACCCATCTTGGAAGCATCACAAGACACAACAAATGGTTGCTCGCACGGAAACACTAACACCGAGACGTGGTCAACCTCCTCTTTAGCTCTGGAAGCTCTCTTCACACTTTGCATCCCACACAAATGCCTTTCCCTTACAGTCAATCGAGTCAATGGAAGGGCTAGCTTAGAGAACCCTTCAATGAACCTCCTGTAATAACCAACCAACCCCAAGAAACTCCCGATTTGATCGCAGACTTTGGGCTCTCCCACCGCAACACCGCATCAACCTTGGCGGGATCCACGCCTATACCATCACCGTAAATGATATGACCCAAGAAGCTCACCTCATGCAAACGTAACTCACACTTTGACAACTTGGCATACAACTTCCTCTCTTTCAAGACCTCTAAAGCACCAACCTCAAGTGCTCGCATGCTCTTTCTCGCATTTGGAGTACACCAAAATATCATCAATGAAGACCACCACAAACCGATCCAGATAGCTATGGAAAATTCGGTTCATGTACTCCATAAAACACCCCCGTGCATTTGTGACACCAAACGGCATTACAGAGTACTCATAATGCCCATACCTTGTTCGAATGTCGTCTTCGGATATCCTCATCCTTCACCTTAACTGGTGATACCCGGACCTCAAGTCAATCTTGCTAAACACTTTAGCACCCACCGGTGATCCATTAGATCATCTATCCTCGGGAGAGGATACTTATTCTTGATAGTCACTTTATTCAATTGTCTCGTAGTCCACGCATTGCACGCATACTCCCATCCTTCTTCTTTACCAACAAAATCGAGCTCCCATGGTGATACACTAGGCCTCACAAACTTCTTCTCAAGAAGCTCCTCTAACTGCTTCTTCAATTCAGCCAACTCAGAAGCTGACATCCGGTACGGTGCCATAGACACAGGCCTAGTACCAGGCACAAGCTCAATCCCGAACTCAACTTCCCTCTCTGGGGGCACACTAGGAATCTCATCCGGAAACACTTCAGGGAACTCACACACCACCTGTAACCCATCAACCACAGCTCTGTTCTCAGCAGACATAGACGCCATCAAAGCAAACAACTGACCACCCTCTTTCATTACCCTGCGCAATTGCTCAGCAGACAACAAAGCCAGCGACTCTTCCTCTTCAGGAAGGAGAAAACTAATAGACTTATCAGAACAGTTGATGTGCACGTGGTTATCTACTAACCAGTCCATGCCCAGAATCACATCTAACCCACCCAAAGGCAAACAAATCAGATCAACCAGAAAATCTCTGCCGAAGACTGACAGAGGACACCTAGCACACATCAGAGAAGTAGTTACCGGACCCTTAGCTGGAGTGTCGATAACCATCCCTCTCTCCATAGTAGACATTACTAAATTTAACTTTTCAGCACAAACAGATGCAATAAAAGAGTGCGTAGCACCCGTGTCAACAATAGCAACTAAAGGTGTACCAGAGATGAAACATGTACCTCGGATATCATTAGGTCCCTCTGAACCTGCCAATGCAAACACCCTCCCAGTAGATCTTTCCTTCTTAGGCTTGGGACACTTGAAGCTAATGTGACCAGCTTCACCACAGTTGAAACATACAGGTTCCTTGCGATCACACTCAGATGCCATGTGACCACTCTTTCCACACCTAAAACATCTCTTCACTTCCATCTTACAGTCAAAACTCTTGTGACCTGGCTTGTCACACTTGAAACACACAATATCAGATGGGGCGTCTCCCCCACTTGGCTTCTTGCCCTCATGGTGCCTCCTACCCTCAGCAGACCTGTTTCCACCATTTGTATTACCACCCGAATACCTTTGCTTCCCTTTGTCACAGACGTCTCATAAGGCTTACCTGCGTGATGAAATTTCCTCTCTGGTCTCTCATGACCCTAGAGCGGGCATTCTTTGTCTTCCTCATATATCCTGCAAAGAATCTACCGGATCAAGAATACTCTAATTTTCTCGATACTCCCACACCGCTTGATATCGACTCTCATCCATTCTCTAACTTAATGCATTTTGAGAATTCAGCCCCAGCCTCAGCATAGTGTGGATAGAACTTGGCCAACTCCGTGAACTTGGCAAAGATATTCGATGAATGATCATACTTCCCCGCCTCGGTTCAAGAAATTCCGGCTCTTTCTTACCTCTCACGTCCTCGGAAATACTTTCGCAAGAATTCCTTCGAACACGGCCAAGTGATCTCCTCCCGTGCAAAGACTCCAATCTCTCACCTGGTCTCTAGCCACCATCCATCGCCTCTTCAGATAATGTATGAGTACTGTGACACGACTTTCTCGCTCATCGGTGACCCAATCACCCTCAAGATCCTCTCAATCTCCTTCACCAAGTCAAGGCACCATCCGGTTGTACCTCCCCTTGAAGGTAGGGTTCTCTCTCCGAACGTTGCGGTGCGGGTCTCATTATTCTCGTTGGGTACCCACGATCTGCGCTTATAGCTTGCAAGGCCTCAAGAAGAGCGAGATCGATCCTTCGGCCATATCAACCTAACACTGCAAAGATAAACAACCATTCGTAATTACTTTAAGACACCTAGTTGTCATACACACTATGACAGATTGACACACTTGGCCGGACAGACCGAACTTTTGCTCTGATACCACTAATGTAACACCCCATTTCTACCCGGTAATTTAAATCAAAAATCAGAGTATACAAAAATCTTTTCTGGTCATCTTTTAGTTTAGTGTGTTATAAAATAGTGGAATCGGGTGACTATGGGATTACTCAGTAATCGACACTACTTGCAACAGCATTGGCCACCTTTGCAAGGCTCTCGGTGATGCCCTTGTAAATACACCAAATAAAGAAATTCTAGCCTTAGTGGCGAACCACGCTTTAGCCATAGTCATTCAGCACACTAATAGTATAACATAAATTAATACTCAATGAAATGGAGCGTCACAACTCTTTCTCTTAAACAAAATCCGAATACGTAACACCAGTAGATAAACTCATAGAAATATAGTTTCACATAATGCGTGGAAAATAATCATTATCTCAACAAAGATAATCCAAAGAATATCAAAACAAATACATAAAGGCTCAACAAGGAGCAAAACAAGCAACAACGATCTAAACCCAGACCCCCAGGTGCTACGTGATCGGAGAGCAGGATCGACTCGGGAGTAGTGAAGGTAGAAAGCCCTCACTCCTGACTACCTGTGGTAAATAACAACAGAAAGGGTGAGTCTCGAACTATATAATAAAAGTGATAATAAGCAATATATAAGCATAGTGTACAAAGATACTCAAACACGCCAAACATCAATCAACAATATTCATGCACTAATGGGAATGTATGCAATGTCGTGATGCATGTGGTACCATTGGCCCACCGGCCGCCTCGAGCTTCACAATCATTTTATAAGGCCCTCAGGCCGCCTCGAAGCTTCACAATCATTTTATAAGGCCCCGGCCGCCTCGAGCTTCACACATCATATTATAAACTCTACGACCGCAGCCAATGTATGCATGAGACTCCATGTACATCACAAACATCATTTCAAACAGTTCCACACACCCATTAACTCTTACCTCAGTGTCAACCTCATTTTATAGCCCTCCACGGCTTGGCTCCTCGGCCCTTGCCCCCATGGCATGCTCAATCACCTCATTATAAACCCTCAACATCATTAAGTCCCACCGGACTATTCTCCTCTAGAGTACTCAACCTCACCCAAGGACCTAAACCACCATTCAGACCAAAACAATCATCTAGTGGACCAAAGCTGTCACCTAGGGACCAAAACAAAGACCTATTAGGCACTTGGCAAAGACTGGGCGCCATTTTCCCCACATTCGCGCGCCCGGTGCAACACAAAGACTAGCGCGCAGTAAACTCAAGCATTTTGGCGCTCGTGGCAACACACGACCATCGGGCGCCACTTTCCTAGCAATCTGGCGCCCACGGGCAACATGCAGACCTAGACACAAACTCGCATACGATTTGAGCACACAAACTAAGACACAGCAAAGACGGTTTGGCGCCCCTCACTGTGACCAGCTCACCCAACCCTTTCAAACCAAAAACCACCCGAGCCAAAATGTTTAAAAATGAATTTGGGCGAGTAAACACAAAATTTGTACATGATGAAATATGCCTAGAAAAGTAAGTTTCACTCCCGGCCCCAAAACACACACAAAACAAGCCCCAGGACATTTTCAAAATAACACCTGCAACAGGAAAAACCACTCGAGCCAAAAACACTTAAAATTGAAAGTCAAGCGTGTGAATACAAAATTTGGCACGAGGAAATATGTTTAGAAATACAAGTTTCACTCCGGGCCCCAAAACACACACAAAACAAGCCCCACCAGACATTTTCAAAAAATACACCGCAAAGAAAACCACTCGAGCCAAAACACTTAAAATTGAAAGTTGGCGAGTGAATACAAAATTTGGCACGAGAAAATGTGCCTGTAAATGCAAGTTTCACTCTCGGGCTCCAAAATACCCACATTCTCGCGCCCAGACAAAGAACTCACTCACCCAGACATCGCATGTTGTGACACAGCGCCATTCGGGCACCCTGGGCAGCATTTGGCGCCACATCGCACACACGCACTCCAACACACAACAAATTGCATGTGGCGCCATTTTCCCAAAGAACTTGGCGCCCTGGCGTAACACACCGCATGCACACAGAACACATTCATGACATGAGCGATTACGGGCGCCATTTTCCCAAAGAATGTGGCGCCTGGCGAGAGCATTCTGCACAAACTCCCAATTTCACTGTGAATGCATTACACGAGCGCGAGAATCCTAGCATCTTGGCGCCCCAAACCCCAAAATTCCAATTTTCCCAAAATCTTCCAATTCAATTCACTCCATTACTCTTCTAAAACTCCTAATCTCAGAATCAAACAACCAATTGCATGCTCAAATCATCAATTAACATCAAAATCACAAATTCATACATTACAAAACCCTAACTCACGCCTAAATCAATTTTTACCAACAATTTCATCAAATTCAAGGAATCAATCATCATGCAATCATCAATTAACATCAAAACAGCCCCTATGATACATATAATACCTATTATCTCCTCTATTATAGAGTGAGACTCCCCTTACCTCAAATTAACCGTAGAGAAGCACCGGAATCGAGTCACGAACAAAACCACTGCAACAATCCAAGCCTTCAAGCCACGAAATTGCTCTTCTCCTCCTCTTCTTCGCAACTTTCTTTTCTTTCTTTCACAAATGAAAGAAAATTCCACTTTTGGGTATATGTATATTGGGCCAAGCGCACCTTGGGCCCTTTTTACACCCCTACTCCATTTCTTCCACCATCCCCTTCAATTAAAATAAATTACTAAATTATAAACACCATATTATAATTTAATATAATTAAAATTTAGTGCAACACCTAAACAACTTAATCAATTTCTTAATTAAATTATTTGGGGTGTTACAGCTCGTCCCATACAAAGGCCTTCCCTTTACACGTCAACCGAGTTAATGGCAACACCAACTTGGAAAATCCTTCAATAAACCTTCTGTAATACCCTGCCAATCCCAGAAAACTCCTCACCTCGGTAGCCGACTTGGGTGCTTCCCATTACAACACAGCTTCAACCTTGGAAGGATCAACTGCAATACCCTCACTGGTAATTACATGACCTAGGAATATCACTGCTCTATGCCAGAATTCACACTTGGACCACTTAGCGTACAGCTTCCTATCTCGCAAGACCTCCAACACCAACTTCAGGTGCTCGGCATGCTCTTCCTCCGACTTGGAGTACACCAAAATATCGTCAATAAACACCACTACAAACCGATCCAAATATTCACCAAAAATGCGATTCATGTACTCCATGAATACTCCAGGAGCATTCGTAACACCAAATGGCATCACTGAATACTCGTAGTGCCCATACCGAGTTCTGAACGCCGTTTTAGGAACGTCTTCTTCCTTCACTTTGATTTGGTGATACCCTGACCTTAAGTCAATCTTAGAAAATACTTGCGCACCCACCAATTGGTCCATCAAATCGTCAATCCTTGGGAGTGGGTACTTGTTCTTAATTGTCACTTTATTCAACTGTCTATAATCTACACATAGCCTCATACTTCCGTCTTTCTTCTTCACTAACAACACAGGTGCGCCCCAAGGCGACACACTTGGCCTTATGAATTTCTTCTCCAGCAACTCTTCTAACTGTTTCTTCAGCTCGGACAACTCGGCTGGCGACATCCTATATGGTGCCATAGACACCGGCCTAGTTCCTGGTACCAACTCAATGCTGAACTCGATCTCTCTCTCAGGAGGTACCTCAGGAATCTCCTCAGGCAACACTTCGGCAAACTCTCGGACCACTGGCACTTCACCAATCTCGGCTTGACTCTCTACTGACAATGACGCCCACAACGAAAACAGCGTAGCTCCTTCCTTCACCTCCTGCGCGAATCGCCAAAGACAGTAACAGAATCCCGATTCTTCCACCTCGGAAGAAGGGAAACTTACCGACCTACTAGCGCAATTGATATGAACATGGTTATCCACTAACCAGTCCATACCCAGGATGACATCCATTCCTTCCAAAGGCAAACAAATTAAATCAACTAGGAAGTCTCTGCCGAACACTGACAGAGGACACTTCGCACAAACGAGAGAGGTAGTCAGCGGCCCGCTGGCGGAGTATCAATAACCATCTCCTCACCAATGTAGATAAAACTAAATCCAATCTCTTAACACACATAGCAGAAATGAAAGAATGCGTGGCACCAGTGTCCACAATTGCAATCAAAGAGATGTCATTAATGAAACACGTACCTCTAATCTCGTTGACCACCTCGGATCCTGCCAACGCAAACACCTTTCCCACACCTTTTTCCTTCTTAGGCTTGGAGCACTTGGAACTGATATGCCCCACCTCTCCACAGTTGAAACAAATGATGTCCTTCCTCTCACAGTTAACAGCTTGATGACCTTCCTTACCACATTTAAAACACTTGCTAACCATGCACTCAAAACTCTTGTGGCCGGCCTTGCCACACTTGTAGCACACAACATTCGCAGGGGCATCTCCCCCACTTGGCCTCTTGCCTACGCCGGCTTTCCACTTGCCTTTACCCTTACCACCTGAAACCTCGTAAGGCTTCGCACGATGCTGGAACTGGCTCTTCCTGTCATTCATTACTCTGAAACGCGCATTAGTATCTTCTTCATAAATCCTGCAGCTGTCGATCAGGTCGGCAAACACTCTAAGCTTCTGGTACCCAATTGCCTGCTTGACCTCAGGCCTTAAACCGTTCTCAAATTTGATGCACTTGGAGAATTCGGCAGTAGCTCCATCATAATGAGGGTAGAATTTCACCAACTCTTCAAACTTTGCAAAGATACTCACCATTGCCTTATTCCTTGCTTCAACTCTAAAAATTCCATTTCCTTCTTCCTCTCACATCCTCGAGGATAGTACTTCCTAAAAATTCCCTTTTGAAAACCTCCCATGTAATCGCTTCTCCAAGACTTCTATCGTCAAGATAGCCCTCACCACCACCATCTCGCCTCCTGGCCAAAGCATGTGAGTTCCATATCTCACCTTCTCGCGCCACGAAGCGATCCATCACTCTAAAAATCCTCTCTATATCTTTCAACAAGTGCCATCGCCCCATCAGATTATATCTCCCTTTGAACGTAGGAGGGTTCTCCCTCTGAAATGTAGCTAGGCTACGAGCTCCAACGTCCTCGGCAGCTTGCTGAGGCAGATTTCCCATAGCAGCAGCCATCGTCTCTATCGCAGCAGCTAAGGCATCTTCATTTCTCCTAGCTCTCCCAGCCATCTCACTTACTCACTGAGATAAGAACAATTCAAAACGAGCATTATTACTCGAGGACTGGGAACTCAAGACTCAACACTTGGTCGGACAGACCGAACTTTTGCTCTGATACCACTAATGTAACACCCCCTTATATTCTACTAAATAATTTTTTTAAAGAAAATCAGAGTTTCAAAAATACTTTTCTCGAGAGAGTCCTATTATATGTGTTAGAGACTCACCCTTCTGCTTCTATGTTGCTTCTTATGTCGGCAACGTGCAGGTGATTCTGAGTGAAGGTAGTCCTCATACCTTCTCCTAGTCGGTTGTGGCGTCTTGCTCTGATATGTAGCACTGGGGGGACGAGTAGTCTATTAGTGGTTTTAATTTAAGTTGTTGAATTGTAACTTGGTGGTGTATTTGAATATGTTTTATTCTGCTGTGTGGTGATTATGTGATCCGTTATGTCCTTAAACCGATGTGGTTGGGACTGTAACACCCCCTTATATTCTACTAAATAATTTTTTTAAAGAAAATCAGAGTTTCAAAAATACTTTACTCGAGAGAGTGCTACACTTATTCACAAAAAACAACGCAAGCATTTACGACACAAAACATC
The DNA here is from genome assembly GCA_020916435.1 of Oxytropis ochrocephala. Taxonomy (NCBI): domain Eukaryota; kingdom Viridiplantae; phylum Streptophyta; class Magnoliopsida; order Fabales; family Fabaceae; genus Oxytropis; species Oxytropis ochrocephala. The sequence continues at coordinate 70,563,592 of CM037088.1, forward strand.
AACCTAAGTACGATATATAACACCTCGGCCACATGGACGAGTTCACAAAAATCACATGTTTAAAGTTTACACCACAGCGGAATTTAACAGGTTCATAACAGTACAAATATTACAGTTCAAAAGCTAATACACAGCCTACTCTCCTACTCGGCCCCCCAGTGTTACATATCAGAGCAACTGACGCCAACTACCAAAAGAGTAAGGAAGACCTCTACACTGAGAGTACTGCAAGTTGCCACATAAGAGCAACGTAAAGCAGTAGGGTGAGTCTCGTTTCATAAATAATAATCAGTAAGATAAGCATTATCATAGAGAAATCACTAAAGCAACTCGGTTCAGTGAACACTCACACAGACTCACGCCACACCACTTCAACTCACCTTCAATAAACACATCAACAAGCGTATGAATATATGCATGAAATGCAACCCAAACTCCACGGGTAATATGCATGTGGATCCATAAGACCAAGTCTTCGCTTTCATCAATAAGACCAAGTCTTACGCTCATCAAATAGATCAAGTCCAACCCAAACTCCACGGGTAATATGCATATGATTTATGCGACACAATGAAACATGCATCCTAACACACCAAGCCAATGTTAATGCGCACAATGCATACTTACCAAAAATGCCTCAAAGGCACATCACCAGACCGCAACCTCTACACAAAATATCAGGTCATAGACCCATCACCAAGACCGCGACCTTTTCACAAAAATAGCGGTCATAGACCCATCACCAAGACCGCACTTTTCACAAATCATCAAGTCCCTACTAGGAATCCCACCACTCAACACCCACCGGGTATAGCCCTAAGGCTAGCGCCAACCCTCAAATACACGGTTGACCACTAAGCGCACCATATCGGCATCAAACAAAGATCTCGGCACTACGTGATGGATTAAGCGTCACCACAAGACTAAAGCGTCACCTAGGGACCAAAGCGTCACCTAGGGACCAAACGGACTACCTCATGTCAAACACTTAGGCGTTATTAACGCCAAACAAAGACAACTCGATTGCGCTGGTAGCGCCTTGCGCAATCGTGGCTTTCGCACAAACAACTCGGCACACTCTTACGGCACGCACGGCACACTCTCCCGGCACCTCGGCAGACACAGCACTAAGCCTCTGAACGGCAACTCGGCAAACTCTCATAGCACCTCGGCACTCTACGCTCGGCATACTACACCTAAGCGCCACACTGCAACTCGGCTAGCTTGCACCTCGGTAGCTTTACGCTACACTTCGACCCCTCCACCTCGACATAGCTATGCTACACCTCGGCAACCACAAGTCGACACCCACAACGAGACTTAACCATACCTACACCTCGTCGTCTCTACTGCATTACTCACCTCGGTACTAACCACCTCGGTTACTCTTAGAGACAGCACCTTATCACCATTCAACTCTACAATTTCCTCAACTCACGCTGTAACACTTACGCTCATCAATACTATACGCAGGTACACTTATACTCTGTTCTTCAACTCCTACACCTCGGTATAACTACCTTACACCTCGGCAACACGAGTCGACACTCACAAGGGTCTTAACTACCCTTACACACCCTCGTCTATACTGCACCTCTCACCTCGTCCACTTCAAGCCTACAACTTACGTTATTCTCTGATTTTCCTACGCATGCAACCCACCTCGGTTTCTCTACGTGTTCATGCGCCTAACCTTCCTCTTACCTCCTTTGGTACTTCTCACTAAGATTCACTTAAAACACACTCTTCCCTCCCAGAATACTTGCTGGTTGGTGACAACGTCACCAACACCCACTGGGACTGAGGTTCCCTCAGCTCCCATTTCCCTCCACTTGATCCTCACACTACGAACGCACCAAAATCATCATCAAGGGAAGCAAAAACACAACATCAACACACATAAATCATACTGAAAACAGCTCAAGATCACTTTAGACTTAACTCACACATAATACACATCATAAGGACTATTATGAACAAAAAGAGAGCCTTCTAACCTCAAATTGTTGAAGAAGCAGCACTCTCTTCCTTCAACGTCAAGTTCTCCTCCTTCTCTCTAGAATCACTATTCCACCTAACTTTTCCTTCTCTCTTACTTCTCTTTGATCTTTCTTTAGAAACGTGGCATGAGTGAGTTCAATCCTACGGCTCCTTTCTCTTTATTACATGCAAAAATGGGCTTCAAATGAGCAATGGGCTTCTAATGGATCATGGCCTCTAAACCCACCTTCTCCATTACTTAAACACTTCCTAAACACAAATACAATTCTAGCATTAATTACTTAACTCAAGTGAATTGTTGTAAACCTTAAATAACCCAATTAAATAATTAATTGAACTATTTTGGGGTGTTACAGGGACTTCGTTCCTTTGACTGTGGTGCTATATATCTCGCTGTTGTTTTGTTGTATTGCGCCATTGATGTTTGTTGGTTTTTCTTGAAGTAAATGTAGCACTCTCTTGTTGGTGATTTTCAAAAACTCTGATTTTATTAATTAATTATTAGTTAATTAGTAAGGGGGTGTTACATTAGTGGTATCAGAGCAAAAGTTCGGTCTGTCCGACCAAGTTTTTGAGTCTTGAGTTTCCAAATCCTCGAGTCTTGTGGCTCGTTCTGAATCGATTTTGTTTAAATGTTTAGTGAAGATGGCTGGAAGGGCCGGAAGGAATGACGCTGCTATTGCTGCTGCGTTGGAGGCGATGATGAATGCTGTGGGAAATCAGCAAGCTGCCGAGGATGCTGGAGCTCGTAGACTAGCTACTCTCCAGAGGGAGAACCCTCCTACTTTCAAGGGGAGGTATGACCCCGATGGGGCTCTTGATTGGTTGGAGGAGATTGAGAGGATTTTTCGTGTTATGGATTGTACGACTGCTCAGAAGGTGAGGTATGGTATTCACATGTTAGCCGAGGAGGCCGACGATTGGTGGCTTGAGGTTCTGCAGAGGTTGGAGAATGCTGGCGAAGAGATCACGTGGGATGTCTTCAAGAGGGAATTTATGAGGAAGTACTACCTTGAAGATGTTCGGGGCAAGAAAGAGATGGAGTTTTTAGAATTGAAGCAGGGGAACAAGTCGGTGGCCGAGTATACGGCGAAGTTCGTAGAGTTGGTTAAGTTCTACCCTCACTACAATGGGGCTACTATTGAATTCTCTAATTGTATCAAGTTTGAAAATGGTCTGAGGCCTGACATCAAGAAGGCAATTGGATATCAAAAGGTTCGAGTGTTCTCCGAGTTGGTTGACAGTTGCAGAATCTTTGAGGAGGATAGCAATGCTGCCTATAAGAATGTGAAAGAGAAGCGGAGTTCTCAGTATCGTGGGAAACCCTATGATGTTTCTGGTGGCAAAGGTAAGGCAAAAGCTGGTTCGGGAAAGAGGCCTAGTGGGGGAGATGCTCCTGCTAGCGTAGTGTGTTTCAAGTGCGGGTTGCCTGGTCACAGGAGGAGTGAGAAGAGGTGTTACCGGTGTGGCAAGGAGGGTCACATGGCTTCTGATTGTGAATGCAAGGATGTGACTTGCTTCAACTGTGGTGAGACAGTTCACATTAGCACCAAATGTACTAAGCCGAAGAAAGAGAAGAGTGGTGGAAAGGTGTTTGCTCTCGCTGGATCCGAGGTGACTAATGAGATATGAGGTACATGCTTTATTAATGGTATTCCTTTGATTGCTATTGTTGATACCGGTGCCACTCATTCATTCATTTCTGCTATATGTGTTAAGAATTTGGGTCTAGCCTTGTCTTCTTTGATGAGGGAGATGGTTATCGATACTCCAACTAAAGGTTCGGTGACTACCTCTCTTGTGTGTGCGAAGTGCCCTCTGTCGGTCTTCGGCAGAGATTTCATTGTTGATTTGATTTGTCTGCCATTTGATGGGTTGGATGTCATCCTTGGTATGGACTGGTTAGTGGATAACCATGTTCATATTAATTGCTTTAGTAGGTCTGTGATTTTCCCTTCTTCCGAGGTGGAAGAATCTATTTTGTTGCCTGCTGGTCAGTTGCGCAAAGTAATGAAGGAAGAAGTTATGCTGTTTGCTTTGAGGGCGTCGTTGTCTGTCGAGAATCAAGCTAAGATTAATGAATTGCCGGTGGTGCGAGACTTGCCTGAGGTATTTCCTGACGAGATTCCGGATGTACCACCAGAGGGGGAAGTCGAATTTACTATTGATCTGGTACCTGGTACTAGACCGGTGTCTATGGAACCTTATAGGATGTCTGCATCCGAGTTGTCCGAGTTGAAGAAGCAGCTTGAGGATTTGCTGGAGAAGAAGTTTGTAAGGCCAAGTGTGTCGCCGTGGGGCGCTCCTGTATTGTTAGTAAAGAAGAAGGATGGGAGCATGAGGCTCTGTGTTGATTATCGGCAGTTGAATAAGGTGACAATTAAGAATAAGTATCCGCTTCCAAGAATTGATGATTTGATGGACCAATTGGTGGGAGCTCAAGTGTTTACTAAGATTGATTTGAGGTCAGGTTACCATCAAATCAAGGTGAAGGATGAAGATATTCCTAAGACAGCGTTTAGAACTCGGTATGGACACTATGAGTATTTGGTGATGGCATTTGGTGTGACGAATGCTCCGGGGGTATTCATGGAATATATGAATCGTATTTTTCATGAGTATCTAGATCGGTTTGTGGTGGTGTTCATTGATGATATTCTGGTTTACTACAAGTTGGAAGAAGAGCATGCCGAGCATTTGAGGTTGGTGTTGGAAATCTTGAGGGATAGGAAGCTGTATGCTAAGCTAGTGAATTCTGGTCAAGAGAAGTAAGTTTCCTTGGTCATGTAATTTCCGGTAAGGGTATTGCAGTGTGTAACACCCCTATTCTACCCTTAATTCACACGTCGTATATCAGAGTAATTCCATTTCTCAAAAATATTAATTTAATTGGATAGAACAGAAATGCCACATCGACAGGAAGAATACTCATCAATTGCACTCATTAAAGTTGGTGCAACAAACCAACGTCATAAAAATTAAACTTCCTCAATCACATCACAGCGGAATAGAAATAATGATCCCAAAAAAAAATCCATTTCACATCATCGTTACAATCATTAAACAAATAGTCCCTCAATTAAATTAAGTTATTAAACTCCACTACGCCCCCTAGGTGCTACGGTATCAGAGAGCGACACAGACAGACTCCCCAACGGCTATCAAAAGAAAACAGCTAGACCTTCATTCGCGGTTACCTGCAGCGTTGCCACAATGGAGCAACATTCCAAGCAGAAAGGGTGAGAATTTCAATAAAACATAATCTGATACATAATAGAGAAATGAGAGCAGGCAATCACACGGTATCATCATCATCACCACATCATAATCACGCAACACCAGCTCCAATCACAAACAGCAACAATTCACAATTATGATTATGTATGAAAATGCAACCCACACGCGGGCATATGCATGATGACACCATACTCGTCATAATAAGAGGCCGAAGCCTATTCGTCATAAGAGGCCGAAGCCTATTCGTCATAGTATGCACATGCCATGAGACTCTGTGAACACATGTGCAATTCATCAAACACTCACCTGGAGTACTCATCATCACCATCATAAAACACTCATAGAGTGTATTCGTCATAGTCATCAAAATCATATATATATATCACATTATCATAATCACTCATAGAGTGAACTCGTCATATTCATCAAAATCATATAGCAACATCATCACAGTCATACTTTTTCTCATCATCATTGAGCATATATATATATATATATATATATATATATATATATTTAGTTGTCTTTTAGCTTAGTGTGTTATAAAATAGTGAACTGATTGACTATGGGATTACTCGTAATCGATACTACTTGCAACAGCATTGGCCACCTTTGCAAGACTCTCAAGTGATGCCCTTGTAAATACAATTGAAAGAAATTCTGACCTTAGTGGTAAACCACGGTCTAGCCATAGTCAATTAGCACACTAGTAGTATAACATTTCACTGAGACTCATTTATATAAACATAGCATCACAACTTTTTTTTTTGTTAAGAATCGTCACGTTTCAATTCGGGAAAACACCTCATCTTTAAGCTTAGCAAACCTCATGTTTTCATGCTTAGGGAACATCACATCTAATTTGAGGAAACACACATTTTCAAAGAGGGAATCGATTCTAGCTTCGTTCTAGGGGAAAATCGATTTCTAGCTTCAATTTGAAGTGGGAATCGATTCCTTGCTCCCAATTTGAAGTGGGAAATCGATTCCTTGCTTCCAATTTGAAGTGGGAAATCGATTCCTTGCTTCCAAATTGGAAGTGGGAAATCGATTCCTAGCTCATGTTTAAAGGAGGAAATCGATTTTTGGCTTCTGTATAGAGCCCAGAATCGATTTCAATCTTCACTTTGGAGGAAAAATAATTGATTCTTCCATTGGTTTACAATTCACAATCACAAAACATCACTGTTCAGAATCATCTAGATACACTCAATCAATCACACACAACACATAGAAAGCATCAATTCATCATCGCATAAATTTAATCACGTGATAACATCAACAACTCATCATACAACATCAAACCCCATAAAACCCATCATATACCCAATTGTGTTAAACCGAAATGCCCACCCTTACCTTGAATACGAACGCTCCGGGAAGATGAATGAGAGCATGTACACAAAACCACAACAACTCAATCGAACAAGCTTCTCCTTCTCCCTTGCCAATTCGCAATTTCCTCCTCTTTGATCAATGAAAACATCAACACCACGAGAATTAGAGATTAAAGGCTACATCATTAGGAAAAGGAGAGAAAACGATAATGAATGATTGAGAGCTCTTACCTAACGAAAACTTGAGACGTTTCCTTCTTTCCTCTTCTTCTCAGCGCCGTACGCTCTCTCTCTTCTCACTCTCTCAAGTTTTGTTTTCTTTCTTTGATGCAAGGAGTGAGGCGCCAACCCTAACCCCCTTAGCTTCAGGAGCCTCAGGAGCGCCTAAGCTATTGGGCTTGGGCTTCCTGGGCCATTCTTCACCACCCCCGAGTTGCCAACATTACTCCCAATACTCGTTCCACTTCCTGAACCACGCCCATCATTCCAATTAATTTAATCACGTTTCCAATAAAATCAATAATCCAATTAAATACTTTAATTAAATTATTTCCGGGGTGTTACAATTCTCCCCCACTTAGGATTTTTCGTCCTCGAAAACATACCTGATTCAAATAACTATGGATACGACTCTCGCATCTTATCCTCCAGCTCCCACGTCAGGCTTTCACCAACTGCCCCAAACCATACAACTTTCACCAGATTGATCTTCTTACCTCGAAGGGTCTTCACTTCAACGAATTATTAAGTCTGGAACATGAAAGTTGATGGTCTTCAACGAATTATTTGGGACTCTTGCGCTCCGAATTCGCTTTCTGCTGCAACATGAAAGTTGTAACTCTTTCTCTTGGCTTTTCAACGCATATTAGAACGCGTCGATCCGATACTCGTAGCTCCAGTTATGAATTTTTCCGTGAAAGCTGCTAAAGCTGAAAATAAAACACGAAAATCAAATTAAGCCCAAAATAAACTAAATTAGAAAAACATTATAAAACATAAAAATAACCAAATCAAAACATAAAAATGCTTAAGTATAAACATGGCAGAACGTGCATCAAAATGCACTGATCAAATTCCCCCACACTTGAACTTTTGCACTCCGAGCAAAATAAAAATAAAAACTCAGCAAACACACAAGCATCATGAGTTACTCATTCCAGGCAACAAACTATTCTTCGGCTGAGATTGTGTCGATAGGTACTAATCTTGCACACTAAGGGCATCGTAGGAACACTAATCCACAGTTGTGCAATCGTAAGCCTCCTGAATACACAACCCAGTCCGAATCATGCTATTATGCCGAAGCCTAACTTACCCATCCTCCTTTTTCCTCTTTTTCATTCTGGCGCAATCACATTAAGCCCGTTATCTCCACACACCTATAGTAAGGCTATCGCCGGTTAGTGACTCTGATCCTTTTTGCACGGGGTTCTGGAATTAAATGGCATAAACCTTGTTTACCCAATTGTAGTTGCGGGGGATTGGACCGTAATCCACCCTACCAAGTTCAGCACCAGAAGCCTCTGAACCAACTAACAATGGGAATCTCTCTCTTTTTTTTCACTTGGGAACCAAATAAGTTCACTCACTTATTTTCATCGGCTTCCTTACATAGAGCATGTGTGAGATGGTGCTGACTGCAAAGATAAACTACTCAAGAGCTGTCAGAGGGTGAGAATTCAAGGCTATGTCATAATAGGATTCAAATTAATTTCCATAAGCAGGAGATTCACGGTGTTAAGACGATACCGATCTTGTGAACTTTTCCCAAATCTCCACAACCCAGCACTCAGATTAATCTATAGCCCAAAACTTTCAAAAAGATGCATTTTTTTTTATAGCTGAAAACAAAACAAAAACAACGAATAAAAGAAAAGAAACAAATGATTCCCTCCCCCACACTTGAAACAAGCATTGTCCTCAATGAAAGGACATAACTATTAAAGTAAAGAGAAGGAAAGAAGAACTCCCTGATCAAGTTGCAGTGTAGTTGGGCGCTTCCAAAGAAAGCTCCTCTATGTTTGCATCTTCAGGCGCTGAACTTTCATGGAATAGCTTTAGGCGCTGCCCATTGACCTTGAAAACTTTGTCAAGACTGCACTTTTAATCTCTCTTTTGCACCATAAGGGAAAACATTAGTAACAACAAAAGGGCCAATCCATTTGGATCGAAGTTTCCCAGCCATAAGCTTAAGGCGGGAATTAAACAGTAAAACCTGTTGGCCCACAGAGAATTCCTTCCTAGAAATCATCTTATCATGGAAGTGCTTAGTTTTCTCTTTATAAATCCTAGAGCTTTCGTAAGCCTCTAGCCTAAGCTCTTCAAGCTGTTGTAATTGGAGTTTTCTTTCAATACCTGCTTGTTGCATCTCCAAATTACAACTTTTCACCGCCCAATAAGCACGGTGTTCTATCTCTACAGGAAGATGACATGTGTAACACCCCCTTACTCTCTTTAAATATTTAATCAAAAATCAGAGTTTAAAAAAAATTGTTTTTCTTTTAAAAGATACATCCTCAAGGGAATGCTACGTTCACCATACATATGACTTAAATTTAGTCAACATTACTCTTTCATTAATAAAATATATTGAGTGTTACATATCACGACTTAAATGGGGAGAACCCTCAAAAATACCTGTTTAGTTTTACAACAATCCAGAACTAGTTCACTAGCACAGCGGAATGAAAATAAGTTTAACTTATCCATTACATAATCAATACATACTCCAAAATAGTTTAATACATAAGTAAAATAACGATACTATACTCCCCCATCCCTAGTCTGACTATACAGAGCTTGACACAATAACTCAGGAAGGCATAGTCACCTTCACTCAGTATCACCTGCACAACACCTGTTTGTCGCCACGAGAGCAGGCAACATAAAATGCTAGGGTGAGTCTCTTTGCATAAATAATAACAAATAATATAAGCATTATACGAGGAAGGAAATAGAACACACTCTACAACCATACTAACATACGTCATTAAATACAAACATCGAGAAGCCTCACTGCTCAAGTAACAAACACTCACCCTCAGTCATATAGCATTCAACTCCCACTCATCGGGAGACATCAATCAAATGTATGCGTGTATGCATGAGTGCAATGCAACCCATACTCTAGGGTATAATGCATGTGGATCCATCTCTTTTAGGCCACTCAAGGCCGCCACGCAGGCATATCATCTCTTTTGGGCCACTCAAGGCCGCCACGCAGGCATATCATCTCTTTTAGGCCACTCAAGGCCGCCACGCAGGCATATCATCTCTTTTAGGCCACTCAAGGCCGCCACGCAGGCATCTCCGTCGCTGATGCATATGATTCATGAGACTCTATGAACAATGCATCACTCACAATCAACCATCTCTTTTAGGCCACTCAAGGCCGCCACGCAGGCATATCATCTCTTGTGTTATTCAACAACACTAAGCTCACCGGCATTGCGCCGTCACCACAACATTGCCTATTTCTCTTAGACAACCTCAATAGCACTAAGGCTAACGCCCATCTCACAGGACACCCCTACTCTATAGGTAGTGAACAACTCTATCACTACAACTCAGTCACTACGTGAACCTCTCGTCACCTAGGACTAAAGCGTCACATAAGGACCAAATGGAAGCACACAGCTCGTAGACAACCTCTAGGCAACTCTCAATTATGTTGGACCACTTACTCAAGGCACAAAGCCACATCTCAACCGGCAACCACGGGCATGCCACTTGGACACCCTTGCCGTAACACACACATCAATGCCTAAAGCATAAGGGCACACCACAATCGGCGCCCACACCATACGCACACGCCTACACCACTTCACCACACGTCATTCACTTACACGCAGGCGCACACAGCTGCCACCCTTGGCGCCAGCCCTGCGCCCAACACACGTATCAAATGCACCAAGGCACCCCAAGGCACACCAAGGCGCACTGGACAGCCACAATTGGCGCCCCTCACCACGCCACACATCCACACCTAGCCCAAACCTTTCCAGCAACACTGGCGCCAAGACCCAGGCGCAAGGACAGCCACTTTTGGCGCCCCTCACATGCACACGCAAGCGTGAGACACACACACTAGCACAGGGTATTTCCGTCACTCTAGACTCAAAATTAGATCACAAAGGCATACATCATTTGGACTCAAAAGGGTATTTTCCAGCAACTGTACACGAACTTAAAAAATTAATTTAACATATCAAACGGTGTCGGAACTTCGCAAATAAATATTCCCTGGAAAGCTTAGGATGTCTAGTTTCTAAACATAATTTTCATTTATTTGTTTAAGTACTCAAATAGTACAGTTTTGCAAAACACCTCTCAGGGTACAGAATTTCGACAGATTCTATCACCAAATTGTAACCCAGTTTTCTCTTTGAATTATCAACCAAATGAAACGAAATCCGTATCTAAACTGAAGCCCCGTGAGTCTAGTTTTCAATGAGGTAAAAATCACTCGAAGACGAGTTCGGTGGAAAGAATTATGAACAAAACATTGCACCTATACCTATACGGGTTACTGCAGTTTTTTTCAGATTCGTTTGCCCACTTTGTAAAAATATTTTCTCGATTATCTTCGACTCAAATTAAGCGAAACCAAAGTGCCTAAAATGAAGAGAATCGCGTCTACTTCCCAATGGAACAGACCCCAACCCAATCGGACAAACACTGAAGTCGCAATCACAGAAACACTGAACGCCTATCGCCACGGTTTCAAACGGATTCTCGGCACATCACTCGCAAATCAATAAACAACAACTCGCAACAACTTCATCAAATCGCATATCAACAAGAACATCATGAATTTAACACCAAGATCACGCATAAGACACATGGTTCACGAATTAAACAATAACATCATGAATTCGACAACAAAATCACGAAAACAAGACAACATCAATCATCAAAACAATTCACACATAACCCAATCAACACAAAACCAAGCAATTCATGTTCGCCAAACAATCCAAATACACTTCAAACAACATATAATTTGCTAATCACTATTCATCATCTTCACCAAATAATTCAATAATTATTTTAAAACCCTAACCTTCATACAATACAAATCTTACAAGCTATTATGAATGAAAAGACCCCTAACCTTTGCAAATTGAAGAATACAAGCTCTCCTTCCACCCACAACTCAACAATCACCAAAACAACCACCAATTCCATTTTGAGCTTCAACTCCCCAACAATGGCAAAACAACAAAACTAGGAATTAGGGATTGATATTCACATCAATAGATAGAGGAGGAAAAATGGAAGAGAATGAGCTAAAAAGCCCCTTACCTAGTGCTAAGATGGAGAAGATCTCCACCCCTCCTCCTCCTCCCTCACCGTCATTTGCTCCTCCCTTTCGGTCCCTCTCTCTCTCTCGCTGCCTCTCTCTCTCCTCTCGGTCCGTTTCTTTTTTTTTTTTTCTCTTTCATTCCTTTCTTTCATTTGATCCACATACAATTGGGCCTAAATGGGTGGGCTCCTATTCGCACCCCCTCAATTTAATTCCACTACTCCCTAACTTAATAACATCAACACTCTCTTATTTACTATCTCTCACCTCCATATTAATTAAAACACCTAATTCATTTAATTAAATATGACTAACCACATAGCTCCTAATTAAGTAATTAAATAAATATTCAAATTACTTTGGGCGTTATAACTCTCCCCACTTAGAATATTTTTCGTCCTCGAAAATACTCAATAAGCAATACCCAACCTTCTTCATTCATCTAATTGACCTACTCGTCGTCATTACTAATAATTCCACTTCGAGTCTCATAACATCCGCACTCCCGGTGCTTAGCAATAATTCTAAACCATGCTAACATCAAACGGCATCTCGGCACACTCACTCTGGATCTTGGCATCTGTACTTAGGTATATGCACACTACGGCAATTACCACTCCTTACTCCTCGATTCACTCACCTTGGTTACACTACACTTGAGCACATCACTCTTAAACGCAATATTTCATCTCGGTAGATATACAAGATAACTTAACGTCCGCACTACACTGACCACTACACCTTGACTCCCATGGATTTACCCTCCGACTTACCTATACAACACTTCGACACCGCTATATTTCAACATTACTAGGCTCGACTCGTCTCTCATTCTACAGAAATACTTACATCTCAGCAATACTAATTCAGGCTTCCATACGTTACACCCACTCCTTTACACTTAAGTTTATATACATCACACTATACTTCTACAACTTCATTATTTCCGACACTTCCACTCTAACTTAGAGAAATACACTTAGACATTACTCATTTCGACAACTCTGTACTTCAACTTACCTACGTTTCGACAAACACTAACTTCGACTTACACTTTACCTCAATATCCCCACAACTGTACAATACTAGATTTCGACATACTTAATTGCACATACTCTTCACTTAGATAATTACACTTATTTCAACAACTCTGCTCTTCTACCATGCTTACATTTCGACTCATCCATACTTAGTTAACACCACTCTAACATTTTCTCAATTTCATTTACCCTCTAATCCCACATTTCAATTACTACTTTGAACATGTATCAAAATTTCTAACGAAAATTCGGCAGAGTTTCCTCTGTAATATGGACATCCCAAAAATAATTTTTACCTGTTTAACCAGTCCAGAACATCAATTTTAAAACCAGAACATATCATGCATTTCAATAGACAATCTAGGTGCAATAGATTTTCAGCAGTGGTTCATAAACTTCGACAATTCCTTTAACATAGCAGACGTTATCGGAATTAAACAACCAAATATTCTAACACATGTCAACACATAAACACACAAACACATTTTAAAATTCTCTAAACGTGAGTAAACCCACCTTTTTGTTTCAAAAGATTTTATCTCGTCAAACCATGAAATTATTGTAAGACCTCGTCATTTTCAAATAACATCAATCCATGACCTAATCGGTCCTAAAGCTAAAATCATGTCACATCTTGTAATAAAATTCTAAACAACTTGGAACCGAATTTAACACAAATCTTGAAATCACATTCATTCCCAAAAACACAGAATTTTCCAAGTATCGTTTCTTTTTGAAAATCATAGAATTCACAATTTTGTCCAAAAGGGAAAACTATACGCAACCCCAAATATTATTATAACACGAACAGGTTGCCACACAAACAACCACTTATTATTTTCAAAATTTAGTTTCCGACATAAACTCGGAAATTAGAAAAGTCAATCATTTCATTTTGCCAAAAGGAGACTATACGCGAATCCTAACCTTAATTGTTATAACCAAGCACCGCATTTCATTTCAGTACATAACTTCAAAATAATTTTAGCACAAATCAAAATTAAACTCATGTGCATTACAGAAACAATCAACCAACTTGCACACACCACTCAATCAATCAAGTTGAAATTAGTATATATTCAAAATTTATAATAATTACGAGTTATTGTCGCCTCTTTCATTGGGAATGAGTTATCGGGGTGATCAGTCCCTCCTACTCACGCATCCAACTAATTAAGGTCACAAAACTACGTCTTTTCAAGATTTACACCTTTCACATTGAAGGACTTTTTAACGCAGTCCAGAGTACGAAGGCGTCGTCACGATTCCTACTCCTTGGACGTCGTTAAAATGCTCTTCCAATCACACATACCTCACTTAATACAATCCAACAGTCACAAGCAATTACAATCAACAACTGCAAACAACCAAACAAAATCTCTAACAAAGTCTCTGTTGGAGATCAACAAGGGATCTCTGAGACACTACGACTGGACAAACTTGGCCGGACAGACCGAACTTTTGCTCTGATACCAACTTGTAACACCCCCTTACTCTCTTTAAATATTTAATCAAAAATCAGAGTTTAAAAAAAATTGTTTTTCTTTTAAAAGATACATCCTCAAGGGAATGCTACGTTCACCATACATATGACTTAAATTTAGTCAACATTACTCTTTCATTAATAAAATATATTGCGTGTTACATATCACGACTTAAATGGGGAGAACCCTCAAAAATACTCATTTAGTTTTACAACAATCCGTAACTAGTTCACTAGCACAATGGAATGAAAATAAGTTTAACTTATCCATTACATAATCAATACATACTCCAAAATAGTTTAATACATAAGTAAAATAACGATACTATACTCCCCATCCCTAGTCCGACTATACAGAGCTTGACACAATAACTCAGAAGGCATAGGCACCTTCACTCAAGATCACCGCACAACACTGCTTGTCGCCACGAGAGCGAGCAACATAAAATGCTAGGGTGAGTCTCTTTGCATAAATAATAACAAATAATATAAGCATTATACAAGGAAGGAAATAGAACACACTCTACAACCATACTAACATACGTCATTAAATACAAACATCGAGAAGCCTCACTGCTCAAGTAACAAACACTCATCCTCAGTCATATAGCATTCAACTCCCACTCATCGGGAGGCATCAATCAAATGTATGCGTGTATGCATGAGTGCAATGCAACCCATACTCTAGGGTATAATGCATGTGGATCCATCTCTTTTAGGCCACTCAAGGCCGCCACGCAGGCATATCATCTCTTTTGGGCCACTCAAGGCCGCCACGCAGGCATATCATCTCTTTTAGGCCACTCAAGGCCGCCACGCAGGCATATCATCTCTTTTAGGCCACTCAAGGCCGCCACGCAGGCATATCATCTCTTTTAGGCCACTCAAGGCCGCCACGCAGGCATCTCCGTCGCTGATGCATATGATTCATGAGACTCAATGAACAATGCATCACTCACAATCAACCATCTCTTTTAGGCCACTCAAGGCCGCCACGCAAGCATATCATCTCTTGTGTTATTCAACAACACTAAGCTCACCGGCATTGCGCCGTCACCACAACATTGCCTATTTCTCTTAGACAACCTCAATAGCACTAAGGCTAACGCCCATCTCACAGGACACCCCTACTCTATAGGTAGTGAACAACTCTATCACTACAACTCAGTCACTACGTGAACCTCTCGTCACCTAGGACTAAAGCGTCACATAAGGACCAAATGGAAGCACACAGCTCGTAGACAACCTCTAGGCAACTCTCAATTATGTTGGACCACTTACTCAAGGCACAAAGCCACATCTCAACCGGCAACCACGGGCATGCCACTTGTACACCCTTGCCGTAACACACACATCAATGCCTAAAGCATAAGGGCACACCACAATCGCGGCGCCACACCATACGCACACGCCTACACCACTTCACCACACGTCATTCACTTACACGCAGGCGCACACAGCTGCCACCCTTGGCGCCACCCTGCGCCCAACACACGTATCAAATGCACCAAGGCACCCCAAGGCACACCAAGGCGCCTTTGGACAGCCACAATTGGCGCCCCTCACCGCGCCACACATCCACACCTAGCCCAAACCTTTCCAAAGAACAACGGCGCCAAGACCCAGCGCAAGGACAGCCACTTTTGGCGCCCTCACATGCACACGCAAGCGTGAGACACACACACTAGCACAGGGGGTATTTCCGTCACTCTAGACTCAAAATTAGATCACAAAGGCACACATCATTTGGACTCAAAAGGGTATTTTCCAGCAACTGTACGAACTTAAAAATTAATTTAACATATCAAACGGTGTCGGAACTTCGCAAATAAATATTCCTGGAAAGCTTAGGATGTCTAGTTTCTAAACATAATTTTCATTTATTTGTTTAAGTAATCAAATAGTACAGTTTTGCAAAACACCTCTCAGGGTACAGAATTTCGACAGATTCTATCAGCCAAATTGTAACCCAGTTTTCTCTTTGAATTATCAACCA
The DNA here is from genome assembly GCA_020916435.1 of Oxytropis ochrocephala. Taxonomy (NCBI): domain Eukaryota; kingdom Viridiplantae; phylum Streptophyta; class Magnoliopsida; order Fabales; family Fabaceae; genus Oxytropis; species Oxytropis ochrocephala. The sequence goes on from CM037088.1 coordinate 70,579,991, forward strand.
AATGAAACGAAATCCGTATCTAAATTGAAGCCCCGTGAGTCTAGTTTTCAATGAGGTAAAAATCACTCGAAGACGAGTTCGGTGGAAAGAATTATGAACAAAACATTGCACCTATACCTATACGGGTTACTGCAGTTTTTTTCAGATTCGTTTGCCCACTTTGTAAAAATATTTTCTCCGCTTATCTCGACTCAAATTAAGCGAAACCAGTGCCTAAAATGAAGAGAATCGCGTCTACTTCCCAATGGAACAGACCCCAACCCAATCGGACAAACACTGAAGTCGCAATCACAGAAACACTGAACGCCTATCGTCACGGTTTCAAAACGGATTCTCAGCACATCACTCGCAAATCAATAAACAACAACTCGCAACAACTTCATCAAATCGCATATCAACAGCAACATCATGAATTTAACACCAAGATCACGCATAAGACACATGGTTCACGAATTAAACAATAACATGATGAATTCGACAACAAAATCACGAAAACAAGACAACATCAATCATCAAAACAATTCACACATAACCCAATCAACACAAAACCAAGCAATTCATGTTCGCCAAACAATCCAAATACACTTCAAACAACATATAATTTGCTAATCACTATTCATCATCTTCACCAAATAATTCAATAATTATTTTAAAACCCTAACCTTCATACAATACAAATCTTACAAGCTATTATGAATGAAAAGACCCCCTAACCTTTGCAAATTGAAGAATACAAGCTCTCCTTCCACCCACAACTCAACAATCACCAAAACAACCACCAATTCCATTTTGAGCTTCAACTCCCCAACAATGGCAAAACAACAAAAACTAGGAATTAGGGATTGATATTCACATCAATAGATAGAGGAGGAAAAATGGAAGAGAATGAGCTAAAAAGCCCCTTACCTAGTGCTAAGATGGAGAAGATCTCCACCCCTCCTCCTCCCTCACCATCGCTGCTCCTCCCTTTCGGTCCCTCTCTCTCTCGCGCGCGTCTCTTCTCCCTCTCGGTCCGTTTCTTTCTTTTTTTTTTCTGTTCATTCCTTTCTTTCATTTGATCCACATACAATTGGGCCTAAATGGGTGGGCTCCTATTCGCACCCCCCTCAATTTAATTCCACTACTCCCTAACTTAATAACATCAACACTCTCTTATTTACTATCTCTCACCTCCATATTAATTAAAACACCTAATTCATTTAATTAAATATGACTAACCACATAGCTCCTAATTAAGTAATTAAATAAATATTCAAATTACTTTCGGGGCGTTACAACATGCCTTACCGAAAACAAGTCGATAAGGAGACATCCCTATGGGTGTCTTGAAAGCTGTCCTTTGAGCCCAAAGTGCGTCTTCTAGACGGCGGCTCCAGTCCTTCCTGTTTGGCTGCACCATTTTCTCTAAAACCTGTTTGATCTCTCTGTTTGAGATCTCAGCTTGCCCATTAGTTTGTGGGTGATATGCAGTAGAGATTTTGTGCACAACTCCATACTTCTATGAGCAAAGCTTCCATGGTGTGATTCTGAGAAATGAGTGCCTTGGTCACTTATGATAGCTCGCAGTATTCCAAACTCCGCAAAAAATATTAGACCTGACAAAATCTGCAACAACTCTAAAATCATTAGTCCTAGTGGGGATAGCCTCTACCCACTTTGAAACATAATCAACAGCAAGTAAAATGTAGAGAAAACCAAATGATATAGGGAAGGGACCCATGAAGTCGATTCCCCATACATCAAATACCTCACAGAAAAGCATAGGTTGCTGAGGCATTTCACTCTTACGAGTGATGGTTGTACCTACTATCTGGCACTCCTTACAGGTGCGGTAGGTCTCATAAGCATCTTTAAAAATAGTGGGCCAATAAAAACCTGAGTCTAGGACTTTTCTTGCAGTCCTTTGAGGACCAAAGTGTCCCCCTGCTTGAGATGCATGAGAAAAATGCAAAATAGATTCGATCTCATAGTCGGGGACACATCTCCTAATAACTTGATCACTACCAAACCTCCAAAGATATGGGTCATCCCACACATAATATTTGGCGTCACTTTTGAGTTTGTGAATTTGTGTCCTGGATGCACCTGTAGGAAAAACACCAGCAACAAGATAATTAACAATATCAGCATACCAAGGAGTCACTCCATGTATAAGTAAAAGCTGCTCATCAGGAAAGTCATCCTGAATGGGATAAGGATCTTCGTCCCTTTCTATTCTGCTCAAGTGATCAGCCACCAAGTTCTCAGCTCCACTTTTATCTTTAATCTCCACATTGAACTCTTGAAGTAACAACATCCACCGAATCAATCTCGGTTTCGCTTCTGGCTTCTTCAACAAATATTTTAAAGTTACATGGTCAGTAAAAACAACAACCTTGGAACCTAGCAAATATGATCTGAATTTATCAAGAGCAAAAACAATAGCTAGAAGTTCCTTTTCAGTGGTGGTGTAATTAGACTGTGCAGAATCTAAAGTCCTAGAAGCATAATAAATAACATGGGCAGCCTTGTCAATTCTTTGTGCAAGGACCGCCCCAACAGCATAGTTAGAAGCATCACACATAATCTCAAAAGGGAGGGTCCAGTCAGGGGGTTGGATGGCGGGAGCGAGGTCAATGCTTTCTTCAAGAAGTCAAACATTTGTTTTGCATTTGTCATCGAAGTTGAAAGTGACGTCATTCTTCAGCAAGTTAGACAGCGGAAGAGCTATCTTGCTGAAATCCTTAATGAAACGCCTGTAAAAACCTGCATGACCAAGAAAAGAACGAATCTCGCGAATGCAAGATGGATAAGGCAGTGTAGAAATCACATCAATCTTAGCAGGGTCTACAGAAATTCCCTTTTCAGAAATTATGTGACCCAAAACAATTCCCTGTTCCACCATAAAATGACATTTTTCATAATTTAAAACAAGGTTAGTTTCGATGCATCTCTCCAAAACCATATTTAAACTGTTCAAACATGCATCAAATGAAGAGCCATAAACCGTGAAATCGTCCATAAACACTTCCATGCAATTTTCAATAAAATCAGCAAAAATGCTAATCATGCATCGCTGGAAAGTGCCAGGAGCATTGCAAAGACCAAAAGGCATCCTCTTGTAAGCAAATGTACCGAATGGGCACGTAAAGGTAGTCTTTTCTTGATCTTCAGGTGCAATATGAATTTGAAAGTAACCTGAAAAACCATCAAGAAAACAATAATGTGATTTACCAGCAAGCCGTTCAAGCATTTGGTCAATGAACGGTAAGGGGAAGTGATCCTTTCTAGTAGCCTGGTTCAATCTCCTGTAATCAATACAAACCCTCCAGCTATTCTGAACTCTAGTAGGGACAAGTTCATTCTTTTCATTTTTACCACCGTGTGAGTCCAGCATTTCTTAGGTACAACTCAGATCGGGCTTACCCATTTCTTATCGAGAGATAGGGTAAATAATACCTGCTTGCAAGAGTTTGGTTACCTCTTTCTTCACGACATCGAGGATCAACGGATTAAGCCGCCTTTGGGGCTGCCTTACTGTTTTCGCACCATCCTCAAGTAAAATCCTGTGCATACACAAGGAAGGACTAATACCTGGGATGTCAACTAATGTCCAACCAATTGCCTTCTTGTGCTTCTTCAAAACCTGCAAAAGTTTGTTTTCCTGATCGGAATCAAGGTTAGAAGAAATAATAACAGGGAGTTTTTCGTCACTCCCCAAATAAGTGTATTTCAGATTATCCGGGAGTTGTTTCAGCTCTAAGGACGGGGGCTGCTCGATGGATGGAGTGTTTGGAACAACTGGAATGTCGAGAGCATCAACTGCACAAACAACTTCATCGACAACAACTTCACCTGTAGGAAACATGTCACCCTGCAAGGCAGCATCAATCTCAGCACATACAACACAAAGGTTAGTGTCAGTACAATCAGCACATGAATAAATATCATCAAACACAGATAAGGATGGAAAATCCAGTGAGAACAAATCAGAACATGTGTCCTCAACCAACTCAGAGATCAATTCAATATGAAAAACAGAATGCTCTTCCAAGGGATATTTCATAGCATCAAAGATGTTAAACTTTGCGACAATGTCACCAAATTCCATGGACATGGTTCCATCATCAACATCAATTTTTGTTTTTTCGCGTTTTCATAAAGCGGTGCGCCTAAAATGATGGGAGCCCCCGCCGAGTTAGTTTCTCCTTCCATGTCCGGGATATAAAAATCTGCAGGAAAAATTAAATCGTTAACTTGAACAAGAACATCTTCCCACTACCCGGTGGGTGGGCGTTGCTCTGTTCGCGGTGGACGATCAAACTCAGTATCTTTGCAAAGGACCAAGATTAAGGTTATTATAAATGGAAGTAGGCATAACATTAATGCCCGCTCCTAAATCAAGCATGCAATTCTCAAATTTACTATCCCCGATGGTACAAGGAATAGCAAAAGTTCTGGATCCTTCGCTTTTGTGGCGGGACACGAGTGATGGTCAAACATTTTGCTCGCTTTGTAGCCTTTTCAGATGAAGGTTTGGGCTGAATAAAAGCAGAGATATTTCTTCCCAAGTTGACTCTTTCACTTCCTTTCATCCTCCTCTTGTTGGTACACAAATCTTTCAGAAACTTGGCGTACTTCGGAACCTGCTTAATTACATCAAGAAGCGGAATGTTGACCGCAACTTTTCTGAAAACATACAAGATCTCCTTCTCTTTGTCTCCCTCATCAATCCCTTTATTTTTCAGCACTCTATGTGGGAAAGGGACTGGTGGTGCATACTCTTTCTGTTTATCTTTTCCAATTTCCTCCACAACAGAAGAGGGTTCAGGTGAAGGTGTTACCTCATTAGTCCTTTTATTTTTTTCTGGGGCTGGGGCTGGTTCTGCAACTTTTCCGGATCTCAAAGAAATTGCACTCACATTAGCGCCTTTTGGATTCACAACTGTTTGGGCAGGAAGTTGGTTCGATCCTTGGGCATGCTGCATGGCATTCATTGAAGTAGCAAGTTTGTCCAACTGCGTGTCCGCAAGGTCTCGAATGCTAGAATCGGTTCTTTCTTTGGAACCGAGATTGTTGTGACCATTTGCTTGACAAGGTCCTCTAGTGAAGGTCCGGAAGGTGCAGGGGTGGTGACTTGGGGAGGGTTTTGTTGTTGGCTGGACTGTTGATTTCCATATCGAAGGTTTGGATGGTTCCTCCAATTGGGATGGTATTTGTTAGTGGACAGATCAGGAACGTTGTACCCTTTCTGATTGTTTCCTTGATTGTAAAGGTTTGCTGCATAAGCTTGAGGCAACTCGGTGATTGACTCATCTTTCAAAATAGGACATGTATCGGTCGGGTGCTCAGAAGAAGTACAAATACCACACAAGTTTGCTGCTTGAGCCTTACCTGTTGCCAACCGTTTCACTAAAGAAGTAAGCTCGTCAATTCTTGTTTCTAAAGCTTTGTTGGAAGAACCCTGGATCTCATTCACACCCTTGGTTTGGACAGTACTGTTTCTAGTGGTGAACTGTTGGGAGTTGAGAGACATGTTCTCAATCAAGGCTTTAGCAGCAGCTGGAGTTTTATCAACAAGTGCTCCACCGCTAGCAGCATCAAGAATGTTTCTATCCATTGGTAACAAACCTTCATAGAAGTACTGGATAAGTAACTGCTCGGTGATCTGGTGTTGGGGACAACTGGACACTAACTGCTTGAATCTCTCCCAGTACTCAGCTAATGACTCACCATCCTGTCTAATTCCACATATCTGTTTTCTGATTGATGCAGCTCTGGAGGCAGGAAAGTATTTTTCTAAGAACACTCTTTTCAGAGCATTCCAGCTTGTGATAGAATTCGGTTCAAGATAATATATCCAATCCTTTGCCGCACCGTGCAATGAGAATGGAAAGGCTCTGAGTTTGATGTGATCTTCAGTGATTCCTTCAGGCCTCAATGGTGTAGAACACACAACCTGAAACACTTTCAAATGCTTATGCGGATCCTCACCTGCAAGACCATTAAACTTTGGCAACAAGTGTATTAAACCAGATTTCAATTCAAATGGTGTATCAGCTTGAGGGTAATCAATACATAAACCATTATAGTTCACATCAGGGGCAGCAAGCTGCCTTAGTGTTCTTTGTTCAGCCATGTTATCAAAAGCAAGTTCAGATTCAGAATCGATAACGGGTGGTGAACTAGTGCTAGTCTGATTTGCTCTGCGGCGTGTGTGTAAGGTTCTCTCAACTTCAGGATCAAAAGAAAACAAGTTAGAACAAACAGACCTAGTAGCCAGGACTAATGCATCAATGCAGCAACAAATCCGAAAATGCCAACAATGTCCCTAATAGGCAGAAACAAAATGAACAAAGGGATATGATTAAAACAAATTCAGAAAAATGCAAAAACACCAAATTTAATCTAATTAAGTGAAATAAGAATTGTGAGAATTTTTCTGGAATTTTTGAAAACTATGAAAACAGTAAAAAATTCATAAAAAATAGAAGGAGGGGGAATTTGGCAATTTGAGGCTGTAGTCCCGTAACTCATTCCATGAGTAGGGGACTAATGATCGCACGATTTTTCTGCTCAGGTTGCAAGAAACAGATTTTGAAACGGACACAGTTTTCCCGAAAACCGGATTTTTGACAATGAGCTGCGAAATAGCCAACACAGTGAGGAACTAGGGTCTAACCGCAAGAGCACTAGACCTATGACTCTAAAATCAGTTATTAATAACAAGAATCCCCGGCAACGGCGCCAATTTGATCCGCTGTCGCGCACGGATCAAAAACGAGTATTTTGAAAGTGTAGTATACGGTAGCGACAACTCGAGTATCGTCTCTCAAGGATTCTTGTATAATAATTAACCGACTGAATCGAATTAGGGGATGTTTGGTTTAAAGTCTGATTTAAGCATATGAATATTCAGAGAATAGAATTGAAAGAGAAACAAAATTGAAATGATAGAGTAAAAACCTCAAAGCGCGTTGGAAACTTGCTTACAGTAGATCAACTCCAGATGATTAGTTCTCCATGAAAATTATTCAAACAATGAAGTATTTTGTGAAAAGTGAAAAAAAACGTGATGAACAGTACCGCGGCTGCTAGGTATAAAGGAAAAAACAAGGATTCCGGTTCTAACCCAACGGGTCAAAAAAACATAAAAAGCCCGGTCCAAAACTAAATATTTATTAAGTCTGGAACTTCAACGAATTATTTGGGACTCTTGCGCTCCGAATTCGCTTTCTGCTGCAACATGAAAGTTGTAACTCTTTCTCTTGGATTTTCAACGCATATTAGAACGCGTCGATCCGATACTCGTAGCTCCAGTTATGAATTTTTCCGTGAAAGCTGCTAAAGCTGAAAATAAAACACGAAAATCAAATTAAGCCCAAAATAAACTAAATTAGAAAAACATTATAAAACATAAAAATAACCAAATCAAAACATAAAAATGCTTAAGTATAAACATGGAAGAACGTGCATCAAAATGCACTGATCAGCCACCTTTGCAAGACTCTCAGTGATGCCCTTGTAAATACACCAGTGAAAGAAATTCTGACCTTAGTGGTAAACCACAGTCTAGCCATAGTCAATTAGCACACTAGTAGTATAACATTTCACCGAGACTCATTTATATAAACATAGCATCACAACTTTTTTTTTGTTAAGAATCGTCACGTTTCAATTCGGGAAAACACCTCATCTTTAAGCTTAGCAAACCTCATGTTTTCATGCTTAGGGAACATCACATCTAATTTGAAGAAACACACATTTTCAAAGAGGGAATCGATTCTAGCTTACATTCTAAGGGGAAAATCGATTTCTAGCTTCAATTTGAAGTGGGGAATCGATTCCTTGCTCCCAATTTGAAGTGGGAAATCGATTCCTTGCTTCCAAAATGGAAGTGGGAAATCGATTCCTAGCTCATGTTTAAAGGAGGAAATCGATTTCTGGCTTCTGTATAGAGCCCAGAATCGATTTCAATCTTCACTTTGGAGGAAAAATAATCGATTCTTCCATTGGTTTACAATTCACAATCACAAAACATCACTGTTAAGAATCATCTAGATACACTCAATCAATCACACACAACACATAGAAAGCATCTATTCATCATCCCATAAATTTAATCACGTGATAACATCAACAACTCATCATACAACATCAAACCCCATAAAACCCATCATATACCCAATTGTGTTAAACCAAACGCCCACCCTTACTTGAATACGAACGCTCGGGAAGATGAATGAGAGCACGTACACAAAACCACAAAGAACTCAATCGAACAAGCTTCTCCTTCTCCCTTGACAATTCGCAATTTCCTCCTCTTTGATCAATGAAAATATCAACACCACGGGAATTAGAGATTAAAGGCTACATCATTAGGAAAAGGAGAGAAAACGATAATGAATGATTGAGAGCTCTTACCTAACGAAAACTTGAGACGATTCCTTCCTTCCTCTTCTTCTCAGCGCCGTACGCTCTCTCTCTTCTCACTCTCTCAAGTTTTGTTTTCTTTCTTTGATGCAAGGAGTGAGGCGCCAACCCTAACCCCTTAGCCGGGAGCCTCAGGAGCGCCTAAGCTATTGGGCTTGGGCTTCCTGGGCCATTCTTCACCACCCCCGAGTTGCCAAAATTACTCCCAATACTCGTTCCACTTCCTGAACCACGCCCATCATTCCAATTAATTTAATCACGTTTCCCATAAAATCAATAATTCAATTAAATACTTTAATTAAATTATTTCCGGGGTGTTACACAGTGGACCCTTCTAAGGTTGAGGTCGTGTTGCAATGGGAGGTGCCCAAGTCGGTCACTGAGATAAGGAGTTTTCTGGGGTTGGCCGGTTATTATAGAAGATTCATTGAAGGCTTTTCCAAGTTGGCACTTCCGTTAACTCAGTTGACTTGCAAGGGGAAGGCGTTTGTTTGGGATGCTCGTTGTGAGGAAAGTTTCAATGAGCTGAAGAAGAGATTGACGACGTCCCCTATCTTGATGTTGCCTAATCCGAGTGAACCTTTTGTGGTATATTGTGATGCTTCTAAGATGGGCTTAGGCTGTGTACTTATGCAGAACGGTAAGGTAGTTTCTTATGCCTCGAGGCAGTTGAAGACTCATGAGAAGAACTACCCTACGCATGATTTGGAGCTTGCTGCAGTGGTGTTTGCGCTGAAAATTTGGAGGTATTATCTTTATGGTTCTAGATTTGAAGTGTTTAGTGACCACAAAGGTTTGCAATATTTGTTTAATCAAAAGGAGTTGAACATGAGGCAGAGGAGGTGGTTGGAGTTGTTGAAGGACTATGACTTGATGCGAATTATCATCCAGAAAGGCTAATGTTGTAGGCGATGCTTTGAGTCGTAAGTCTTTGCATGTGTCGGCAATGATGGTTAAAGAGCTTGAATTGATTGAGCAGTTCCGAGATATGAGTTTAGTTTGTGAAGTGACATCTCATAGTGTTCGGTTGGGAATGTTGAAAATTACTAATGAATTTTTGGTTAGCATTCGAGAGGCTCAGAAGCTAGACGTTAAGTTAGTGGATTTGGTGGTTGGGAGTGGTCGATCTGAAAATAAGGATTTTGAGTTGGATGCTCAAGGTTTGTTGAGATATCGTAATCGGATTTGTATTTGTAACACCCTTTTCTAAACCTCATTTATTTTAAATAAAATCAGAGCTCTTCGCAATTTAACTTCGCCATATCGAAAAAGGCGTTACACTTTACTCTCAAAAACGATCTCAATTAATAACGTCAGATAATTTCGAAATCTCATAGCAGCGGAAAAATAATCATCAAAACACGTCTTCACATTAAAGGGTCTTAAAACCACAACTCGAAGTCTCAAATAAATATTGAAATCTAAGTAAATAGTGTTTACGCCCCCCGGTGTTACATATCAGAGCGACGACACGACCCGACAGAAGATAGGAAAGCCGGAGACCTTCACTTGCGGTTACCTGCAGCGTTGCCACATAAGAGCAACATTCCAAGCAGAAGGGGTGAGCATTAACAGAAGTAATAAGCAATGACAGCAGTAAATAAGTAGCAGGTAACTCACAGCAAGCACATAAATCTCAACACATCATATCACGACACAAGGTACAAACTCCATTAGTAAATAGATACCAACACTCGTTATAAATGGACTCATGAACGAATGCAACCCCTCTGGGCATATGCATGCGGTACCGATCTCGTAAAAGGCCACGACGGGCATACCACCAATAATCACGTGTTGTAGCATCACAGCTACCTCGAAGATGCATATGACAATGCGACTCATGATTCATGCATAGATACACATACTCAGAGCATTTAATTAATAAATACCATACCACCGAAATTATTATCACACAGAAATACCACGTGTTGTAGCATCACAGCTACCTCGTAACTCTCACTGTTCTGACATCACGGCTGCCACATATCACTGCACACACCACGCCAAACAACGCGCACAACCAAAACACACACATCACGTAAATTGGCGACAAAGGCACCACGCACAACACCAAAGACAATGCAGACACGCAACACCACAAATTGGTGCACAACACCACTAGACAATGCGTGAACCCCACGCACTAGGCGCGCCCACACACAGGACACAAGGGCAGCGACAATAACCAAAGACAACGCCCTATTCGTTCGATCATTTTACCAAACGACTAAGAGAGCGGTTTTTTTCAGCTGATCGTGTACACGAACTCCGACAATTAATTTAGCATATCAAACAATGTTAGAATTTTGCAAACAAATATCCTCTGGAAAGCTTAAAATGTCTAGTTTCTAGAAATAATTTTTATTTATTTGTTTAGGTACCCAAATAGTACAGTTTTGCAAAATACCTCTCAGTGGAGTCTGAAGTTCGACGACACATTATCTAAATTGTAACCAGATTTTCTCTTTGAATTCTCAACCAAATGAAACGAAATCCGTGTCTAAATTGAAGCCCCGTGAGTCTAGTTTACAATGAGATAAAAATCATTCGAAAAAGAGTTTGGTGGAAAGGGTTATGAACAAAACATTGGACCTATACCCATACGGGTTCATGCAGTTTTTCAGATTCTTTTACCCATTTTGTAAAAAATGTTTTCTCCAGTGATACTGACTCAAAATTAGCGAAACCAGTGCCTAAATTAAAGGAAATTGTGTCTACTTTCCAATTCGGGCCAATAATGAAGTCACAATCACAGAAATACTGGAAACCTATCAAAACGGTTTTAAAACGAAATTTCAGCACATCAATTTCCTCTTGCACAACAGCCACTAGAAACCAGGTTTTTAACGAATCAACATCACGATATGATCGACAACCACAACCCACACGCACGCACACCTGTGGCGCCACCCAAGGCAGCCACACCCGCACACACACGGCCAAGGCTAGGGGCCCTACGCCGTGGCAACACGAAACGGCAACTTAACACGGCAATAACGATAGTCGTCACCGCCGCACACCCACGCAAATAACCACAGCTGCCATCAATGAAAACGACTCGCAACAACAACTAATAAGACGCAACCACACACAATAATAAGGAATTAACATCAACATCATTGCGAAAGCAACCACAACATCACGCAATTATCAAGAATCATCATCAACATTATATATCATCAAAATCAATCAATTCATAAAGACAAACACCATTGAAGACTCAATAACAACATATCATGCGAGATAACAACAATAGCAACATCGCACCATCATCAATTTCAATCCAACATCGCAAATAATCCAACCAAACCCTAACTACCCATATACCCTCATCATAACCCATTATTAGTGTTAAAACCCACCCTTACCTCTATTGACGTAAGCTCCAAATTATGAAGAACGAGACACGAACACGAAATCACGAACACACGAACGGAACACGGCTTCCTCCTGGAAAGAAATCGCGCCTCTCCTTCTCTCTTCTCTCCTAGCCGCGCACTACTCCCTCTCTTCTCACTCTCTCCATTTCGCACAATTGTGAATAATGAGGAGAGTCACAGTTACCCTAGGGTTTAAGCTGTGGGCCCTCCCGCGCTGGGCTCACAGTTACACCCTCTCATTTTCCCAAATCAACCCCTCCCTCGTCATATTATTTATTATTCTCTTAATTAATTCCTATTTCACCTCCAATTTATTTTTAATAATTTAATTAATTAGTTAATTATTTTTGGGGCGTTCCAGTATTCCTGATGAAGAGGAGATAAAGAAAGCAATTCTTGAAGAGTGTCATAGAAGTAGATTGAGTATCCATCCAGGAGCTACAAAGATGTATCAGGATTTGAAGAAGTTATTTTGGTGGCCGGGGATGAAGAGCGATGTAGCTCGGTTTGTTTATGCCTGTTTGACTTGTCAGAAGTCAAAGGTGGAGCATCAGAAACCGGCAGGGCTGATGCAGCCGTTGGAAATTCCGGAGTGGAAGTGGGATAGCATTTCTATGGATTTTGTGACTGGATTGCCGAGTACAGCGAGGGGGTACGATGCAATTTGGGTGATTGTTGATAGGCTAACGAAGTCGTCTCACTTTGTTCCTATTAACATCACATATCCGGTGCCGAGATTGGCAGAGATTTATATCCGAGAGATTGTAAAGCTTCATGGAGTTCCTTCGAGTATTGTTTCAGATAGAGATCCGAGATTCACCTCGGAATTTTGGAAGAGTTTGCAGGAGGCGTTGGGTTCTAAGTTGCGGTTGAGCTCGGCGTTTCATCTGCAGACTGATGGTCAGTCAGAGAGAATCATTCAGTCGTTAGAGGAATTATTGAGGGCTTGTGTTCTTGAGCATGGTAGTTCGTGGGATTCTTATCTTCCATTAATTGAATTTACCTATAATAATAGCTATCATTCTAGTGTGGGGATGACACCCTTTGAGGCGTTGTATGGTCGGAGATGAAGGACTCCGTTGTGTTGGTATGAGTCGGGAGAGAGTGTGGTGCCTGGACCCGAGATCGTTCGAGAGACCACTGACAAGGTGAAGTTGATTCGTGAGAAGATGAAAGCTTCACAAAGTAGGCAAAAGAGTTATCATGTTAAGAGGAGGAAGGATTTGGAATTCCAAGCTGGTGATCATGTGTTTCTGAGAGTCACCCCTGTGACTGGTGTTGGTCGTGCTTTGAAGTCTAAGAAGTTTTCTCCTTGTTTTATTGGGCCATACCAGATTTTGGAGAGAGTTGGGAAGGTTGCTTACCGGGTGGCCTTGCCACCTAATCTTTCGAATTTGCATGACGTGTTTCATGTGTCGCAGTTGAGGAAGTATGTTCCAGACCCGTCTCATGTGATTCATATGGATGATGTGCAAGTGAGAGAAAACCTCACTGTTGAGACAATGCCGATTAGAATTGAGGACCGAGAAGTGAAGATTTTAAGAGGGAAGGAGATCAATTGGTAAAGGTAGTTTGATTCAGGTAATATTTCGAGGACGAAATATTCTAAGTGGGGGAGAGTTGTAACGCCCCAAAAATAGTTCAGATATTTATTTAATTGGGTTATTTAAGGCTTACAACATTTTAATAAAGTCAAATAATTAATTTGGAAGTTTCATTTCATTTAGGAGGTGTGATTAGAGGCCCATGATCCATTAAGAGGCCCATATCCATGATATAAGTGAAGGTGTCGAAGGGAGAAAGTTCATTTGCAATCAAAACAAAGAAAAGTCAAAGAGTAAAGTAAGAGAGTAGAGAGAGAGAGGTGCGATAGCTCAAGGAAGAAGAAGAGAGGATATTGGCGTGGCGAGCTCAAGTTCAAGGAAGAGGAGCTTGATTTTTGGGGGATCTTGAAGTCTTGGTGGAAATTGTGCTTATTCTTCAATCTATTGAGGTAAGGGGGCTCTCTTTCACCTATAATAGAGTATATGATGAGTGTTATGTGTAAGTTAGACTCTAGGATGATTTTTGAGTTGTTTGTGTTGCTTGTTGTGTGATTGATGTTGTGTTTGCTTCACTTTGGTGAAATTGTGAAGTGTGTATGTGTTGTTGATGATGGGTCATATGAGATACCTAGGAAAGAAATGGGATTTGAGGAACCCTAAGTATCAGGACGTTATTTTTGGGTGTTGTCACCTTTGTTGATTACTTTGATGAGTGTGTGGGACAAATTTTGAATGAATATAGGTGTAGTAGTTGTTGTTTATGTTTGATCATAGTATGAGAATCAAAGAAACGAGAGAAGATGAAGGTTAGGTACCTAGGGCGCCATTTGGAGCGAAGGGGAGTTGCCTAAGTATAGATGTGTCGAAATATATGGAAGTCGAAGTGTATTGTGTCGAAGTATATGGGAGTCTACGTATATGCGTGACGAGGTGTAGGTGACGAAGTGTAAGTGTGTGTGAGTCGAAGTGTAGGTGTCAACTTGTAGTTACCGAAGTGTAGAGTATGTAAGCCGAAGTGTAGTTGCTGAGGTATAGTGTATATAGATACCGTAGTGTAGTTCCTGAAGTGTAGTTGTCGAGGTATAGTGTATACCTACCGAGGTGTGGGTGTACCGAAGTGTAAATGTACCGAGGTGTAGTGTATGTATGTCGAAGCTAGTGTTGTCGAGGTGTAGGTGTGTTGAAATGTAGGTGTATCGAAGCGTAGTGTGTCGAAGTGTAGTGTACCGAGGTGCAGTGTGATTGTGCCGAGGTGCTGTTTTGACGCCAATGTGGCGCAGGTTGCTGCCAGACGAACTTTTGGGTGCTGTTTAGTGCCAAGTACGTCTAAGTTGCTGAATTGCGAAGCCGGTTTAGTCCTTATGTGACGGTTTGGTCCTTGTAGTGACAGTGTAGTCCACTACTGTTGATGTCGACGTGTCCGGTGAGTTCGAAGTTAGCCATAGAGCTATTAACTGATGTGGTGATGTTAGCCATAGCGCTGTTGATGATGTTTTGGTGTAATGACAATGGATTTAATGACGATGATAAATCCAGTGCCGGTGTGAACTCATACATGGTATGATTGTTTGTGGTTGATGCATTGTTCATGGAGTCTCATGCTTCATGTGCATCAAAGTGACGGATATAGGCTTTGTCCTCGATATCGTATGCCCGAAAGGCAAAATTAAGCCGGAGACGGTATCATTAAGCCGGAGTCCATACCACATGCATTATATCATTAAGCCGGAGTCGATACCACATGCATTGTACCATTAAGCCGGAGACGGTACCACATGCATTATACCCTTGGTGTTGGGTTGCATTCATGCATATACTCATGAGATTGATAATGTTTCTTGTTGATTATGAGTTGAGGTGTTATAACTTGATGTTGTGTGTTGTTTATTGAGCCGAGGTGTTTCTAGTTGTTTTTCATCTAACATGATGTTTATCATACATCCTATTATATGTGTTAGAGACTCACCCTTCTGCTTTCTATGTTGCTTCTTATGATGGCAACGTGCAGGTGATCCTGAGTGAAGGTAGTCCTCATACCTTCTCCTAGTCGGTTGTGGCGTCTTGCTCTGATATGTAGCACTGGGGGGACGAGTAGTCTATTAGTGGTTTTAATTTAAGATGTTGAATTGTAACTGGGTGGTGTATTTGAATATGTTTTATTCTGCTGTGTGGTGATTATATGATCCGTTATGTCCTTAAACCGATGTGGTTGGGACTTTGTTCCTTTGACCGTGGTGCTATATATCTCGCTGTTGTTTTGTTGTATTGCGCCATTGATGTTTGTTGGTTTTTCTTGAAGTAAATGTAGCACTCTCTTGTGGGTGATTTTCGAAAACTCTGATTTTATCAATTAATTATTAGTTAATTATTAAGGGGGTGTTACATTAGTGGTATCAGAGCAAAAGTTCGGTCTGTCCGACCAAGTTGTTGAGTCTTGAGTTTCCAAATCCTCGAGTCTTGTGGCTCGTTCTGAATCGATTTTGTTTAAATGTTTAGTGAAGATGGATGGAAGGGCCGGAAGGAATGACGCTGCTATTGCTGCTGCGTTGGAGGCGATGGCGAATGCTGTGGGAAATCAGCAAGCTGCCAAGGATGCTGGAGCTCGTAGACTAGCTACTTTCCAGAGGGAGAACCCTCCTACTTTCAAGGGGAGGTATGACCCCGATGGGGCTCTTGCATGGTTGAAGGAGATTGAGAGGATTTTTCTTGTTATGGATTGTACGACTGCTCAGAAGGTGAGGTTTGGTACTCACATGTTAGCCGAGGAGGCCGACGATTGGTGGCTTGAGGTTCTGTAGAGGTTGGAGAATGCTGGCGAAGAGATCACGTGGGATGTCTTCAAGAGGGAATTTATGATGAAGTACTACCCTGAAGATGTTCGGGGCAAGAAAGAGATCGAGTTTTTATAATTGAAGCAGGGGAACAAGTCGGTGGCCGAGTATGCGGCGAAGTTCGTAGAGTTAGTTAAGTTCTACCTTCACTACAATGGGGCTACTACTGAATTCTCTAAGTGTATCAAGTTTGAAAATGGTCTGAGGCCTGGCATCAAGAAGGCAATTGGATATCAAAAGATTCGAGTGTTCTCCGAGTTGGTTGACAGTTGCAGAATATTTGAGGAGGATAGCAATGCTGCCTATAACATTGTGAAAGAGAAGCGGAGTTCTCAGTATCGTGGGAAACCCTATGATGTTTCTGGTGGCAAAGGTAAGGCAATAGCTGGTTCGGGAAAGAGGCCTAGTGGGGGAGATGCTCCTGCTAGCGTAGTGTGTTTCAAGTGCGGGTTGCCTGGTCACAAGAGGAGTGAGTGCAAGATTGGTGAGAAGAGGTGTTACCGGTGTGGCAAGGAGGGTCACATGGCTGCTGACTGTGAACGCAAGGACGTGACTTGCTTCAACTGTGGTGAGACAGGTCACATTAGCACCAAATGTACTAAACCGAAGAAAGAGAGGAGTGGTGGAAAGGTGTTTGCTCTCGCTAGATCCGAGGTGACTAATGAGATAAGAGGTACATGCTTTATTAATGGTATTCCTTTGATTGCTATTGTTGATACCGGTACCACACATTCATTCATTTCTGCTATATGTGTTAAGAATTTGGGTCTAGCCTTGTCTTCTTTGATGAGGGAGATGGTTATCGATACTCCAGCTAAAGGTTCGGTGACTACCTCTCTTGTGTGTGCGAAGTGCCCTCTGTCGGTCTTCGGCAGAGATTTCATTGTTGATTTGATTTGTCTTCCATTGGATGGGTTGGATGTCATCCTTGGTATGGACTGGTTAGTGGATAACAATGTTCATATTAATTGCTTTAGTAGGTCTGTGAGTTTCCCTTCTTCCGAGGTGGAAGAATCTGTTTTGTTGCTCGGCCGTCGATTCGCGCAAAGTAATGAAGGAAGGAGTTATGCTGTTTGCTTTGAGGGCGTCGTTGTCTGTCGAGAATCAAGCTAAGATTAATGAATTGCCGGTGGTGCGAGAATTTCCTGAGGTATTTCCTGACGAGATTCCAGATGTACCACCAGAGAGGGAAGTCGAATTTGCTATTGATCCGTACACAGTACTAGGACAGGTGTCTATGGCACCTTATAGGATGTCTGCATCCGAGTTGTCCGAGTTGAAGAAGCAGCTTGAGGATTTGCTGGAGAAGAAGTTTGTAAGGCCAAGTGTGTCGCCGTGGGGCGCTCCTGTATTGTTAGTAAAGAAGAAGGATGGGAGCATGAGGCTCTGTGTTGATTATCGGCAGTTGAATAAGGTGACAATTAAGAATAAGTATCCGCTTCCAAGAATTGATGATTTGATGGACCAATTGGTGGGAGCTCAAGTGTTTACTAAGATTGATTTGAGGTCAGGTTACCATCAAATCAAGGTGAAGGATGAAGATATTCCTAAGACAGCGTTTAGAACTCGGTATGGACACTATGAGTATTCGGTGATGCCATTTGGTGTTACGAATTCTCCGGGGGTATTCATGGAATATATGAATCGTATTTTTCATGAGTATCTAGATCGGTTTGTGGTGGTGTTCATTGATGATATTCTGGTTTACTCCAAGTCGGAAGAAGAGCATGCCGAGCATTTGAGGTTGGTGTTGGAAATCTTGAGGGATAGGAAGCTGTATGCTAAGCTATCTAAGTGTGAATTCTGGTTAAGAGAAGTAAGTTTCCTTGGTCATGTAATTTCCGGTAAGGGTGTTGCAGTGGACCCTTATAAGGTTGAGGTCATGTTGCAATGGGAGGCGCCCAAGTCGGTCACTAAGATAAGGAGTTTTATGGGGTTGGCCGGTTATTATAGAAGATTAATTGAAGGCTTTTCCAAGTTGGCACTTCCGTTGACTCAATTGACTTGCAAGGGGAAGGCGTTTGTTTGGGATGCTCGTTGTGAGGAAAGTTTCAATGAGCTGAAGAAGAGATTGACGACGTCCCCTATCTTGACGTTGCCTAATCCGAGTGAACCTTTTGTGGTATATTGTGATGCTTCTAAGATGGGCTTAGGCCGTGTACTTATGCAGAACGGTAAGGTAGTTGCTTATGTCTCGAGGCAGTTGAGGACTCATGAGAAGAACTACCCTACGCATGATTTGGAGCTTGCTGTAGTGGTGTTTGCACTGAAAATTTGGAGGCATTATCTTTATGGTTCTAGATTTGAAGTGTTTAGTGCCCATAAAGGTTTGCAATATTTGTTTGATAAAAAGGAGTTGAACATGAGGCAGAGGAGGTGGTTGGAGTTGTTGAAGGACTATGACTTCGGTCTGAATTATCATCCAGGAAAGGCTAATGTTGTAGCCGATGCTTTGAGTCGTAAGTCTTTGCATGTGTCGGCAATGATGGTTAAGGAGCTTGAATTGATTGAGTAGTTCCGAGATATGAGTTTAGTTTGTGAAGTGACATCTCATAGTGTTCGGTTGGGAATGTTGAAAATTACTAATGAATTTTTGGTTAGTATTCGAGAGGCTCAGAAGCTAGACGTTAAATTAGTGGATTTGGTGGTTGGGAGTGGTCGATCTGAAAATAAGGATTTTGAGTTGGATGCTTAAGGTTTGTTGAGATATCGTAATCGGATTTGTATTCCTGATGAAGAGGAGATAAAGAAAGAAATTCTTGAAGAGTGTCATAGAAGTAGATTGAGTATCCATCCAGGAGCTACAAAGATGTATCGGGATTTGAAGAAGTTATTTTGGTGGTCGGGGATGAAGAGGGATGTAGCTCGGTTTGTTTATGCCTGTTTGACTTGTCAGAAGTTAAAGGTGGAGCATCAGAAGCCGGCAGGGCTGATGCAGCCATTGGAAATTCCGGAGTGGAAGTGGGAAAGCATTTCTATGGATTTTGTGACTGGATTGCCGAGTACAGCGAGGGGGTACGATGCAATTTGGGTGATTGTTGATAGGCTAACGAAGTCGTCTCACTTTGTTCCTATTAACATCACATATCTGGTGCCGAGATTGGCAGAGATTTATATTCGAGAGATTGTGAAGCTTCATGGAGTTCCTTCGAGTATTGTTTCAGATAGAGATCCAAGATTCACCTCGGAATTTTGGAAGAGTTTGCAGGAGACGTTGGGTTCTAAGTTGCGGTTGAGCTCGGCGTATCATCCACAGACTGATGGTCAGTCAGAGAGGACCATTCAGTCGTTAGAGGATTTATTGAGGGCTTGTGTTCTTGAGCATGGTGGTGCGTGGGATTCTTATCTTCCATTAATTGAATTTACCTATAATAATAGCTATCATTCTAGTGTGGGGATGGCACCCTTTGAGGCGTTGTATGGTCGGAGATGTAGGACTCTGTTGTGTTGGTATGAGTCGGGAGAGAGTGTGGTGCTTGGACTCGAGATCGTTCGAGAGACCACTAGGAAGGTGAAACTGATTCGTGAAAAGAAAAAAGCTTCACAAAGTAGGCAAAAGAGTTATCCTGATAAGAGGAGGAAGGATTTGGAATTCCAAGCTGGTGATCATGTGTTTCTGAGAGTCACCCCTTTGACTGGTGTTGGTCGTGCTTTGAAGTCTAAGAAGTTGTCTCCTAGTTTTATTGGGCCATACCAGATTTTGGAGAAAGTTGGGAAGGTTGCTTACCGATCTTTCGAATTAGCATGACGTGTTTCATGTGTCGCAGCTGAGGAAGTATGTTCCAGACCCGTCTCATGTGATTCATATGGATGATGTGCAAGTGAGAGAAGACCTCACTGTTGAGACAATGCCGATTAGAATTGAGGACCGAGAAGTGAAGATTTTAAGAGGGAAGGAGATCAATTTGGTAAAGGTAGTTTGGTTGGGAGCTGCCGGTGAGAATGCGACTTAGGAATTGGAGAGTAAGATGTAGGAATCATATCCAGAGTTGTTTGATTCAGGTAAAATTTCGAGGACGAAATATTCTAAGTGGGGGAGAGTTGTAACGCCCCAAACATAGTTCAGATATTTATTTAATTGGGTTATTTAAGGCTTACCACATTTTAATTAAGTCAAATAATTAATTTGGAAGTTTCATTTCATTTAGGAGGTGTTTGAGTAATGGAGGAGGTGTAATTAGAGGCCCATGATCCATTAAGAGGCCCATATCCATGATATAAGTGAAGGTGTCGAAGGGAGAAAGTTCATTTGCAGTACAAACAAAGAAAAGTCAAAGAATAAAGTAAAAGAGTAGAGAGAGAGAGAGGTGCGATAGCTCAAGGAAGAGGAAGAGAGGATATTGGCGTGCAGAGTATATGATGAGTGTTATGTGTGAGTTAGACTCTAGGATGATTTTTGAGTTGTTTGTGTTGCTTGTTGTGTGATTGATGTTGTGTTTGCTTCACTTTGGTGAAATTGTGAAGTGTGTATGTGTTGTTGATGATGGGTCATATGAGAGACCTAGGAAAGAAATGGGATTTGAGGAACCCTAAGTATCAGGACGTTATTTTTGGGTGTTGTCACCTTTGTTGATTACTTTGATGAGTGTGTGGGACAAAATTTGAATGAATATAGGTGTAGTAGTTGTTGTTTATGTTTGATCATAGTATGAGAATCAAAGAAACGAGAGAAGATGAAGGTTAGGTACCTAGGGCGCCATTTGGAGCGAAGGGGAGTTGCCTAAGTATAGATGTGTCGAAATATATGGAAGTCGAAGTGTAGCGTGTCGAAGTATATGGGAGTCGACGTATATGCGTGACGAGGTGTAGGTGACGAAGTGTAAGTTTGTGTGAGTCGAAGTGTAGGTGTCGACTTGTAGTTACCGAAGTGTAGAGTATGTAAGCCGAAGTGTAGTTGCTGAGGTATAGTGTATATAGATACCGTAGTGTAGTTGCTGAAGTGTAGTTGTCGAGGTATAGTGTATACCTACCGAGGTGTGGGTGTACCGAAGTGTAAATGTACCGAGGTGTAGTGTATGTATGTCGAAGCTAGTGTTGTCGAGGTGTAGGTGTGTTGAAATGTAGGTGTATCGAAGCGTAGTGTGTCGAAGTGTAGTGTACCGAGGTGCAGTGTAGTGTGCCGAGGTGCAGTGTGAGTGTGCCGAGAGTCTTTGTTTTGACGCTTGGTGTGGCGCGAGTTCTTTGCAGACGAACTTTTGGGTGCTGTTTAGTGCCGAGTACGTCTAAGTTGCTGAATTACGAAGCCGGTTTAGTCCTTATGTGACGGTTTGGTCCTTGTAGTGACAGTGTAGTCCACTACTGTTGATGTCGACGTGTCCAGTGAGTTCGAAGTTAGCCATAGCGTTGTTGATGATGTTTTGGTGTAATGACGATGGATTTAATGACGATGGATTTAATGACGGTGATAAATCCAGTGCCGGTGTGAACTCATACATGGTATGATTGTTTGTGGTTGATGCATTGTTCATGGAGTCTCATGCTTCATGTGCATCAAAGTGACGGATATAGGCTTTGGCCTCGATATCATATGCCTGAAAGGCAAAATTAAGCCGGAGACGGTATCATTAAGCCGGAGTCGATACCACATGCATTATATCATTAAGCTGGAGTCGATACCACATGCATTGTACCATTAAGCCGGAGACAGTACCACATGCATTATACTTGGTGTTGGGTTGCATTCATGTATTTTAGGATTATTGTAAAAAAAAACATTTTAATAAGACAATCAACAAAGCCTACCATTTTTTGTAATTTTTGAATTAACACATAATTTTTTGTTTAACTAAAAAGAGTAATAAAACGAAAGTGACGAAAGTAAAATGACGTAGTCCACGACTAAGACACGAAGAAAGTGCATATTTTCAAAAAATTTCGAGAAAACGTCAAAAATACCGTTAAAAATTGAGTGTTCACAGTCTGTCGTGATCGTGATCCCGACTTTGACAGCTCAAAAATAAATTATTTGAGGAGTCGCCACCCAATTATTTTGACTTGACATGGAAGCCCTGTTCCTACGTACCCTCCGGTGCAATGAGGGACTCAAAAGTCACGTAGTTCTTCCTGCAAATGTGTTGGTTGGTTGATTTTAATTTTGAAGGGTTTAAGATCTAAGTTGTACAACTCTAGTCTCTTAAACCAGTGTTGCAGGATTGATAAGATGGACATCTCGATCAAACTCATTTTTATTATTTTTATTGAAAATAGGGGATAATAGAAAAAAAGAATTGATTAGATTAAGAAAATTTAAGTTTGAGAGAAAATGTTAATTTGTTGATTGCATTTTAATTTTTTGAAGTGTTTTGGACCAAGCTGTACAACTCGAGTCTCTTAAACTGGTCTTGCGAGTTTGTTAAGATGTACATCTAGATCAAATCGTCTTGTATTATTATTATATAAGGGATAAATAACAATAAATATGACATAAATATAGCATAAAAATCAGAAAATAATTGTAAACACAAATAAGAAACGAAAAGGGGTGCATATAGTCGCAGGGTGATATGTTATTAATAAACAGGGGGTGTAAACAGTAGGCCCAGTGGAGTTCTTTTTTTTGAGGTTGGGCGCTGGTAAAAAAAAAACTACAAAAAAACACGGGCTTGTGGGGAGTTTAACAGGGGGATGCAATCTTAAATCTGATATTTTAAATTTAAATAAAAAATAAAAGGGAAATTGAAAGGACTGTTTAAGGCAACTATCAAAGAAGTGAAAACCCTAGTTTTACTTCTTCACCTTCCAGCAGCCGCCAACAGATTTGGAGAGAGAGAGGGGCAGATTTTTCGCGAAGAGAGAGAAAAAGAAAGAAGGCGGGTCGCCGGAAAACGCAACACACCGCCGGAGAAGACCAATTTCGCGGCGACGCCCTCGCCAGAGACCAGCCCAGGTTCCGTCTTTTCTTCTTTCCCGTCTCTTTTCGACTCTAGACTCCGTTTTTCCTATCACTTTCTCCTATTCTTTGTTTTTGATCTTCATTTTTTGACTGTTTGGTAATTTTAGATCGGGCTCTCATATGGTGGTTGCGTTTTGGGTTGGTTTCGAGAGGGAAGCCGAAGGTGAGAGAGAGGGACGGTGGTGAGGGTTTGGTGGTGGCTGTGGGTGGTTTGGTGGTAAAGGGTATAAGGCCGAGGGAAAGGGATGAATGGAGGAGGCTAGTCTTGGGAGTTCTACATTTTTCCGATTCCCCTTGTTTTATATATTTTTTGATTAACCTTCTTCGTATATTTTTTCCGCAGATCGCTGAGGTTTTCTCAGCGGTGTTTGGATTGGATCTCACGGTGTTTGGAGGGTTAGGGTTTCACTTTGAAATCCTATTTTTTTGTGTTGATTTTTCTCGAAAATTGTGTCTGCTTTGACTATGTTTAGACTCTGTTTTTATACTAAAATATTAGGTTTTTGAATTAACTCAGTTTGACTTGCTTGATTGGGCCTTGACTGTTTTGAGCATTTTTGATCCGGGCTCTGAGGCGCTGCTTGAAGTCCCTGGTATCCCGTATTCGTCGTTTGAAATGTTGTAGCTGTTGAGGATACCCCTTTTTTATTTTTGTAAATAATTTTCTTATTTGTAATTTATTTATTTTAGGATTATTGTAAAAAAAAACATTTTATTAAGACAATCAACAAAGCCTACCATTTTTTGTAATTTTTGAATTAACACATAATTTTTTGTTTAACTAAAAAGAGTAATAACGCGAAAGTGACGAAAACTAGTAAAATGACGTAGTCCACGACTAAAACACGAAGAAAGTGAATATTTTCAAAAAAATTCGAGAAAACGTCAAAAATACCATTAAAAATTGAGTGTTCACGATGCGTGCGTGATCGTGATCCCGACTTTGACAGCTCAAAAATAAATTATTTGAGGAGTCGCCACCCAATTATTTCGACTTGACATGGAAGCCCTGCTCCTACGTACCCTCCGGTGCAATGAGGGACTCAAAAGTCACGTAGTTCTTCCTGAAAATGTGTTGGTTGGTTGATTTTAATTTTGAAGGGTTTAAGATCTAAGTTGTACAACTCGAGTCTCTTAAACCAGTGTTGCAGGATTGATAAGATGGACATCTCGATCAAACTCATTTTTATTATTTTTATTGAAAATAGGGGATAATGGAAAAAAAGAATTGATTAGATTAAGAAAATTTAAGTTTGAGAGAAAATGTTAATTTGTTGATTGGATTTTAATTTTTTGAAGTGTTTTGGACCAAGCTGTACAACTCGAGTCTCTTAAACCGGTCTCGCGAGTTTGTTAAGATGTACATCTAGATCAAATCATATTGTATTATTATTATACAAGGGATAAATAACAATAAATATGACATAAATATAGCATAAAAATCAGAAAATAATAGTAAACACAAATAAGAAACGAAATGGGGTGCATATAGTCGCAGGTGTTATGTTATTAATAAACAGGGGTGTAAAGCAGTAGGCCAGTGGATTTTTTTTTGAGGTTGGGCGATGGTAAAAAAAACTAAAAAAAAATACGGGCTTGTGGGGAGTTTTGTTGTAAAATGTGAAGTGCGATCTTAAATATGATATTTTAAATTTAAATAAAAAATAAAAGGGAAATTGAAAGGAGTGTTTAAGGCAACTATCAAAGAAGTGAAAACCCTAATTTTACTTCTTCACCTTCCAGCAGCCGCTAACAGATTTGGAGAGAGAGAGGGGCAGATTTTTAGGAAAAGAGAGAAAAAGAAAAGAAGCGGGTGTAGGAAAACACAACACACCGCCGGAGAAGACCAATTTCGCGGCGACGCCCTCGCCAGAGACCAGCCCAGGTTCCGTCTTTTCTTCTTTCCTGTCTCTTTTCGACTCTAGACTCCGTTTTTCCTATCATTTTCTCCTATTCTTCGTTTCGATCTTCATTTTTGACTGTTTGGTAATTTTAGATCGGGCTCTCATATGGTGTGGTTGCGTTTTGGGTTGGTTTCGAGAGGAAGCCGAAGGTGAGAGAGAGGGCGGTGGTGAGGGTTTGGTGGTGGTGTGGGTGGTTTGGTGGTGAAGAAGGCGAAGCCGAGGGAAAGGGATGAATGGAGGAGGCTAGTCTTGGGAGTTCTACATTTTTCCGATTCCCCTTGTTTTATATATTTTTCCGATTAACCTTCTTACGTATATTTTTCTGCCGCAGATCCGTCGAGGTTTTCTCAGCGAGTGTTTGGATTGGATCTCACGGTGTTTGGAGGGTTAGGGTTTCACTTTGAAATCCTATTTTTTTGTGTTGATTTTTCTCGAAAATTGTGTCCGCTGGATCGTGTGTTTAGACTCTGTTTTTATACTAAAATATTAGGTTTTTGAATTAACTCAGTTTGACTTGCTTGATTGGGCCTTGATTGCTTTTGAGCATTTTCAGATCCTGGGCTCTGTAGTCTTTGAAGTCTCGGGTATCCCGTATTCGTTTGAAATGTTGTAGCTGTTGAGGCTACCCCTTTTTTATTTTTGTAAATAATTTTCTTATTTGTAATTTATTTATTTTAGGATTATTGTAAAAAAAAACATTTTAATAAGACAATCAACCAAGCCTACCATTTTTTGTAATTTTTGAATTAACACATAATTTTTTGATTAACTAAAAAGAGTAATAACGCGAAAGTGTCGAAAACTAGTAAAATGACGTAGTCCACGACTAAAACACGAAGAAAGTGAATATTTTCAAAAAATTTCGAGAAAACGCGTCAAAAATATTGTTAAAAATTGAGTGTTCAAAGTCCGTCGTGATCGTGATCCCGACTTTGACAAAATTTCAAAAATAAATTATATGAGGAGTCGCCACCTAATTATTTCGACTTGACATGGAAGCCCCGCTCCTACGCATTCTCGGTGCAATGAGGGACTCAAAAGTCACGTAGTTCTTCCTGAAAATGTGTTGGTTGGTTGATTTTAATTTTGAAGGGTTTAAGATCTAAGTTGTACAACTCGAGTCTCTTAAACATGTGTTGCAGGATTGATAAGATGGACATCTCGATCAAACTCATTTTAATTATTTTTATTGAAAATAGGGGATAATGGAAAAAAGAATTGATTAGATTAAGAAAATTTAAGTTTGAGAGAAAATGTTAATTTGTTGATTGGATTTTAATTTTTTGAAGTGTTTTGGACCAAATTTGCACAACTCGAGTCTCTTAAACCGGTCTTGCGAGTTTGTTAAAATGTACATCTAGATCAAATCGTATTGTATTATTATTATACAAGGGATAAATAACAATAAATATGACATAAATATAGCATAAAAATCAGAAAATAATAATAAACACAAATAAGAAACGAAAAGGGGTGCATATAGTCGCAGGTGTTATGTTATTAATAAGCAGGGGGTGTAAGCAGAGGCCCAATGGATTTCTTTTTTTTTTTGAGGTTGGGCGTTGGTAAAAAAACTACAAAAACACGGGCTTGTGGGGAGTTTTGTAGTAAAGCAGAAGTGTGATCTTAAATCTGAATTTATAAATTTAAATAAAAATAAAAGGAAATTGAAAGGATTTCATTTAAGGCAACTATCAAAGAAGTGAAAACCCTAATTTTACTTCTTCACCTTCCAATGATCGCCAATGATTTGGAGAGAGAGAGGGCGATTTTTAGGAAGAGAGAGAAAAAGAAAGAAAGCGGGTCGTGGAAAAACACAACACACCACGGAGAAGACCAATTTCATGGGCGACGCCGCCAGAGAGACCAGCCAGTGTTCCGTCTTTTCTTCTTTCCCGTCTCTTTTCGACTCTAGACTCCGTTTTTCCTATCACTTTCTCCTATTCTTTGTTTTTGATCTTCATTTTTTGACTGTTTGGTAATTTTAGATCGGGCTCTCATATGGTGGTTGCGTTTTGGGTTGGTTTCGAGAGGGAAGCCGAAGGTGAGAGAGAGGGACGGTGGTGAGGGTTTGGTGGTGGCTGTGGGTGGTTTGGTGGTGAAGAAGGCGAAGGCCGAGGAAAGGGGATGAATGGAGGAGGCTAGTCTTGGGAGTTCTACATTTTTCCGATTCCCTTGTTTTATATATTTTTCCGATTAACCTTCTTACGTATATTTTTTCGCAGATCTGCGAGGTTTTCTCAGGCAGTGTTTGGATTGGATCTCACGGTGTTTGGAGGGTTAGGGTTTCACTTTGAAATCCTATTTTTTTGTGTTGATTTTTCTCGAAAATTGTGTCTGCTTTGACTGTGTTTAGACTCTAATTTTATACTAAAATATTAGGTTTTTGAATTAACTCAGTTTGACTTGCTTGATTGGGCCTTGGACTGCTTTTGAGCATTTTTGAGATCCGGGCTCAGAGTTCTTTGAAGTCCTGGGACTGTCCCGTATTCGTTTCAGAAATGTTGTAGCTGTTGAGGCTACCCCTTTTTTATTTTTGTAAATAATTTTCTTATTTGTAATTTATTTATTTTAGGATTATTGTAAAAAAAACATTTTAATAAGACAATCAACAAAGCCTACCATTTTTTGTAATTTTTGAATTAACACATAATTTTTTGATTAACTAAAAAGAGTAATAACGCGAAAGTGACGAAAACTAGTAAAATGACGTAGTCCATGTAATACCCCAATTTTGTCCGCCCCTTTTTAATTTAAGTCAATTTCAGTTATCCAGCTCAACTAAACCGAAATATCGTTGTTTAAATTAAGCAGGCACGCGAATGATCGATCTTTTCGTGCGTGCTTTAATTTAATCTTCGTATTTGGGTTTAGTCGTACATAAGTAGTGTTTTTAGTTAGTGAGCTCATTTCTTCTACTTGAGTCTCGTTTTAGCGTATTCGTCTAGTCCGGCCCGTTCTCGTCTTTGTGTTTGGCCAGACTCTTTTTATTATTATTATTCTTTTTTGTGTGCAGTTAATTTATTTTGAGCATATATAATAGTCCAAAAATGTCAAAAAATACTATGTAATTTTTATTACAATTTAGGAGAGTCCAGATGTCCAAATGTCCAAAAAATACAAAAAATAATAATACAAAATATACAAAAATAAATAAATTCGAAAATACAAAAAAAATAATAATAAAAAGCAGCAGCAGCAGCAGATCTGGGGTTCCAGCAGCTGCTCTCCAAGCTGCTGGGCTTGGATCCAGACCTGAAAAGAGTCAAAGCCCAGTCAAAATAATTAATGCAGAAACCTAATATTTTAATATAAAAAGGCAGTCAACAGCAGCAGTACAGGACACGAATTTCGAGAAAAAGTCACCCAAAAAAAGAGATTAGGGTTTTACACTGAGATTTGAAAAGTACTTAAATTTGCCTCTTAATTGAAAAGATTTAATGGATTTTTATTTGCGGCGCTCGACGAGAGTTAGCCGCTTTGGGTTTTTTGAAAGGGAAAATGTTTTTAGTTTATTGTGCTTGACGGAGGGGATCCGCTCCTACGTATCTCCAGGTGCGATGGAGAATTCAAAGCTACGTAGTTCTAGGTTTTTGGTTTTATTTTGTTTAATTGTGAAATTGAGCTTTCGTGATGATCAATTGAGCGAAGGCTCCAAGTGGCCACCATTAGTACTCCATTGTTAATGATCATGCAAGCAAAGGCTTCGCAATACCACTAACAAAGTTTTTCGATTTATGTAAAGTCTTTAGAAAAATTAGGCGTTCATGATGATCAATTGAGCAAAGGCTCCAAGTGATCACCACTAGTTCCTCATTGTTAATGATTATGCAAACAGAGGCTTCGCAAAACCATTAACAAAGTTTTTTTGATTTATTGAAAGTTTTTAGAAAAATTAGGCGTTCATGATGATCAATTGAGCAAAGGCTCCAAGTGATCACCACTAGTTCCTCATTGTTGATGATTATGCAAGCAAAGGCTTCACATGACCACTAACAAAGTTTTTTTGATTTATCGAAAGTTTTTAAAAAAATTAGGCGTTCGTGATGATCAATTGAGCAAAGGCTCCAAGTGATCATCACTAGTTCCTCATTGTTAGTAATCATGCAAGCAAAGGCTTCGCAAGACCACTAACAAAGTTTGATTTAATGAGAAATTACTTGGGTTGAAAAAGAATAAAATAACGAAAAAACGGAAAAAAGGTGAAAATTGCACAAATGGGGTGTTATTAGCTGCAGGGGGGTTGTGCAACTGAACAGGGGGTGTAAACAGCAAGCCCAGTTCGCATGTGGGAGCCCAGTATGCGAAACTGGGCTTAAGTGAGGGGAGGTGCACGCTGGAATTAGTGGGTGTGATTAATAATCTGAATAATTAAAAAAATGAAAAAAAATAATAGGCCCAATACATAACCCTACTTGTAACCGAAAAAACCCTAATTTCAAAACCCTTTCCCCCTCCATCAGCGCAGCCGCTCCAGCGAAGAGAGAGAGAGAGTTCCGGCGAACTCTTCGCCGGTTTTAAAGGGAGAGAGAGAGAGAACTCCGCCGGTTATTTAGGAGAGGGATATGGCGCAGGCTTGCGACGGTGGGAGGGGAAAAACGGAGAAACCAAAAAACGAGAGAGGGAAGGGCGCGATTCCGGTGAGAGTGGAGGAGGGGAAGAAAACCGAAAGATGGACGGCGTGGAGAAGGAGGGAACGACAGTGGTGGGTTCGGTTTTTGGGGAGGAAGCTCGGTTTGGTTTCAGCTTGGGAAAGGGTGCTTCGTGGTGGAGGCGGTCTCGGTTTGGGAGAGGTTTCGCCAGAGAAGATGAGGTCTACGGCGGCGCTCTCGCCGGTGGCCCGTGCAGGTCGGTTTTTTTGTTTCTTTTGGTTCATTTTCTTTCGGTTCTCTCTCCCTGGTTTTGATTTTTTACCATTTTTGAATTCTGTTTTTGGTTTATATGTTCTTGAGCTTGAATTGTTATTCACATTGAATACATTGAACATATATTTACAATCAATAATACCATAATACCATACTATAGATCTCAAGTAAAGAAAAAACACGGTCTTCTATGCTAGCCGAGTTTTTGTTGATATTCTCGATGATGATCGATCGTTGTTGATGTTTTTTCTTCGCTTTATTTGAGTACTTCTTTCTCAAAACCGAAAAAAATCGATTTAGGATTAGGATCTCGAGTGTAAAACCCTAATCTCTTTTTTTTTGGGTGACTTTTTCTCAAATTCGTGGTGTCTGCATCTTCTTTGTTGATCGCCTTTTTATATTAAAATATTAGTTTTTCGTGCATTAATTATTTTGACTGGCTTTGACTCTTTTCAGTCTGGATCAAGCCCAAAGACTTGAGAGAGCATTCTTTGGAACCCCAGATCTGCTTCTTCTTGCACGCTTTTTATTATTATTTTTTTGTATTTTCGAATTTATTTATTTTTGTATATTTTGTATTATTATTTTTGTATTTTTGGACATTTGGACATCCGGACTCTCCTAAATTGTAATAAAATTACATAGTATTTTTTGACATTTTTGGACTATTATATATGCTCAAAATAAATTAATCGCACACAAAAAAAGAATAATAATAATAAAAAGAGTCCGCCAAACACAAAGACGAACGGGCCGGACTAGACGAATACGCTAAAACGAGACTCAAGTAGAAGAAATGAGCTCACTAACTAAAAACACTACTTATGTACGACTAAACCCAAATACGAAGATTAAATTAAAGCACGCGCATTTAAAAGATCGATCATTCGCGTGCCTGCTTAATTTAAACAACGATATTTCGGTTTAGTTGAGCTGGATAACTGAAATTGACTTAAATTAAAAAGGGGCGGACAAAATTGGGGTATTACAGCTGCCCCTCTTTATTTCACATTTCGCCAAAAATATGAATTGGCCTTTTCATATTTGTTGGTGAAATGGAAATAAAGATATAGAAATAATACTAATTTTGTCCGCTTCAGAAAAGTTCAAATATTTTTGTTGTTTTCCTTTTGAGAGAGGGGGTTAACACTTGTCGCATTAACGAGAAAGCAATAAATTGGGAAAAGCGGTAAATTGGGAAAAGCGGTAAATTGGGAATTCGGAGGTTGCCTAAACACCTTTTAATGGACTCTTGTCGAGTCCGAGCTCTGAGGGTGGCCTTTTCGAGCGGCCGATCAATATCAGGTCCGGAACTGACTTGATCAATGGATTTACGCTGTGCCTTAGGCTGACACAACTAATCCGAAGGACTTAACGAAGTCTGATGGATCCATCGCATGCTCGTACACGATGTTGTGATCTGTGGAAGGAGTTCACTAACTCTAGGTTGATGGAGTTTACGAACTCTGTGTTGATGGAGTTTACGAACTCTGGGGGTGGCCTTTTCGAGCGGCCGATCAATATCATGTCCGGAACTGATTTGATCAATGGATTTACGATGTGCCTTAGGCTGACACAACTAATCCGAAGGACTTAACGGTCGATGGATCCATCGCGCGCTCGCATAACGATGTTGTGATCTCGTGGAAGGAGTTCACTAACTCGTGGGAGTTCACTAACTCGGGTTGATGGAGTTTACGAACTCTGGTTTGATGGAGTTTACGAACTCTGGTTTGATGGAGTTTACGAACTCTGGTTTGATGGAGTTTACGAACTCTGTGCTGATGGAGTTTACGAACTCTGTGCTGATGGTGATTTTCGAAAAATAGGATTCTTGGGACTCTCGGGTCCGAAGTAACTTTTCTCTTGAATGGTGCGTGAAATGCATGCACTTGGGTATTTGGGTGCATATGAATGCAAAGATTGATTTTGGTGGGATGCTTCTTCTGTTTTGTCTATATCTGATGAATGCTTGGTTTGCTAGAAAGGAAGCAGTAGATGAACACTTGTCGTGCTGATTCTTGGAACTAGGCATGAGGATTAACATCTTGTGTTCGTCCACGTTTTGCTTAGCAATGCAATGAATGACACATGTAATGCAAACATATGCCATGATTGATGTCTTGAATATTATGGAATGCTTTTGTTCTTTTGTACTCGCTTCTTCTTTGTAGTTTATGAAATGCGAATGCTTTGATGTTTGAATGCAAGTGTATGCGGTGATTGATGCTTTGATGAATGGAATGCTCCTATTCTAACTTCTGCTTGTTTCTCTTTGCTTCTTCTATGAAATGCAAATATGATGCAATGCTCTGATGTTTGATGCAATGATTTTTGTTCTTTTTCT
Source organism: Oxytropis ochrocephala (assembly GCA_020916435.1). NCBI lineage: Eukaryota > Viridiplantae > Streptophyta > Magnoliopsida > Fabales > Fabaceae > Oxytropis > Oxytropis ochrocephala. The sequence goes on from CM037088.1 coordinate 70,612,169, forward strand.
TTTATGAGAATGCTAGCATTAATATGATGCCAATGCAATGAAAAGACTTCTGCTTTTTCTTCTTTACTATTTTCCTCTATGAAATGCAAGTATTAATATGATGCAACTGACGTGGACCGTTTTTTTGCTTTTTGCTATGTGATGAATGCACAAAATGTGAAGATGCAAATGTAATGCTTTGATGCAAATGCCATAATGAATAGATTGAAATGCCTAGATGCATGAGGTGTACATTTTGGTGATGATGAGATGTGAGACTTTGGATGCAAGGAATTGAGATGATTATTGACCCTTCTGTTGAAAAATTGAATTTGATTCAAAATCCGGTGTTCTCAAGGTTTTTATTTACAAACAATCTCACTTGTTTTCTCTTTCTTTCCATGATGACTGAATTTTAGATATCACGTAAACAACTTGTGCTCTCTCTTTTTGAAGCATTGTCTAGTAAGCATGCATAGGAGTGCAAGTGTGAATGAGTGAGTCAGTTAACTTAGAATTGGTTTAGGGCATGGACATTTATGGCAAGTGAAGGAATGACAGACATTGCCGAAGCTCATGAGGGATCAAGAGATACAAGATTGCCCCAATTCAGGTCTTTGATGAGTGAATAGCTTGCCCCTGTCTAGTGGTGACACCAACTAGGGGTGTAGGAGATGATGAATTGGGAATGCTTCGGCTTTTGAAATGAAGGGTGGAGCAAAAGAGGTTTTGTCTCAACCCATAGAGTTTGATGTTGCCCCAGTCATAACAAAGACAAAGCTGCCCCAATTAGAATGACAAGGCCTTGTTTAGGATAGTGAGTTGAGAGATTGCTCCGGTGAGGTTTTATGAGATGAAGGAATGGGAACGCACTTGCCCCACTTTCGAATGACATCTCAAATGGTTTCTTTGAGTGAGGTTGTGAATGGCGATGAGTTATGGTGATGGTTATGAACCGAGGGTGATATATGAATGGGGTGAGCAATGAACAAGCCTCCCCAAAGTTAAGTGGAGTGAGAGGTGAAGGGCATGCCCCCTAGTACACACTTTTGGTTCTCTTTAAAGGCAACTCGAATGCAATGAAAGTTTTGACTTTTTAGTATGAGGAGAGGCTCCACTTGGTGACCACTAAACCTCGTTTTAATGCAACATGAATGCATCTTGGAGTGCAAGTCCTTCTTCCTTTTTACAAACTTTCTTTTTTGATTATTTTTTTTGAGCAGCTTTCTTCTTTCTGCTTGTTTGTTTTTTCTTTTTGAGCAAACACGTCGTAAATGGATAAACTTATTTGTCCTAAGATTAAAACTTGAGAAAACGAAAGCAATTAGTCATTGATCGGAATGGTCTTTTTTGGGTTGTGACGTGGAGAAGGGGATGATTGAGCTTAATGAAGTGTTTGGAGTTGATGGGGAGGATGGGTCTTGTTCGGTGTTGACCGATGGTCGATGGTTTATGAAGGGAATTGTTATTAGGTTTGATAAGGTGTTTGAAGGTTTTATGAAAGAAGAGATGGTTAAACCCAACGAATTGAGGGCCTTTTTTGAAAGGGGAAATTATTGAACCCATTGAATTTGAGGGCCTTTTTGGAAGGGGAGCTCTTATGCTTCAAGACAAAATATATTGACTCTTAATTTATACTCCCTTTGTCTTCCTTTCTTTGTTTTGGGATTTCTCCTTTTTGAAACTTTGTTACTCCCCTTCTTTTGTGAATTTTCTTTCCTTTCGTCTAGGGTGAAAATGATATACCATCTTTGATGTGGAATTAACCCTTGTCTAGGGTGATGGAGATATCTTGGGCTTTTCTTGGCTTAAGATGGGTAACAAAGGGTATTTTTGTGACTTTGAATCTTTGGCTTAAGAGGGGTAGGAAATGGACTTTTTTGGGATTTTAGGTTTTTGAGGGTATGGAGAGATGACCAAACTTCATTTCAAATCCCGATTGCTTATTTCTGTAAGACTTAACTTTAGGACAATAATTTATCTACCTTCATGTGTTTGCTCTTTTTTCCTTTTTTTTGTGTGTGCCCTAATTTTTGCCTGGACCGCTCTTTGCGAGTTTTCAATCAACCGGGCGCTCTTTTCTGCCTAGGCCGCCCTTTGCGGGTTTTCAACCTAGCGAGCTTATTTTATTTTTTATGTATATTTTTTTTAGAAAGACTTGCACTAAAGGAATATGATACTGACAGGGAAAATTAGTGATCACCAAATTGCCCCAAGCATGGAGGACTTAAAGTGTTAACGAGAATGAACCAAAAGTCGTATGCATGCACCGATGGGAGAGAATACGCGCTTTATGGGTGGACGGGGCGGGGCTAAACTTGGATGGGGAATGATGATAAATGAGGGAAACTGACTGGCTCAAACAAGAGAAACTGCATGTGGCATGCATACTTACTAGAAGAACGCTTCACAGAGAGTTAACATTGGTCAAAACATGATATAAAAACTTTTTTGATAAACTGTTTCAGTCTTTTATCATGGAATGGATGAGATGCAATGTCTTTTTTTTTTTTTTTTTTTTTTTTTTTTGAAGGAAATACAAATGAGGTATTGATGTGAAAAGCTGAGGGCCCTGGAACACCTTGAGTTGGCAAATGAGTGAGGGTAAACTTTTTCAAAAAAGAAAGATTACTTTGCAAGAACATCTCGTCTCTCATCACAACATTTTTGTTGTATGCAATGCATAGATGAAAACATTATGATGCATACATGATGAAAATGAAATGCATGAATGTATGTTCACTTGAAAAGTGTGATTATTCTAAAAGTTTTTTTTTTTTTTTTTGATGCAAGACGAAATATGAGATGCAAATGCATTTTTGAATGATGATGCAGGAATGACGCTTTTTCCTAAATGATGATTTTTTAGAGGCAAGGCAAAGTATGAAATGCCAATGCCCCTTCCCTTTTTGAAAGATGCATGTATGGAGGAATGATGTATTTGAACTAAAGTGATGAAGTTAATGAAATGATGCATGAATGCTACATTTTGAATAAATTTGATGATGATTTTTGTTCATGATTAGGAATGAGATGCTTATGCAATGCGGATGATGATTGCTTATGGTTTTCATTTTTCTTATGTGATGAAAATGAAATGTGTGATGCTTACAATTACTTTCCTAATGTATGAGAGATATTGAATGGAGATGCATGTGGAATGAGACGTTAATGTTTATTTTTTCATGATGCATGAAAAATGAAAACAATAATGCATGAGACGCGCCCCTAATAAGACACAGAGAAAAATGCATGTATGAATTTTATCGAGTTTTTGTTTTATGCAATGCAAATGATGATGTATGCATGATGATGATGCTCTATGCAAGATAAATGAAAGAGGTTTTATTGGCAATGATTCAAGTTTTTTTTTTTTTTTGGAAGATGCGGGTCGTACGTGGCTTCATATGGACCTAGTAAGGGAAAGGCTACAACGGCAGCTCTTTCTCTCTTTTTTTTGAAAAGGGTGGACCACATGTTGCCCCGTACTTACGGCCAGAAAAGAAAGGCTGCAACGGCAGCTCTTTCTCTATTTTTTCTTCTTTTTTTTTTTTGAAAAATCTCCTTCTCCTTTTTTGAAAACATGCCTAGATTACAATGCAACACACAATTAGGTATGCCCTTTGTGTCCTACGAAGGGTGGGAATCCTAGGGTCTAAAGTCGACGAAAAGGGTAATCCTCCCATGTAGGTTCTAATCACTTCCTCACAATGGCAACCAAGAGCTAAAGTCTCTCTCATGATGACACCCACAATCGTAGAAAGCTACCGAGTGTGAGGCACCATGACAAAGCGCACTCTTGGGCGGAACTTTCATGAGAGCCATACAGACAAAGGTCTACGAATGACAGTCACTAATCGTTCCCACTCTCCTAGGTTTTCGTTCATACCTTGGGTTTTAGGCCCCACTCAATGCTCACAAGTATAGGGTGTGAGTGTGTGTAGTATGGACATAACGTCTAAAACTACCCACATATACCCTCACCTGCGATGGAAAACCCAGAACAGTCCAGACAGTAGCAAGCAATAACATGTCGTCTACCCTAGGGTTCAATATCAAATAAGCTAGCCTAGGGTTTCAACAACAATCAAGTGCATTGCTTACTTCAAGAGAGGGAGCCAAGGAGAGGGGATCATGACAGAATTTAGGGAGAAATACATGAGCTTACCTTGAAGATAGGGAGCAAAGAAAAAGGGAACATGATTGGGATTGGGGAAATGCATGAGGGTATTTAAGCACATAAGCAAAAAGGAGGAAGGAAAAACAAACCTGGAAGAAGAGGAAACAAATGCACTGCATACAACATGATAAAAAGAAAAGGAAACCGAAAAAGGGATAGAGGCAAACAAGGTATCCAAATCAAATTAATAGCACATTAAACCACACATTTAATTAGTTAGGCTCGACCCACTTAAAAAAAGAAAAGTCCTCAGTGAAGTCGCGGTATTTGCGCTGAAAAAGTCCCAGGGGTTTTCTTCGTTTACAACTTTTAAGACAATGAAGTCGCCACCAATATTTTTATAAGGAAAATATTGAAGAAAAACCTTTTGGGAAGGCAATTGGTCTTTTGGAAAACCTAAAGATTTGGGTTGAAATTCGGTTAGGCATGGGGAAGGTATTAGCGCATCACCTTCTTTCATCTGAAAGGAACCTTTAATTAAACGTGGTTTTAAGTGTTTGATTTGAAAAGTACTTAAAACCACGTTTAATTAAAGGTTCCCTTCGATGAGAAAGGAGGTGTGGGGCGCTAATACCTTCCCCATGCCTAACCGAATTCCCTAACCCAAATCTTTAAGTTTTCCAAAAGACCAATTGCCTTCCCAAAAGGTTTTTCTTCAATATTTTCCTTATAAAAAAATATTGGTGGCGACTTCATTGTCTTAAAAAGTTGTAAACGAAGAAAACCCCTCGGGGACTTTTTCGGGCGCAACAGTCCACGACTAAAACATGAAGAAAGTGAATATTTTCAAAAAATTTCGAGAAAACGTCAAAAATACAGTTAAAAATTGAGTGTTCAAAGTCTGTCGTGATCGTGATCCCGACTTTGACAGCTCAAAAATAAATTATATGAGGAGTCGCCACCTAATTATTTCGACTTGACATGGAAGCCCCTGCTCCTACGCATTCTCCGGTGCAATGAGTGACTCAAAAGTCACGTAGTTCTTCCTGAAAATGTGTTGGTTGGTTGATTTTAATTTTGAAGGGTTTAAGATCTAAGTTGTACAACTGAGTCTCTTAAACCAGTGTTGCAGGATTGATAAGATGGACATCTCGATCAAACTCATTTTAATTATTTTTATTGAAAATAGGGGATAATGGAAAAAAAGAATTGATTAGATTAAGAAAATTTAAGTTTGAGAGAAAATGTTAATTTGTTGATTGGATTTTAATTTTTTGAAGTGTTTTGGACCAAAAGTTGTACAACTCGAGTCTCTTAAACCTGGTCTTATGAGTTTGTTAAAATGTACATCTAGATCAAATCGTATTGTATTATTATTATACAAGGGATAAATAACAATAAATATGACATAAATATAGCATAAAAATCAGAAAATAATAATAAACACAAATAAGAAACGAAAAGGGTGCATATAGTCGCAGGGTGTTATGTTATTAATAAAGCAGGGGTGTAAAAGAAGAGGCCCAATGGATTTCTTCTTTTTGAGGGTGGGCGTTGGTAAAAAAACTACAAAAAAACACGGGCTTGTGGGGAGTTTTTGTAGTATACTGTGGGTGCTGATCTTAAATCTGAATTTTTAAATTTAAATAAAAATAAAAGGAAATTGAAAGGATCATTTTAAGGCAACTATCAAAGAAGTGAAAACCCTAATTTTACTTCTTCACCTTCCAAAGATCGCCAATGATTTGGAGAGAGAGGCGATTTTTAGGGAAGAGAGAAAAAGAAAGAAGGCGGATCGCGGAAAACACAACACACCACGGAGAAGACCAATTTAGCGGCGACGTCGTCGCCAGAGACCAGCCAGTTCCGTCTTTTTTCTTCTTTCCCGTCTCTTTTCGACTCTAGACTCCGCTTTTTCCTATCACTTTCTCCTATTCTTTGTTTTTGGTCTTCATTTTTTGACTGTTTGGTAATTTTAGATCGGGCTCTCATATGGTGGTTGCGTTTTGGTTTGGTTTCGAGAGGGAAGCCGAAGGTGAGAGAGAGGACGGTGGTGAGGGTTTGGTGGTGGTCGTGGGTGGTTTGGTGGTGAAGCGGCGAAGGCCGAGGGAAAGGGATGAATGGAGGAGGCTAGTCTTGGGAGTTCTACATTTTTCCGATTCCCCTTGTTTTATATATTTTTCCGATTAACCTTCTTTCGTATATTTTTTCTCGCAGATCCGTCGAGGTTTTCTCAGCAAAGTGTTTGGATTGGATCTCACGGTGTTTGGAGGGTTAGGGTTTCACTTGAAAATCCTATTTTTTGTGTTGATTTTTCTCGAAAATTGTGTCTGCTTTGACTGTGTTTAGACTCTGTTTTTATACTAAAATATTAGGTTTTTGAATTAACTCGGTTTGACTTGCTTGATTGGGCCTTGACTGCTTTTGAGCATTTTGAGATCTGGGCTCAGAGTCTTGAAGTCTGGGTATCCCGTATTCGTTTTTGAAATGTTGTATTTGTTGAGGCTACCCCTTTTTTATTTTTGTAAATAATTTTCTTATTTGTAATTTATTTATTTTAGGATTATTGTAAAAAAAAACATTTTAATAAGACAATCAACAAAGCCTACCATTTTTTGTAATTTTTGAATTAACACATAATTTTTTGATTAACTAAAAAGAGTAATAACGCGAAAGTGACGAAAACTAGTAAAATGACGTAGTCCACGACTAAAACACGAAGAAAGTGAATATTTTCAAAAAATTTCGAGAAAACGTCAAAAATACCGTTAAAAATTGAGTGTTCAAAGTCTGTCGTGATCGTGATCCCGACTTTGACAGCTCAAAAATAAATTATATGAGGAGTCGCCACCTAATTATTTCGACTTGACATGGAAGCCCTGCTCCTACGTACCCTCCGGTGCAATGAGGGACTCAAAAGTCACGTAGTTCTTCCTGAAAATGTGTTGGTTGGTTGATTTTAATTTTGAAGGGTTTAAGATCTAAGTTGTACAACTCGAGTCTCTTAAACATGTGTTGCAGGATTGATAAGATGGACATCTCGATCAAACTCATTTTAATTATTTTTATTGAAAATAGGGGATAATGGAAAAAAAGAATTGATTAGATTAAGAAAATTTAAGTTTGAGAGAAAATGTTAATTTGTTGATTGGATTTTAATTTTTTGAAGTGTTTTGGGAAATTTGCACAACTCGAGTCTCTTAAACCGGTCTTGCGAGTTTGTTAAAATGTACATCTAGATCAAATCGTATTGTATTATTATTATACAAGGGATAAATAACAATAAATATGACATAAATATAGCATAAAAATCAGAAAATAATAATAAACACAAATAAGAAACGAAAAGGGGTGCATATAGTCGCAGGGTGTTATGTTATTAATAAACAGGGGGTGTAAACAGTAGGCCCAATGGATTTCTTTTTTTTGAGGTTGGGCGTTGGTAAAAAAAAACTACAAAAAAACACGGGCTTGTGGGGAGTTTTGTAGTAAACAGGGGGGTGCAGTCTTAAATCTGAATTTTTAAATTTAAATAAAAAATAAAAGGGAAATTGAAAGGACTGTTTAAGGCAACTATCAAAGAAGTGAAAACCCTAATTTTACTTCTTCACCTTCCAGCAGTCGCCAACAGATTTGGAGAGAGAGGGGCAGATTTTTAGGGAAGAGAGAGAAAAAGAAAGAAGGCGGATCGCCGGAAAACACAACACACCGCCGGAGAAGACCAATTTCGCGGCGACGCCGTCGCCAGAGACCAGCCCAGGTTCCGTCTTTTCTTCTTTCCCGTCTCTTTTCGACTCTAGACTCCGTTTTTCCTATCACTTTCTCCTATTCTTTGTTTTTGATCTTCATTTTTTGACTGTTTGGTAATTTTAGATCGGGCTCTCATATGGTGGTTGCGTTTTGGGTTGGTTTCGAGAGGGAAGCCGAAGGTGAGAGAGAGGGACGGTGGTGAGGGTTTGGTGGTGGCTGTGGGTGGTTTGGTGGTGAAGGGCGAAGGCTGAGGGAAAGGGGATGAATGGAGGAGGCTAGTCTTGGGAGTTCTACATTTTTTCTGATTCCCCTTGTTTTATATATTTTTTCTGATTAACCTTCTTCTGTATATTTTTTCTGCAGATCTGTCGAGGTTTTCTCAGGCAGTGTTTGGATTGGATCTCACGGTGTTTGGAGGGTTAGGGTTTCACTTTGAAATCCTATTTTTTTGTGTTGATTTTTCTCGAAAATTGTATGCCTTTGGATGTGTTTAGACTCTAATTTTATACTAAAATATTAGGTTTTTGAATTAACTCAGTTTGACTTGCTTGATTGGGCCTTGATATTTTGAGCATTTTGAGATCTGGGCTCTGAGTCTTTGAAGTCCGGGGTATCCCGTATTATTCGTTTCAGAAATGTTGTAGCTGTTGAGGCTACCCCTTTTTTATTTTTGTAAATAATTTTCTTATTTGTAATTTATTTATTTTAGGATTATTGTAAAAAAAAACATTTTAATAAGACAATCAACAAAGCCTACCATTTTTTGTAATTTTTGAATTAACACATAATTTTTTGATTAACTAAAAAGAGTAATAACGCGAAAGTGACGAAAACTAGTAAAATGACGTAGTCCACGACTAAAACACGAAGAAAGTGAATATTTTCAAAAAATTTCGAGAAAACGTCAAAAATACCGTTAAAAATTGAGTGTTCAAAGTCATGCGTGATCGTGATCCCGACTTTGACAAATTTCAAAAATAAATTATATGAGGAGTCGCCACCTAATTATTTCGACTTGACATGGAAGCCCCCGCTCCTACGCATTGCCCTCGGTGCAATGAGGACTCAAAAGTCACGTAGTTCTTCCCGAAAATGTGTTGGTTGGTTGATTTTAATTTTGAAGGGTTTAAGATCTAAGTTGTACAACCGAGTCTCTTAAACCGATGTTGCGAGATTGATAAGATGGACATCTCGATCAAACTCATTTTAATTATTTTTATTGAAAATAGGGGATAATGGAAAAAAAGAATTGATTAGATTAAGAAAATTTAAGTTTGAGAGAAAATGTTAATTTGTTGATTGGATTTTAATTTTTTGAAGTGTTTTGGACCAAGCTGTACAACTCGAGTCTCTTAAACCGGTCTTGCGAGTTTGTTAAAATGTACATCTAGATCAAATCGTATTGTATTATTATTATACAAGGGATAAATAACAATAAATATGACATAAATATAGCATAAAAATCAGAAAATAATAATAAACACAAATAAGAAACGAAAAGGGGTGCATATAGTCGCAGGGTGTTATGTTATTAATAAACAGGGGGTGTAAACAGTAGGCCCAATGGATTTCTTCTTTTTGAGGTTGGGCGTTGGTAAAAAAAAACTACAAAAAAACACGGGCTTGTGGGGAGTTTTGTAGTAAACAGGGGGGTGCAGTCTTAAATCTGAATTTTTAAATTTAAATAAAAAATAAAAGGGAAATTGAAAGGACTGTTTAAGGCAACTATCAAAGAAGTGAAAACCCTAATTTTACTTCTTCACCTTCCAGCAGTCGCCAACAGATTTGGAGAGAGAGGGGCAGATTTTTAGGGAAGAGAGAGAAAAAGAAAGAAGGCGGATCGCCGGAAAACACAACACACCGCCGGAGAATACCAATTTCATGCACGCGCGTCGCCGCGAGAGACCAGCCTGAGTTCCGTCTTTTCTTCTTTCCCGTCTCTTTTCGACTCTAGACTCCGTTTTTCCTATCACTTTCTCCTATTCTTTGTTTTTGGTCTTCATTTTTTGACTGTTTGGTAATTTTAGATCGGGCTCTCATATGGTGGTTGCGTTTTGGTTTGGTTTCGAGAGGGAAGCCGAAGGTGAGAGAGAGGGACGGTGGTGAGGGTTTGGTGGTGGCTGTGGGTGGTTTGGTGGTGAAGAGGCGAAGGCCGAGGAAAGGGATGAATGGAGGAGGCTAGTCTTGGGAGTTCTACATTTTTCCGATTCCCTTGTTTTTATATATTTTTCCGATTAACCTTCTTACAGATATTTTTTCTCGCAGATCTGTCGAGGTTTTCTCGAGCGGTGTTTGGATTGGATCTCACGGTGTTTGGAGGGTTAGGGTTTCACTTTGAAATCCTATTTTTTTGTGTTGATTTTTCTCGAAAATTGTGTCTGCTTTGACTGTGTTTAGACTCTGTTTTTATACTAAAATATTAGGTTTTTGAATTAACTCAGTTTGACTTGCTTGATTGGGCCTTGACTGTTTTGAGCATTTTCAGATCCGGCTCTCTGTAGTCTTTGAAGTCCTGGGACTATCCCGTATTCGTTTGAAATGTTGTATTTGTTGAGGCTACCCCTTTTTTATTTTTGTAAATAATTTTCTTATTTGTAATTTATTTATTTTAGGATTATTGTAAAAAAAACATTTTAATAAGACAATCAACAAAGCCTACCATTTTTTGTAATTTTTGAATTAACACATAATTTTTTGATTAACTAAAAAGAGTAATAACGCGAAAGTGACGAAAACTAGTAAAATGACGTAGTCCACGACTAAAACACGAAGAAAGTGAATATTTTCAAAAAATTTCGAGAAAACGTCAAAAATACCGTTAAAAATTGAGTGTTCAAAGTCCGGCGTGATCGTGATCCCGACTTTGACAAACTCAAAAATAAATTATATGAGGAGTCGCCACCTAATTATTTCGACTTGACATGGAAGCCCTGCTCCTACGTACCCTCCGGTGCAATGAGGGACTCAAAAGTCACGTAGTTCTTCCTGAAAATGTGTTGGTTGGTTGATTTTAATTTTGAAGGGTTTAAGATCTAAGTTGTACAACTCGAGTCTCTTAAACATGTGTTGCAGGATTGATAAGATGGACATCTCGATCAAACTCATTTTAATTATTTTTATTGAAAATAGGGGATAATGGAAAAAAAGAATTGATTAGATTAAGAAAATTTAAGTTTGAGAGAAAATGTTAATTTGTTGATTGGATTTTAATTTTTTGAAGTGTTTTGGACCAAGCTGTACAACTCGAGTCTCTTAAACCGGTCTTGCGAGTTTGTTAAAATGTACATCTAGATCAAATCGTATTGTATTATTATTATACAAGGGATAAATAACAATAAATATGACATAAATATAGCATAAAAATCAGAAAATAATAATAAACACAAATAAGAAACGAAAAGGGGTGCATATAGTCGCAGGGTGTTATGTTATTAATAAACAGGGGGTGTAAACAGTAGGCCCAATGGATTTCTTCTTTTTGAGGTTGGGCGTTGGTAAAAAAAAACTACAAAAAAACACGGGCTTGTGGGGAGTTTTGTAGTAAACAGGGGGGTGCAGTCTTAAATCTGAATTTTTAAATTTAAATAAAAAATAAAAGGGAAATTGAAAGGACTGTTTAAGGCAACTATCAAAGAAGTGAAAACCCTAATTTTACTTCTTCACCTTCCAATGATCACAAATGATTTGGAGAGAGAGGCGATTTTTAGGAAGAGAGAGAAAAAGAAAGAAAGCGGATCGCGGAAAACACAACACCGCACGGAGAATACCAATTTCGCGGCGACGCCGTCGCCAGAGACCAGCCCAGGTTCCGTCTTTTCTTCTTTCCCGTCTCTTTTCGACTCTAGACTCCGTTTTTCCTATCACTTTCTCCTATTCTTTGTTTTTGGTCTTCATTTTTTGACTGTTTGGTAATTTTAGATCGGGCTCTCATATGGTGGTTGCGTTTTGGTTTGGTTTCGAGAGGAAGCCAGAAGGTGAGAGAGAGGGACGGTGGTGAGGGTTTGGTGGTGGTGTGGGTGGTTTGGTGGTGAAGCGGCGAAGGCCGAGGAAAGGGATGAATGGAGGAGGCTAGTCTTGGGAGTTCTACATTTTTCCGATTCCCTTGTTTTATATATTTTTCCGATTAACCTTCTTCACGTATATTTTTTCTCGCAGATCCGCGAGGTTTTCTCGCAGGCGGTGTTTGGATTGGATCTCACGGTGTTTGGAGGGTTAGGGTTTCACTTTGAAATCCTATTTTTTTGTGTTGATTTTTCTCGAAAATTGTGTCTGCTTTGACTGTGTTTAGACTCTGTTTTTATACTAAAATATTAGGTTTTTGAATTAACTCAGTTTGACTTGCTTGATTGGGCCTTGACTGTTTTGAGCATTTTCAGATCTGGGCTCTGTATTCTTTGAAGTCCTCGACTGGTATCGTATTCGTTTGAAATGTTGTAAATTGTTGAGGCTACCCTTTTTATTTTTGTAAATAATTTTCTTATTTGTAATTTATTTATTTTAGGATTATTGTAAAAAAAAACATTTTAATAAGACAATCAACAAAGCCTACCATTTTTTGTAATTTTTGAATTAACACATAATTTTTTGATTAACTAAAAAGAGTAATAACGCGAAAGTGACGAAAACTAGTAAAATGGCGTAGTCCACGACTAAAACACGAAGAAAGTGAATATTTTCAAAAATTTCGAGAAAACGTCAAAAATACCGTTAAAAATTGAGTGTTCAAAGTCCGCCGTGATCGTGATGATCCCGGCTGACAAACTCAAAAATAAATTATATGAGGAGTCGCCACCTAATTATTTCGACTTGACATGGAAGCCCTGCGCTCCTACGCACCCTCGGTGCAATGAGGACTCAAAAGTCACGTAGTTCTTCCCGAAAATGTGTTGGTTGGTTGATTTTAATTTTGAAGGGTTTAAGATCTAAGTTGTACAACTCGAGTCTCTTAAACATGTGTTGCAGGATTGATAAGATGGACATCTCGATCAAACTCATTTTAATTATTTTTATTGAAAATAGGGGATAATGGAAAAAAAGAATTGATTAGATTAAGAAAATTTAAGTTTGAGAGAAAATGTTAATTTGTTGATTGGATTTTAATTTTTTGAAGTGTTTTGGACAAAGTTTGCATAACTCGAGTCTCTTAAACCGGTCTTATGAGTTTGTTAAAATGTACATCTAGATCAAATCGTATTGTATTATTATTATACAAGGGATAAATAACAATAAATATGACATAAATATAGCATAAAAATCAGAAAATAATAATAAACACAAATAAGAAACGAAAAGGGGTGCATATAGTCGCAGGTGTTATGTTATTAATAAGCGGGGGTGTAAGCAGAGGCCCAATGGATTTCTTCTTTTTGAGGTTGGCGTTGGTAAAAAAACTACAAAAAAACACGGGCTTGTGGGGAGTTTTGTAGTAAACAGGGGGGTGCAATCTTAAATCTGAATTTTTAAATTTAAATAAAAAATAAAAGGGAAATTGAAAGGACTGTTTAAGGCAACTATCAAAGAAGTGAAAACCCTAATTTTACTTCTTCACCTTCCAAAGATGCCAAATGATTTGGAGAGCGAGGGGCGATTTTTAGGAAGAGAGAAAAAAAAAGAAGGCGGATCGCGGAAAACACAACACATAGGAGAATACAATTTCATGCATGACGCTCGTCGCAGAGAGACCAGCCCAGTTCCGTTTTTTCTTCTTTCCCGTCTCTTTTCGACTCTAGACTCGTTTTCCTATCACTTTCTCCTATTCTTTGTTTTTGGTCTTCATTTTTGACTTATTTGGTAATTTTAGATCGGGCTCTCATATGGTGGTTGCGTTTTGGTTTGGTTTCGAGAGGGAAGCCGAAGGTGAGAGAGAGGGACGGTGGTGAGGGTTTGGTGGTGGCTGTGGGTGGTTTGGTGGTGAAGGGCGAAGGCTGAGGGAAAGGGATGAATGGAGGAGGCTAGTCTTGGGAGTTCTACATTTTTCCGATTCCCCTTGTTTTATATATTTTTCCGATTAACCTTCTTCGTATATTTTTTCTCGCAGATCTGTCGAGGTTTTCTCAGCGGTGTTTGGATTGGATCTCACGGTGTTTGGAGGGTTAGGGTTTCACTTTGAAATCCTATTTTTTTGTGTTGATTTTTCTCGAAAATTGTGTCTGCTTTGACTGTGTTTAGACTCTGTTTTTATACTAAAATATTAGGTTTTTGAATTAACTCAGTTTGACTTGCTTGATTGGGCCCGATCGTATTTTGAGCATTTTGAGATCCGGGCTCTGTAGTCTTGAAGTCCCGGACTCGCCCCGTATTCGTTTTGAAATGTTGTATTGTTGAGGCTACCCCTTTTTATTTTTGTAAATAATTTTCTTATTTGTAATTTATTTATTTTAGGATTATTGTAAAAAAACATTTTAATAAGACAATCAACAAAGCCTACCATTTTTGTAATTTTTGAATTAACACATAATTTTTTGATTAACTAAAAAGAGTAATAACGCGAAAGTGAGCGAAAACTAGTAAAATGACGTAGTCCACGACTAAAACACGAAGAAAGTGAATATTTTCAAAAATTTCGAGAAAACGTCAAAAATACCGTTAAAAATTGAGTGTTCAAAGTCCGCCGTGATCGTGATCCCGACTTTGACAAATTTCAAAAATAAATTATATGAGGAGTCGCCACCTAATTATTTCGACTTGACATGGAAGCCTCGCTCCTACGTGCCTCCGGTGCAATGAGGGACTCAAAAGTCACGTAGTTCTTCCGAAAATGTGTTGGTTGGTTGATTTTAATTTTGAAGGGTTTAAGATCTAAGTTGTACAACTCGAGTCTCTTAAACATGTGTTGCGAGGATTGATAAGATGGACATCTCGATCAAACTCATTTTAATTATTTTTATTGAAAATAGGGGATAATGGAAAAAAGAATTGATTAGATTAAGAAAATTTAAGTTTGAGAGAAAATGTTAATTTGTTGATTGGATTTTAATTTTTTGAAGTGTTTTGGACCAAGTCGCATACAACTCGAGTCTCTTAAACCTGGTCTTGCGAGTTTGTTAAAATGTACATCTAGATCAAATCGTATTGTATTATTATTATACAAGGGATAAATAACAATAAATATGACATAAATATAGCATAAAAATCGAGAAAATAATAATAAACACAAATAAGAAACGAAAAGGGGTGCATATAGTCGCAGGTGTTATGTTATTAATAAGGGGGTGTAAGCAGAGGCCCAATGGATTTCTTTTTTTTTGAGGTTGGGCGTTGGTAAAAAAACTACAAAAACACGGGCTTGTGGGAGTTTTGTAGTAAGCAGTGGGGTGCTTAAATCTGAATTTTTAAATTTAAATAAAAATAAAAGGAAATTGAAAGGACTTCATTTAAGGCAACTATCAAAGAAGTGAAAACCCTAATTTTACTTCTTCACCTTCCAAAGATCGCCAATGATTTGGGAGAGAGAGGCGATTTTTAGGGAAGAGAGAAAAAGAAAGAAGGCGGATCGTAAAAACACAACACACCACCACGGAGAAGACCAATTCATGCGGCGACGTCGCGCCAGAGACCAGCCCAGGTTCCGTCTTTTCTTCTTTCCACGTCTCTTTTCGACTCTAGACTCCGTTTTTCCTATCACTTTCTCCTATTCTTTGTTTTTGATCTTCATTTTTTGACTGTTTGGTAATTTTAGATCGGGCTCTCATATGGTGGTTGCGTTTTGGGTTGGTTTCGAGAGAGGAAGCCAGAAGGTGAGAGAGAGGACGGTGGTGAGGGTTTGGTGGTGGTGTGGGTGGTTTGGTGGTGAAGGTATGAGGTCGAGGGAAAGGGATGAATGGAGGAGGCTAGTCTTGGGAGTTCTACATTTTTTCTGATTCCCCTTGTTTTATATATTTTTTCTGATTAACCTTCTTCTGTATATTTTTTCTGCAGATCTGTCGAGGTTTTCTCAGGCAGTGTTTGGATTGGATCTCACGGTGTTTGGAGGGTTAGGGTTTCACTTTGAAATCCTATTTTTTGTGTTGATTTTCTCGAAAATTGTGTCTGCTTTGACTGTGTTTAGACTCTGTTTTTATACTAAAATATTAGGTTTTTGAATTAACTCAGTTTGACTTGCTTGATTGGGCCTTGACTGTTTTGAGCATTTTCAGATCTGGGCTCTGTAGTCTTGAAGTCCCGGTATGCCCCGTATTCGTTTGAAATGTTGTATTTATTGAGGCTACCCCTTTTTTATTTTTGTAAATAATTTTCTTATTTGTAATTTATTTATTTTAGGATTATTGTAAAAAAAAACATTTTAATAAGACAATCAACAAAGCCTACCATTTTTTGTAATTTTTGAATTAACACATAATTTTTTGATTAACTAAAAAGAGTAATAACGCGAAAGTGACGAAAACTAGTAAAATGACGTAGTCCACGACTAAAACACGAAGAAAGTGAATATTTTCAAAAAAATTCGAGAAAACGTCAAAAATACCGTTAAAAATTGAGTGTTCAAAGTCTGTCGTGATCGTGATCCCGACTTTGACAAATTTCAAAAATAAATTATATGAGGAGTCGCCACCTAATTATTTCGACTTGACATGGAAGCCCCGCTCCTACGCATTCCTCGGTGCAATGAGGACTCAAAAGTCACGTAGTTCTTCCTGAAAATGTGTTGGTTGGTTGATTTTAATTTTGAAGGGTTTAAGATCTAAGTTGTACAACTCGAGTCTCTTAAACATGTGTTGCAGGATTGATAAGATGGACATCTCGATCAAACTCATTTTAATTATTTTTATTGAAAATAGGGGATAATGGAAAAAAAGAATTGATTAGATTAAGAAAATTTAAGTTTGAGAGAAAATGTTAATTTGTTGATTGGATTTTAATTTTTTGAAGTGTTTTGGACCAAAATTTTGCATACAACTCGAGTCTCTTAAACCGGTCTTATGAGTTTGTTAAAATGTACATCTAGATCAAATCGTATTGTATTATTATTATACAAGGGATAAATAACAATAAATATGACATAAATATAGCATAAAAATCGAGAAAATAATAATAAACACAAATAAGAAACGGTGGGTGCATATAGTCGCAGGGTGTTATGTTATTAATAAACAGGGGTGTAAGCAAGAGGCCCAATGGATTTCTTTTTTTTTGAGGTTGGGCGTTGGTAAAAAAACTAAAAAAACACGGGCTTGTGGGGAGTTTTGTAGTAAGCAGTGAAGTGCGATCTTAAATCTGAATTTTTAAATTTAAATAAAAAATAAAAGGGAAATTGAAAGGACTGTTTAAGGCAACTATCAAAGAAGTGAAAACCCTAATTTTACTTCTTCACCTTCCAGCAGTCGCCAACAGATTTGGAGAGAGAGGGGCAGATTTTTAGGGAAGAGAGAGAAAAAGAAAGAAAAGCGAAAGTAGTCATGGAAAAACACAACACACCACGGAGAAGACCAATTTCGCGGCGACGCCGTCGCCAGAGACCAGCCCAGGTTCCGTCTTTTCTTCTTTCCCGTCTCTTTTCGACTCTAGACTCCGTTTTTCCTATCACTTTCTCCTATTCTTTGTTTTTGATCTTCATTTTTTGTATTTGCTTGGTAATTTTAGATCGGGCTCTCATATGGTGGTTGCGTTTTGGGTTGGTTTCGAGAGGAAGCCGAAGGTGAGAGAGAGGGACGGTGGTGAGGGTTTGGTGGTGGGCGTGGGTGGTTTGGTGGTGAAGGCGAAGGCCGAGGGAAAGGGGATGAATGGAGGAGGCTAGTCTTGGGAGTTCTACATTTTTCCGATTCCCCTTGTTTTATATATTTTTCCGATTAACCTTCTTCTCGTATATTTTTTCTGCAGATCCGCCGAGGTTTTCTCAGCAAAGTGTTTGGATTGGATCTCACGGTGTTTGAAGGGTTAGGGTTTCACTTTGAAATCCTATTTTTTGTGTTGATTTTCTCGAAAATTGTGTGCGCTTTGATCGTGTTTAGACTCTGTTTTTATACCAAAATATTAGGTTTTTGAATTAACTCGGTTTGACTTGCTTGATTGGGCCTTGACTGTTTTGAGCATTTTCGGATCTGGGGCTCAGAGTGAAGTCCTGGGTATCCCGTATTCGTTTGTAAATGTTGTATTTGTTGAGGCTACCCCTTTTTATTTTTGTAAATAATTTTCTTATTTGTAATTTATTTATTTTAGGATTATTGTAAAAAAAAAACATTTTAATAAGACAATCAACATAGCCTACCATTTTTTGTAATTTTTGAATTAACACATAATTTTTGTTTAACTAAAAAGAGTAATAACGCCGAAAGTGACGAAAACTAGTAAAATGACGTAGTCCACGACTAAAACACGAAGAAAGTGAATATTTTCAAAAATTTCGAGAAAACGTCAAAAATACCGTTAAAAATTGAGTGTTCAAAGTCTGTCGTGATCGTGATCCCGACTTTGACAGCTCAAAAATAAATTATATGAGGAGTCGCCACCTAATTATTTCGACTTGACATGGAAGCCCTGCTCCTACGTACCCTCCGGTGCAATGAGGGACTCAAAAGTCACGTAGTTCTTCCTGAAAATGTGTTGGTTGGTTGATTTTAATTTTGAAGGGTTTAAGATCTAAGTTGTACAACTCGAGTCTCTTAAACATGTGTTGCAGGATTGATAAGATGGACATCTCGATCAAACTCATTTTAATTATTTTTATTGAAAATAGGGGATAATGGAAAAAAAGAATTGATTAGATTAAGAAAATTTAAGTTTGAGAGAAAATGTTAATTTGTTGATTGGATTTTAATTTTTTGAAGTGTTTTGGACCAAATTTGCACAACTCGAGTCTCTTAAACCGGTCTTATGAGTTTGTTAAAATGTACATCTAGATCAAATCGTATTGTATTATTATTATACAAGGGATAAATAACAATAAATATGACATAAATATAGCATAAAAATCGAGAAAATAATAATAAACACAAATAAGAAACGAAAAAGGGTGCATATAGTCGCAGGTGTTATGTTATTAATAAACAGGGGTGTAAACAAGAGCCCAATGGATTTCTTTTTTTTGAGGTTGGGCGTTGGTAAAAAAACTACAAAAAAACACGGGCTTGTGGGGAGTTTTGTAGTAAACAGGGGGGTGCAGTCTTAAATCTGAATTTTTAAATTTAAATAAAAAATAAAAGGGAAATTGAAAGGACTGTTTAAGGCAACTATCAAAGAAGTGAAAACCCTAATTTTACTTCTTCACCTTCCAAAGAAATACAAATGATTTGGAGAGAGAGGGCGATTTTTAGGGAAGAGAGAAAAAGAAAGAAAAGCGGGTCGTAGGAAAACACAACACACCACGGAGAAGACCAATTTCGCGGCGACGCCGTCGCCAGAGACCAGCCCAGGTTCCGTCTTTTCTTCTTTCCCGTCTCTTTTCGACTCTAGACTCCGTTTTTCCTATCACTTTCTCCTATTCTTTGTTTTTGATCTTCATTTTTTGACTGTTTGGTAATTTTAGATCGGGCTCTCATATGGTGGTTGCGTTTTGGGTTGGTTTAGAGAGGAAGCCGAAGGTGAGAGAGGGACGGTGGTGAGGGTTTGGTGGTGGTGTGGGTGGTTTGGTGGTGAAGGGCGAAGAGTCGAGGGAAGGGGATGAATGGAGGAGGCTAGTCTTGGGAGTTCTACATTTTTTCTGATTCCCCTTGTTTTATATATTTTTTCTGATTAACCTTCTTCTGTATATTTTTTCTGCAGATCTGTCGAGGTTTTCTCAGGCAGTGTTAGGATTGGACCTCACGGTGTTTGAAGGGTTAGGGTTTCACTTTGAAATCCTATTTTTTTGTGTTGATTTTTCTCGAAAATTGTGTCTGCTTTGACTGTGTTTAGACTCTGTTTTTATACCAAAATATTAGGTTTTTGAATTAACTCAGTTTGACTTGCTTGATTGGGCCTTGACTGTTTTGAGCATTTTCAGATCTGGGCTCTGAGTGCCAAGTCCTCGGACTGTCCCGTATTCGCTTTTTAAATGTTGTATTTGTTGAGGCTACCCCTTTTTTATTTTTGTAAATAATTTTCTTATTTGTAATTTATTTATTTTAGGATTATTGTAAAAAAAAACATTTTAATAAGACAATCAACATAGCCTACCATTTTTTGTAATTTTTGAATTAACACATAATTTTTTGTTTAACTAAAAAGAGTAATAACGCGAAAGTGACGAAAACTAGTAAAATGACGTAGTCCACGACTAAAACACGAAGAAAGTGAATATTTTCAAAAAATTTCGAGAAAACGTCAAAAATACCGTTAAAAATTGAGTGTTCAAAGTCTGTCGTGATCGTGATCCCGACTTTGACAGCTCAAAAATAAATTATATGAGGAGTCGCCACCTAATTATTTCGACTTGACATGGAAGCCCTGCTCCTACGTACCCTCCGGTGCAATGAGGGACTCAAAAGTCACGTAGTTCTTCCTGAAAATGTGTTGGTTGGTTGATTTTAATTTTGAAGGGTTTAAGATCTAAGTTGTACAACTCGAGTCTCTTAAACATGTGTTGCAGGATTGATAAGATGGACATCTCGATCAAACTCATTTTAATTATTTTTATTGAAAATAGGGGATAATGGAAAAAAAGAATTGATTAGATTAAGAAAATTTAAGTTTGAGAGAAAATGTTAATTTGTTGATTGGATTTTAATTTTTTGAAGTGTTTTGGACCAAGCTGTACAACTCGAGTCTCTTAAACCGGTCTTGCGAGTTTGTTAAAATGTACATCTAGATCAAATCGTATTGTATTATTATTATACAAGGGATAAATAACAATAAATATGACATAAATATAGCATAAAAATCGAGAAAATAATAATAAACACAAATAAGAAACGAAAAGGGGTGCATATAGTCAGCGGTGTTATGTTATTAATAAACAGGGGTGTAAACAGAGGCCCAATGGATTTCTTTTTTTTGAGGTTGGGCGTTGGTAAAAAAACTACAAAAAAACACGGGCTTGTGGGAGTTTTGTAGTAAATGTGGGAAGTGCTGATCTTAAATCTGAATTTTTAAATTTAAATAAAAATAAAAGGGAAATTGAAAAGAATTTGTTTAAGGCAACTATCAAAGAAGTGAAAACCCTAATTTTACTTCTTCACCTTCCAAAGATCGCCAATGAGATTTGGAGAGAGAGGCGATGATTTTTAGGGAGAGAGAGAAAAAGAAAGAAAGTGGTCGTAGGAAAACACAACACACCACGGAGAAGACCAATTTCATGGCGGCGACGTCGCCGCCGCAGACCAGCCCAGTTCCGTCTTTTCTTCTTTCCGTCTCTTTTCGACTCTAGACTCCGCTTTTTCCTATCACTTTCTCCTATTCTTTGTTTTTGATCTTCATTTTTGACTGTTTGGTAATTTTAGATCGGGCTCTCATATGGTGGTTGCGTTTTGGGTTGGTTTCGAGAGAAGGAAGAAGGGAGAGAGAGGGACGGTGGTGAGGGTTTGGTGGTGGTGGTGGGTGGTTTGGTGGTGAAGGGTAAGGCCGAGGGAAAGGGATGAATGGAGGAGGCTAGTCTTGGGAGTTCTACATTTTTCCGATTCCCCTTGTTTTATATATTTTTTCCGATTAACCTTCTTCTGTATATTTTTTCTGCAGATCTGTCGAGGTTTTCTCAGGCAGTGTTAGGATTGGACCTCACGGTGTTTGAAGGGTTAGGGTTTCACTTTGAAATCCTATTTTTTTGTGTTGATTTTTCTCGAAAATTGTGTCTGCTTTGACTGTGTTTAGACTCTGTTTTTATACCAAAATATTAGGTTTTTGAATTAACTCAGTTTGACTTGCTTGATTGGGCCTTGACTGTTTTGAGCATTTTCAGATCTGGGCTCTGTAGTCTTTGAAGTCCGGACTATCCCGTATTCGTTTGTAAATGTTGTAGCTGTTGAGGCTACCCCTTTTTTATTTTTGTAAATAATTTTCTTATTTGTAATTTATTTATTTTAGGATTATTGTAAAAAAAAACATTTTAATAAGACAATCAACATAGCCTACCATTTTTTGTAATTTTTGAATTAACACATAATTTTTGTTTAACTAAAAAGAGTAATAACGAAAGTGGCGAAAACTAGTAAAATGACGTAGTCCACGACTAAAACACAAAGAAAGTGAATATTTTCAAAAAATTTCGAGAAAACGTCAAAAATACCGTTAAAAATTGAGTGTTCACAGTCTGTCGTGATCGTGATCCCGACTTTGACAGCTCAAAAATAAATTATTTGAGGAGTCGCCACCTAATTATTTCGACTTGACATGGAAGCCCTGCTCCTACGTACCCTCCGGTGCAATGAGTGACTCAAAAGTCACGTAGTTCTTCCTGAAAATGTGTTGGTTGGTTGATTTTAATTTTGAAGGGTTTAAGATCTAAGTTGTACAACTCGAGTCTCTTAAACCAGTGTTGCAGGATTGATAAGATGGACATCTCGATCAAACTCATTTTAATTATTTTTATTGAAAATAGGGGATAATGGAAAAAAAGAATTGATTAGATTACGAAAATTTAAGTTTGAGAGAAAATGTTAATTTGTTGATTGGATTTTAATTTTTTGAAGTGTTTTGGACCAAGCTGTACAACTCGAGTCTCTTAAACCGGTCTTGCGAGTTTGTTAAAATGTACATCTAGATCAAATCGTATTGTATTATTATTATACAAGGGATAAATAAAAATAAATATGACATAAATATAGCATAAAAATCAGAAAATAATAATAAACACAAATAAGAAACGAAAAGGGGTGCATATAGTCGCAGGGTGTTATGTTATTAATAAACAGGGGGTGTAAACAGTAGGCCCAATGGATTTCTTTTTTTTGAGGTTGGGCATTGGTAAAAAAAAACTACAAAAAAACACGGGCTTGTGGGGAGTTTTGTAGTAAGCAGAAGTCTGATCTTAAATCTGAATTTATAAATTTAAATAAAAAATAAAAGGGAAATTGAAAGGACTGTTTAAGGCAACTATCAAAGAAGTGAAAACCCTAATTTTACTTCTTCACCTTCCAATGATCGCCATGTGATTTGAGAGAGAGAGAGGCGATTTTTAGGGAAGAGAGAGAGAAAGAAAGAAGCGGTCGCGGAAAACACAACACACCACGGAGAAGACCAATTTGGCGACGCCGCCGTCGAGACCAGACCAGATTTCAGTTCGTTTTTTCTTCTTTCCCGTCTCTTTTCGACTCTAGACTCGTTTTCCTATCACTTTCTCCTATTCTTTGTTTTTGATCTTCATTTTTGATTTGTTTGGTAATTTTAGATCGGGCTCTCATATGGTGGTTGCGTTTTGGGTTGGTTTTTGAGAGGAAGCCGAAGGTGAGAGAGAGGGACGGTGGTGAGGGTTTGGTGGTGGTGGTGTGGGTGGTTTGGTGGTGAAAGGCGAAGGCCGAGGAAAGGGGATGAATGGAGGAGGCTAGTCTTGGGAGTTCTACATTTTTTCTGATTCCCCTTGTTTTATATATTTTTTCTGATTAACCTTCTTCTGTATATTTTTTCTGCAGATCTGTCGAGGTTTTCTCAGGCAGTGTTTGGATTGGATCTCACGGTGTTTGGAGGGTTAGGGTTTCACTTTGAAATCCTATTTTTTTGTGTTGATTTTTCTCGAAAATTGTGTCTGCTTTGACTGTGTTTAGACTCTGCTTTTATACTAAAATATTAGGTTTTTGAATTAACTCAGTTTGACTTGCTTGATTGGGCCTTGACTGTTTTGAGCATTTTCAGATCTGGGCTCTGTAGCTGCTGAAGTCCTGGACTGTCCCGTATTCGTTTCAGAAATGTTGTAGCTGTTGAGGCTACCCCTTTTTTATTTTTGTAAATAATTTTCTTATTTGTAATTTATTTATTTTAGGATTATTGTAAAAAAAAACATTTTAATAAGACAATCAACATAGCCTACCATTTTTTTAATTTTTGAATTAACACATAATTTTTTGTTTAACTAAAAAGAGTAATAACGCGAAAGTGACGAAAACTAGTAAAATGACGTAGTCCACGACTAAAACACGAAGAAAGTGAATATTTTCAAAAAATTTCGAGAAAACGTCAAAAATACCGTTAAAAATTGAGTGTTCACAGTCTGTCGTGATCGTGATCCCGACTTTGACAGCTCAAAAATAAATTATTTGAGGAGTCGCCACCCAATTATTTCGACTGGACATGGAAGCCCTGCTCCTACGTACCCTCCGGTGCAATGAGGGACTCAAAAGTCACGTAGTTCTTCCTGAAAATGTGTTGGTTGGTTGATTTTAATTTTGAAGGGTTTAAGATCTTAGTTGTACAACTCGAGTCTCTTAAACCAGTGTTGCAGGATTGATAAGATGGACATCTCGATAAAACTCATTTTTATTATTTTTATTGAAAATAGGTGATAATCGAAAAAAAGAATTGATTAGATTAAGAAAATTTAAGTTTGAGAGAAAATGTTAATTTGTTGATTGGATTTTTAATTTTTGAAGTGTTTTGGACCAAGTTTGTACAACTCGAGTCTCTTAAACCGGTCTTGCGAGTTTGTTAAGATGTACATCTAGATCAAATCGTATTGTATTATTATTATACAAGGTGTTGCACCCGAAAAATCCGGTTTGGGTTTTTCAATGTACAACGTAGAAAATTTTTTGAAGCCGCCACCAATATTTTAATTTTAAGACCAAAACATTGAAAAAATGTCTTTTGGATAAGGCGGATGGTCTTTCGAAAACTAGAGATATGGGTTCGGGGGTCGATTACGTGCGGGGAAGGTGTTAGCACCTCACGCGTCCTCTCTACTGAGAGGGAACCTTTAATTAAGTGTGTGGTTTTACGTTTGATTTGAAAAATATCTAGATTTGCCTATTTATTTCTTGCTTAAAGATAAACGGGAAAAAACTTAATGAAAATTTTATTTTTGGTGCTTGACGAGAATTGGCTTCTCGCTCCTACGTATCTCCTAGTGCGATGGAGAATTCAAAGCTACGTAGTTCTTGATTTTCGTGAAAAGGTTTTTGTCTTTTATCTTTTTAGTGAGTTTTCGAAATAGGACGAATATTCAACGGATGATTAAACTAACTGAGGTTATGGGTAATCACCGCTAAATACTCTTGAAAATGAGAGTCGCTACCACTGGTCAGACGAACGAAGGTTACGATTGATCGTTAGCAAAGAACTCGTTTTTATTTGATCTTTTGAAAGTGGTTTTCGAAAGAGATTAATTGGCACGAATGATCAAACTAACCAAAGTTATGGGTGATCATCGTTTGTTGTTCTTTGGAAAAATACATTGCCGCCAATGGCTAGACGAACAAAGGTTCTGATTAGCCACTAGCAACAATGGGTTTGAAAATGATTTTTTGTTATGGAAAATCTTAATGTTTACGGTTGCGAAAATGATTTTATTCGTTGCGAAAAATGATAATGTTTATGATTGCGAAAAAAGATTTTTATTTAGTGCTAAAAATGATAATGTTTATGATTGCGAAAAAAGATTTTTATTTAGTGCGCTTGACGAGAACATGGCTCGCTCCTACGTATCCCGAAGGGGAAGAGTTTTGGAAGGGGAAGAGTTTTCGTAATGACCAAGCAAGCAGAGGCTTTGAGTGATCATTACTAATAACTTGCATTAATTTGAGAAGAGTTTGAAAGATTTTTGGGAAAAGGGGTGTGAGATAGTAAAAAGGGGTATAACTACCATTTTTATTAGAAAAACGTGGGGGGTTCTGGATTAGTAATGCTGGGAGTGTTATTAGCAATCAGGTGTAAACAAAAATTTAAAAAAAAAAGAAATGCACACAGGCCCATAACGCAACCCGCGACCCACACGACCCATTTGCCAAAATAAGGAAAGAACAAACCCTAAATTACTCCCCTCCCAACCAGCCGCTCCATTCTCAGAAAAAAATAAGGGAGAGAGAGAAAGAGAGAAAGAAAGAGAGAAAGAGAGAGAGAGAGCAGCGAACCAGAGAGAGGAAGAACGGAAAGGAGAGAAAGGCGACGATGGTGGTGCGACGGAGAGCGAGACGTGGCGGTGGTTTTCGCGCGACGGTGGTTTCGGCGTAGTGGTGGTTTCCGCGCGACGGTGATGGGCGTGGTGGTGGTTTCGTTGGAGAAGACGATGTGTGGTTGTTGTTGAAGTGGTAAGCTTACTCACTCTCACTCTTTTTCTTCTCTGTTTCACTCTATCTTCTTTCTCTCAAATGCCTTCCTTTTCTTTCTCCTCCCCTTTGATTTTCGTTTTCTTCCCCTTGCTGTCTGTGTGTGTAGTTTTTTCTTTGTGTGTGTGCTGGGTTTTCCTTCTTTCTCAATGTGGGTTTTTTTTCTTTTCTCTCTATTTTGGTTTTGCTGTGTGTATGGTGTTTGTGTGAGTTGATTTGGGGTTGAAGAAGGTTAGGTTCCAGCCTGAAGATTTTTCTCAGTATTGTTGTGTGTTTTTTGCTGCTTGTATTTGCGGGTTAGTGCGTTTTCTTTGTTGTTGTTCCTCTCCCTCTCAGTTTTTTCTTTTTTCCTCCCCTCTCAGTGGTAATTGAAGCTTAATTTATGCATAGATGAATGCACTGTAATGTCTATTTTCTGATTTTTTTTGGTTCAAGAGTTTCACGTTTTGGTGTTTTAAAAAATTCTGAGCAGTTTTTCCTTCATCCAAGTCACTGTTGTATTCACAAATTGGGGGATATTTGGCTATTTGTATAAATCTTTTTGTGTTTGTGTATGTGCAGGTTTTGAAAACAAAGGCTCTACCTATTTGGAGCTTTGGAGCTAAGCCTATTGCTGCACAATTTTGGCTGTTTCTTCTTGTCTATACTGTTGATGCTTATAATATGTATCATTATATTTTTTTCTTTGTAACGGATCTGACCTGAACATTTGGTTATTGTTATATATTTCTTCAATTGCTTTTTGTAACATTTGGTTATTGTTATATATATCTCTTTGTAACAAAAGAGTTTGAAGGAAACCTCAAATAACAACAACAGCAACAACCTATCCTCCATTCACACTTCCCTTTATAAATTTTGATTTTTGTTTTGGTTAAATATAACACGCATCTACCACGAAAATAAAATAGTTCCAGATCGTTAAAATTAAACGCGCGTACGAGGATAGAAAAAAAAAGCACACGCAATTAATAATGACGCGTGTACTCGGTTAAAATAACACGCGTACCATGCTAAAAATAATGCGTGCGTGCCTCAACATATATTTGAGAGTCTTTTTTCAACTACGAGAAAAATACTGTTAGAACCTCGCCTTTGCGGAAAGACAATTTTTAGTTTGAATTAGTAGGACAAAATTGGGGTATGACACAAGGGATAAATAACAATAAATATGACATAAATATAGCATTAAAATCAGAAAATAATAATAAACACAAATAAGAAACGAAAAGGGGTGCATATAGTCGCAGGGTGTTATGTTATTAATAAACAGGGGGTGTAAACAGTAGGCCCAATGGATTTCTTTTTTTTGAGGTTGGGCGTTAGTAAAAAAAAACTACAAAAAAACACGAGCTTGTGGGGAGTTTTGTAGTAAACAGGGGGGTGCAGTCTTAAATCTGAATTTTTAAATTTAAATAAAAAATAAAAGGGAAATTGAAAGGAGTGTTTAAGGCAACTATCAAAGAAGTGAAAACCCTAATTTTACTTCTTCACCTTCCAGCATCCGCCAACAGATTTGGAGAGAGAGAGAGGGGCAGATTTTTAGGGAAGAGAGAGAAAAAGAAAGAAGGCGGGTCGCCGGAAAACGCAACACACCGCCGGAGAAGACCAATTTCGCGGCGACGCCCTCGCCAGAGACCAACCCAGGTTCCGTCTTTTCTTCTTTCCCGTCTCTTTTCGACTCTAGACTCCGTTTTTCCTATCACTTTCTCCTATTCTTCGTTTCTGATCTTCATTTTTTGACTGTTTGGTAATTTAAGATCGGGCTCTCATATGGTGGTTGCGTTTTGGGTTGGTTTCGAGAGGGAAGCCGAAGGTGAGAGAGAGGGACGGTGGTGAGGGTTTGGTGGTGGCTGTGGGTGGTTTGGTGGTGAAGGGCGAAGGCTGAGGGAAAGGGGATGAATGGAGGAGGCTAGTCTTGGGAGTTCTACATTTTTTCTGATTCCCCTTGTTTTATATATTTTTTCTGATTAACCTTCTTCTGTATATTTTTTCTGCAGATCCGCCGAGGTTTTCTCAGCGAGTGTTTGGATTGGATCTCACGGTGTTTGGAGGGTTAGGGTTTTACTTTGAAATCCTATTTTTGTGTTGATTTTTCTCGAAAATTGTGTCCGCTTGATTGTGTTTAGAGACTGTTTTTATACTAAAATATTAGGTTTTTGAATTAACTCGGTTTGACTTGCTTGATTGGGCCTTGACTGTTTTGAGCATTTTTGGATCTGGGCTCTGTAGTGCTTGAAGTCTGGGATGTCATCGTATTCGTTTGAAATGTTGTATTTGTTGAGGCTACCCCTTTTTATTTTTGCAAATAATTTTCTTATTTGTAATTTATTTATTTTAGGATTATTGTATAAAAAACATTTTAATAAGAAAATCAACAAAGCCTACCATTTTTTGTAATTTTTGAATTAACACATAATTTTTTGTTTAACTAAAAAGAGTAATAACGCGAAAGTGACGAAAACTAGCAAAATGACGTAGTCCACGACTAAAACACGAAGAAAGTGCATATTTTCAAAAAAAATCGAGAAAACGTCAAAAATACCGTTAAAAATTGAGTGTTCACAGTCTGTCGTGATCGTTATCCCTACTTTGACAGCTCAAAAATAAATTATTTGAGGAGTCGCCACCCAATTATTTTGACTTGACATGGAAGCCCTGCTCCTACGTCCTCCGGTGCAATGAGGGACTCAAAAGTCACGTAGTTTTTCCTGAAAATGTGTTGGTTGGTTGATTTTAATTTTGAAGGGTTTAAGATCTAAGTTGTACAACTCGAGTCTCTTAAACCAGTGTTGCAGGATTGATAAGATGGACATCTCGATAAACTCATTTTTATTATTTTTACTAAAATTGGGGATAATGGAAAAAAAGAATTGATTAGATTAAGAAAATTTAAGTTTGAGAGAAAATGTTAATTTGTTGATTGGATTTTAATTTTTTGAAGTGTTTTAGACCAAGCTGTACAACTCGAGTCTCTTAAACCGGTCTCGCGAGTTTGTTAAGATGTACATCTAGATCAAATCATATTGTATTATTATTATACAAGGGATAAATAACAATAAATATGACATAAATATAGCATAAAAATCAGAAAATAATAGTAAACACAAATAAGAAACGAAATGGGGTGCATATAGTCGCAGGGTGTTATGTTATTAATAAACAGGGGGTGTAAACAGTAGGCCCCGTGGATTTCTTTTTGGCGTTGGGCGATGGTAAAAAAACTACAAAAAAAAAAAACACGGGCTTGTGGGGAGTTTTTGTAAGTAAGCGAAGTGCGATCTTAAATATGATATTTTAAATTTAAATAAAAAATAAAAGGAAATTGAAAGGAGTGTTTAAGGCAACTATCAAAGAAGTGAAAACCCTAATTTTACTTCTTCACCTTCCAAAGAAATTGCCCAATGTGATTTGGAGAGAGAGAAAGAGAAAGAAGGCGGGTCGCGGAAAAGCGCAACACACCGCGGAGAAGACCAATTTCATGGCGCGCCTACCGCAGAGACCAACCAGTTAAGTCTTTTCTTCTTTCCGTCTCTTTTCGACTCTAGACTCCGTTTTCCTATCACTTTCTCCTATTCTTCGTTTCGATCTTCATTTTTGATTTGTTTGGTAATTTTAGATCGGGCTCTCATATGGTGGTTGCGTTTTGGGTTGGTTTCGAGAGGAAGCCGAAGAAGGAGAGAGAGAGGGCGGTGGTGAGGGTTTGGTGGTGGTGTGGGTGGTTTGGTGGTGAAGGGCGAAGGCGAGAGAAAGGGATGAATGGAGGTGGCTGGTCTTGGGAGTTCTACATTTTTTCTAATTCCCCTTCTTTTGTATATTTTTTCCGATTCCCCTTCTTACTCATATTTTTTCTCGCAGATCTGTCGAGGTTTCACAGACAGTGTTTGGATTGGATCTCACGGTGTTTGGAGGTTAGGGTTACACTTTGAAATCCTATTTTTGTGTTGATTTTTCTCGAAAATTTTGTCTGCTTTGACTGTGTTTAGACTCTAATTTTATACTAAAATATTAGGTTTTTGAATTAACTCAGTTTGACTTGCTTGACTGGGCCTTGACTGTTTTGACCATTTTCAGATCTGGGCTGTAACACCTCAAATAATTTAATTAAGAAATTGATTAAATTGTTTAAGTGTTGCACTATTTTTAATTATATTAAATTATAATATGGTGTTTATAATTTAGTATTTTATTTTAATAGAAGCGGAGTGGTATCGGAAATACCGAGTCTCTTTGTTTTGGGCATTGTGAGCCCAAGCCCAATGACTTAGGCTCCTAGGGATTGTGCATTTCGCACCAAAGGAGAGCAAGAAAGAAAAAAGCGAAAAGAGAGAAAGAAAGGAAGGGAGAAAGCAGCGCTCAGTGAGAAGAAGGAGAAGAGGATCGCACCACTCAAGAAGAAAAGAAAGGAGCTCTTGTTCTTTGTGGGTTTTGTGCGTGACTCAGTGAAAGGGCTTCTCTACGGTTTACTTTAAGGTAAAGGGAGTCTCACTCTATAATAGAGGGTATAATAGGTCGTATGTAAGTCATAGAGTCTTAATTTGATGATGTTGATTGTTAATCGAATGGTTGTTGGATTGAATTTGATAATTTGCATGCTAAAATCGATTTGGGGCTTTAATTTGGGGTTTTGTGTTCTTGATTTTGCTTTGATTGATGATTGGGTGCTAATTTGTGAAATTGGGAGTGTTAGCATGATTATAACGTGTTTTAAGATTGTTGTTGATGAATGGGTTTGAGAGAAATTGGTGAAAATCGTTGTAGGGGCTTTAGACACTCTGGGGCGCCAATGTGCTTAGGGAAATGGCGCCACAGTGCTAGAGTGAGGAGTTCTTGGTGTTGTGTTCTTTGTGCGCGCGCCAATTTCCTAGAGAAATGGCGCTGTGTCACCGTAGCTTGATGGCCCAGGTAGGTGTGTTCTTTATGCAGGGGCGCCAAGTTCTTTGTGTCTGGCGCCAGTGCACCTTTGTTTGAGTCTTTGTGAATGTGTGTTTCTTTGTCAGGCGCGCCGAATGTGGGTATTTGGGGCCCGGGAGTGAAACTTGTATTTCTGGGCACATTTTCTCGTGCCAAATTTTGTATTCACTTGCCCAAATTCAATTTTAAGTGTTTTGGCTCGAGTGGTTTTTCAGTTGCAGTGTTATTTTGAAAATGTCCGGTGGGGTGGTTTTGTGTGTGTAAATGGGGTGGGTTGAGGAAACTCACATTTACGAACATATTTTCTTGTGCCAAATTTTGTATTCACACGCCCAAATTCAATTTTAAGTGTTTTGGCTCGAGTGGTTACACAGTTACTGGTATTGTTTTAAAAGTGTCTCGGTGGGGTGCCTTGGTGTGTGTAAATGGGGTGGTTTGGGTGAAACTTACTTTTTCAGGCATATTTCACCGTGCCATATTTTGTATTTACACGCCCAAAACATTTTTAAACATTTTAGCTCGGGTGGTTTTTGGTTTGCAAGTGTTGTGGGTCTTTGGAGTGGTGGGGCGCCAAATTGTCTTTGCCAGGCGCCTAGTCCCAGTGCACGTGTGCGAGGCGTATGCAGGCGTGTCGAGTTTGTGTCTAGGTCTCATGCTTGCCCAGGGTGCAGTTGCTAGAAAAAAAGTGGCGCCCGTGGTTTGTGTTGCCACGGGCGCCAAAGTGGTGAGTTCTGGCGCTAGTCTTTGTGTTGCACCGAGGGGCGCTGAATGTGGGGAAAATGGCGCCTAGTTTGCCAAGTGCCTAAGAGTGTCTTTGTTTTGGTCCCTAGTGTGATTTGGTCCACTAGATGATTGTTTTGGTCCTAAATGGTGGTTTAGGTCCTTGAGTGAGGTTGAGTACTCTAGAGGAGATTAGTGCTTGGGACTTAATGGTGTTGAGAGTGTGTAATGAGGTGATTGAGAATGCCATGGGGGCATGAGCCGGAGGGCCAAGCCATGAGGGCTATGAAATGAGATTGATACTGAGGTAAGACTTAGTGTGTGCATTGAAATGGTTGAGATTGTGTTTGTATTGTTACATGGAGTCTCATGCATACATTCGGCTCCGGTCGTAGAGCTTATAAAATGAATTGTGAAGCCTGAGGGCGGCCGGAGGGCCAGAGTCATGAGGACTCCATTATTGATGAGAATGCCGGAGGGCAAATATTGAGAACGCCGGAGGGCAAATGGTACCACATGCATGATTACATTGCATACATTCTCATGAGTGCATGAATGTTACTGAGTGATTATTGGTGTGTTTGATTTTTTGTGTGTAATTGTGATTGTATATATTGCTTATTATCACTTTTATTATATAGTTCGAGACTCACCCTTTCTGTTGTTGTTTACCACAGGTAGTCACGAGTGAGGGCTTTCTACCTTCACTACTCCCCGAGTCGGTTGTCTCTGATACGTAGCACTTAGGGGTTGGGGTTTTAGATTGTTATTGCTTTGTTTTGCTCCTTTGTTGAGCTTTCATAATGTTATCTTGTGTATTGTTGAGATTTGAGGATTATTATTTTTTGAGTGTAGTTTGATTCCATTTGCATGATATGAGTTTGTATTCCACGTTTGTATGGTGTCATGTATCTATGCATTTTTCCGAACTGACTGTTGAGTATTTTAAGAGAGGAGCGTAACACTCCATTAAATGAGAAAAATGATTTTTATACTCTGATTTTTGATTTAAATTACCGGGTAGAAATGGGGTGTTACATTAGTGGTATCAGAGCAAAAGTTCGGTTTGTCCGACCAAGTGTGTCTGTTTGTCATGTTGTGTATGATGATTAGGAGTCTTGAATTAGTTCGAATGGTTGTTTATCTTTGCAGTGTTAGGTTGATATGGCCAGAAGAGTTGATGTTGCACTTGCTGAGGCGTTGCAAGCCATAGCACAAGTT
The DNA here is from genome assembly GCA_020916435.1 of Oxytropis ochrocephala. Taxonomy (NCBI): domain Eukaryota; kingdom Viridiplantae; phylum Streptophyta; class Magnoliopsida; order Fabales; family Fabaceae; genus Oxytropis; species Oxytropis ochrocephala. The sequence goes on from CM037088.1 coordinate 70,644,974, forward strand.
ATGGGACGCTTGTGAGAATCATCGAGACCCATGATGCGCAACATTCGGAGAGAGAACCCCTACCTTCGAGGGAGGTACAACCGGATGGTGCCTTGACTTGGTGAAGGAGATTGAGAGGATCTTGAGTGATTAGCTGCGCCTTGATGAAGAAGAAAGTCAGTCACAGTACTCATCACGTTATCTGAAGAGGCGATGACCGTGGTGGGACCGGTGAGAGGTTAGGTCTTTGCCTGATGAGAGATCACTTGGCCGTGGTTCGGAGGGAATTCTTGAGAAAGTATTTCGGAGGGCGTTAGAGGTAAGAAAGAGTGGAATTCCTTGGGCGAGGCGGGGAAGTATGTACATTCATCGAGTATCTTTGCCAAGTTCACTGAGTTGGCCAAGTTCTATCCACACTATGCTGAGGCTGGGGCTGAATTCTCAAAGTGCATTAAATTTGAGAATGGGCTGAGAGCTGATATCAAGCAGGCTGTGGGGTATCAGAAGATTAGGGTATTCTTGACGACTGGTAGATCATTGCGGGATTTATGAGGAAGCAAAGCAATGCCCGCTCTAGAGGTCATGAGAGACCTGCAGGGGGAAATTTCATAACGAGGGTAAGCCTTATGAGGCGTCACGACAAGCGGAAAGCAAAGGTATGCGGGTGGTAACAAGTATAATGGTGGAAGCAGGTCTGCTGAGGGTAGGAGGTATCATGAGGGCAAGAAGCCAAGTGGGGGAGACGCCCCATCGGATGTTGTGTGTTTCAAGTGTGACAAGCCAGGTCACAAGAGCTTTGATTGTAAGATGGAAGTGAAGAGATGTTTTAAGTGTGGGAAGAAGCGGTCACATGGCATCCGAGTGTGATCGCAAGGAAGCTGTGTGTTTCAACCTGTGGTGAAGTGGTCACATTAGCTTCAAGTGCCCCAAACCTAAGAAGGAAAGATCCACTGGGAGAGTGTTTGCATTGGCAGGTTCGAGGGGACCTAATGATATCAGAGGTACATGTTTCATCTCGGTACACCTTTAGTTGCTTTTATTGACACGGGTGCTACGCGACTCTTTTATTGCACTGTTTGTCTTTGAAAAGTTAAATTTAGTATTGTCTACTATGGAGAGGGATGGTTACCGACACTCCACTCCAAGCGGTCCGGTAACTACTACTATGATGTGTGCTAGGTGTCCTCTGTCGGTCTTTGAGAGATTTTTAGTTGATCGATTTGTTTGCCTTTGGGTGGGTTGGATGTGATTACGGGCATGGGTGGTTAGTAGATAACCATGTGCACATCAAGCTATTCTAATAAGTCTGTTAGTTTTCTTCTTCCGAAGAGGAAGAGTGCGCTCTTTGTCTCACGAGCAATTGCGCAGGTAATGAAAGAGGGTGGTCGGTTGTTTGCTTTGATGGCGTCTATGTCTGCCGAGAACAGAAGTGTGGTTGATGGGTTACCGGTGGTGTGTGAGTTCCACTGAAGTGTTTAGAATGAGATTCCTAGTGTGCCCCAGAGAGAGGAAGTTGAGTTGGGATTGAGCTTGTGCACAGTACTAGGCACGTGTCTATGGCACCGTCTGGGATGTAAACCACGAGTTATGCGAATTGAAGAAGCGATTAGAGGAGCTTCTTGAGAAGAAATTTGTGAGGCCTAGTGTGTCACCATGGGAGCTCCGGTTTTGTTAGTAAAGAAGAAGGATGAGAGTATGCGTGCGTGCGTGGACTACGAGACAATTGAATAAAGTGACTATCAAGAATAAGTATCCTCTCCCGAGGATAGATGATCCGATGGATCGGTGGTGGGTGCTAAAGTGTTTAGCAAGATTGACTTGAGGTCGAGGGTATCACCAGATTAAGGTGAAGGATGAGGACATCGAGCAGCGTTGAGCGAGGTATGGGCATTATGAGTACTACTGTAATGCCGTTTGGTGTCACAAATGCACGGGGTGTTTATGGAGTACATGAACCAAATCTTCCATAGCTATCTGGATCGGTTTGTGGTCGTTTTCATTGATGATATACGGTGTACTCAAAATCGAGGAAGAGAATGCGAGCACTTGAGGTTGGTGCTAGAGGTCTTGAAAGAGAGGAAGTTGTATGCCAAGTTGTCAAAGTGTGAGTTCTGGTTGCATGAGGTGAGCTTCTTGGGTCATATTATTTCTCATGATGGTATAGCTGTGGATCCAGCCAAGGTTGATGCAGTGTTGCAGTGGGAGAGCCCAAAGTCTGTGACTGAGATCAGGAGTTTCTTGGGGTTGGCTGGTTACTACAGGAGGTTTATTGAAGGGTTCTCTAAGCTAGCCCTTCCATTGACTCGATTGACCTGTAAGGGGAAAGCATTTGTGTGGGATGCAAAGTGTGAAGAGAGCTTCCAAGAGCTGAAGAGGAGGTTGACCACGTCTCGGTGTTAGTGTTGCACTGTGCTGGAGCAACCTTTTGTTGTGTCTTGTGCGCGCTCCAAGATGGGTTTGGGAGGTGTGTTGATGCAGGATGGGAAGGTAGTTGCTTATGCGTCTCGGCAGTTGAGGACGCATGAGAAGAACTATCCTACTCATGATTTAGAGCTGGCTGCGATTGTGTTTGTGCTGAAGATCTGGAGGCACTATCTCTATGGTAGTAGATTCGAGGTGTTCAGTGATCACAAGAGTCTGAAGTACTTGTTTGACCGAAGGAGTGAATATGAGACAGAGGCGTTGGTTAGAAAGTCTTTGAAGGATTATGATTTCGGCTTGAACTATCACCCCGCAAAGCTAATGTCGTGGGCCGATGCTTTAAGTCGGAAAACTTTGCATATGTCGGCTATGATGGTGAGGAGTTGGAGTTGATTGAGCAATTCCGCCGACTTGAGTGCAGGTTGTGGTGACACCCTGCAGTGTCGAGTTGGGTATCTTGAGGATTGGGAATGACTTATTGGTTAGTATCGAGACGCCCGAAGCTAGATGTGAAGGTGGTAGACTTCTTTGGTTCTTTGGTGAGCAAGTCGTTGATGGGGATTACAGGTTGGATTCCCGTGGTGTGTTGAGATTCGAGAGGCGAGAATTTGTGTCGGATGATTACGAGTTGAAAAGATGATACTTGAGGAGAGCCATAGGAGTAAGTTGAGCATTCATCCGGTGCTACTAAGATGTATCATGATCCAAGAAAGCCATTTTGGTGGCACGGTATGAAGAGAGATGTTCGCAGATTTGTATATGCGTGTTTGACTTGCCGAAGTCAAAGATTGAGCATCGAAGAAGCTGCGGGCTGATGCAACCTTTAGAGATTCCGGAATGGAAGTGGGACGGCATTTCCATGGACTTTGTGGATCAGGTTGCCAAACATCTGCGAGAGGGTCGACACTTATTTGGGTGATTGTGGATAGGTTGACCAAGTCCGCCCATTTCATTCCTATCAACATCACCTATCTGTGCCAAAGTTGGCTAGAATATACATTCGAGATGATTGTGAAACTTCATGGGGTTAGAAGAGTATTGTGTCGGACAGAGACCCGAGGTTTACATCGGAGTTTTGGGGAAGCTGCGGGAGGCTTTGGGGTCCAAGCCGAGGTTGAGTTGACTTATCACCCTCGGTGATGGTGAGACGAGAGAGAACCATCCGGTCTTTGGAGGATCTGTTGAGAGCTTGTGTGCTAGAGCGAGGGGAGGTGCGTGGGATACACATCTCCCACTGATTGAGTTCACTTATAATAACAGCTATCATTCGAGCATAGGGATGGCTCCTTTTGAGGCACTGTATGGGCGGAGGTGCAGAACTCCTTTGTGTTGGCATGAGTCCGGTGAAAGGGTTGTTCTTGGACCCGAGTTGGTTAGGGAGACTACGGAGAAGGTGAAAATGATCAGAGAGAAAATGAAAGAGTCCCAGAGCCGACAGAAAAGTTATCATGATAAGAGGAGGAAAGACTTGGAGTTTCAGGCTGGTGAGCATGTGTTCTTCACCCCTATTGTAACATCCCAGACTGCTTCCAGAACTGCCGACTGCCCCCACGAACCAACACGAGTCTTTTCAGCATGTTTTGTCCTCACTTGCATGCTTTCCTGGAAACTTCCCAGAAGGTCACCCATCCCACTACTACTCCAAGCCAAGCACGCTTAACTATGGAGTTCTTATGGGATGAGCTCCCGAAAAGAAGATGCACCTTGTTGGTATAGGTAGTTCAAATCAATTCTTTTTTAAGCCTTCCTTCAATATGCAGATCCCATACACCGCATGACCTCGGGATCCTCTCATTCCAGGTGCGTATTCGGTTCATTCACGCGCCCCTTCGCTTTGAAGCTGCCAGGAGCCGCTCTTTGCCATGCCACCTTTTTGGGACTCCCCGCCCTCCTCAGCCCCGGATGTCACATGCCCACCAGCTTCCGCTTGGTTCGTCCTCGAACCACACCGTACTGGGACCCCCTTTCTAAATAACTATTATTTAATATATTATCAGAGTTTTCAAAGTAAGTATCATCGAAAGAAAGCGTCACATTTAAAACGACCAGCGTTTAAAACTCCAAGTCAATAAATAAATAAAGCTCCAAATCACGATACATAGCAGAAGTAGTAAAATCACGTTTCCAACACAAGCGGAAGTCTCACAAGGATCTAAAAGTATACTTAGTGCAACATCAGTAATGATCCAAAACATCAAAACGACAAATAAAAGAATAAAAGACGACTACGCCCCTCCCCTGGTGCTACATATCAGAGCTGAGACACGACTCCTAGAAGAAAGCATAAGAATGCCCTCACTCGCGGGTACCTGCAGGTTGCCGACATACGAGGCAACACGACGCAGTAGGGTGAGTCTTGCTATACAAATAATAATAATTAGAACAAGCATTATATATTAGTAAGGTATCAAGAACAACTAACACACCATGTTAACAGCACATCATCATTAAAATCATGAGTAAATGTATGAGGTTATGCATGTATGCATCATGCATGAGGATCCTTCACCACCACAATTTGCCTTGAGGGCACACACCACTTTGGACCGAAGTCCCACACCACTTTGGACCGTAGTCCCACACCGCTTTATGTATATGAAGTATGTGACTCTATGTCAATGCATTACAAACAACACCCACACCACAATACTTTATTATTCACACCGCTTATCAATTTTCTCAACTCAACTCACCAACCATATAGCCTTGGGGGCTTCACACCGCTTTGGACCGAAGTCCCACACCGCTTTTACATCAATAATTATTAACATATAATTAAACTCACCGCTTTAACTTATTATACTACACAACAACTATTAAACTCACCGCTTTATATTTCTCCATTCAACATCTTTCAAATTTAAGTAACCACACATAAAGAAAAATTAAGTAACAATACATAGAAATTTGGGTAACGATATATTATTAGTTTTGGAAAACACCTCATATTCATGCTTCGATAACGTCACATTTTTAAATTGCAAAAAGCAGTAAAACATCAACCACTCTATTTTTTAAAAAATAGCCACGTTATGCTGCTCATTGAAAGATAAACGTAGAAATTTCAAATCAAAACAACAGTATTTTCGCGCCAAAAATAGCGGTATAACGATGGCTCTTTTTCGCATAAGCAAACAAGAAAGCAGCGCATTTACTGAGAAAACCAGCGCATTTTACAAAGAGAAAAAACAGCGCATTTTACAAGCAGAAAACCAGCGCATTTTACAGCAGAAAAAACAGCGCATTTACAATGAGAAAACCAGCGCATTTTACTGAGAAAACCAGCGCATTTTACAAAGAGAAAAAGCAGCGCATTTTGTGAAAACCAGCGCATTTTACAGTGAGAAAACCAGCGCATTTTGTGAAAACCAGCGCATTTTACAACAGAAAAGCAGCGCATTTACAAAGTGAAAAAGCAGTAGCGCATTTTACAACAGAAAACAAGCGCATTTTTATTCAAAAAAACAGCAACCTTCGCACACTAAACCACACCTTTCCTACTACTTTCAACAAACCATTTCAACAACATTCCTTGATCATTTCAACCATTATCATTACAACTATCATATTCACACACTTCACTCTATTGAGGAGTTTTCACAAACAATTTACATGCACAATTTAATCACATACCCACTTCCAATCATCAACAAATGATAGCATTCCAATTAGGCATCAAACACAACAACAAGGATAGGTTTCACAAATACAATCAATCATTCAACAAATTCAAACATTCATAATCCAATCAATTCAACATTCAAACATCACCACTCTAATAACTTACAACTCAACCTACACATAACACAATTCTAAGAATTACTATAGGTATAGAAGAACCCCCATACCTTAAGATGCTATAGAACTCGAAATCACCTCCAACGTACACACCACGGCACAAGCTCCTCTTTCTCCTTCCCCTAGAACCGTAGCACACCCTTTGGACAGTGGGGGAAAAATAACAACGATGGGATGAGGAATTGAAGGAGAACAAAACGAAAAAGGGAAGGAAAATGGAATGGAAAAGGATGGAAAACTCTTACCAATTGAGAGTTTGAGAAGAATTCTTCTTCTCCTTCTTTACCTTGCTCACGTCGCACACACACACTTCTCACTTCTCTGTTTTTGCGTTTTTTCGTTTCTGAGTGGGAGGGAGTTTGGGACGCTCCATCATAGGGTTTAGGGTGTTAGGAATGGGCTTGGGTCAATTTAATTGACTTGGGCCCTAGTTGCACCCCCTCGACTACTTGAATCACCTCCCAAATCAAAATAAATTCCAACCTCATTATTGCACTTAAATAAATGTTGTAATCCCTCAAATAATTTAATTAGACAATTAATCAAATTATTTTAGGGCGTTACAACTCTCCCCCACTTAGAGAATTTCGTCCTCGAAATTACCTGAGTCAAACAACTCTGGATATGCTTCTTTCATCTTACTTTCCAACTCCCAAGTCATACTCTCGCCAACGGCTCCCAACCAAACTACTTTCACTAGCTTGATCTCTTTCCCCCTCAACACTTTCACTTCACGGTCTTCAATTCGAACCGGCATAGTTTCTACAGTGAGGTTCTCTCTCACTTCAACATTATCCATCTGAATTACGTGCAACGGGTCGGGAACATACCTCCGCAACTGGGATACATGGAACACATCATGCAGATTAGACAGATTAGGTGGCAAGGCCACCCGATAGGCAACTTTCCCAACTCTCTCCAAAATGCGGTATGGGCCAATAAAGCGAGGGTTAATTTCTTAGACTTCAAAGCACGACCACGCTGTCCACCGGAGTGACTCTCAAGAATACATGATCGCCAGCTTGAAACTCAAGATCTTTTCTTCTCTTATCATGATAACTCTTCTGCCGACTCTGCGAGGCTTTCATCTTTTCTTGAATCATCTTTACCTTCTCTGTGGTCTCACGCACAATCTCAGGACCTAACACCACGCTCTCTCCCGATTCATACCAACACAAGGGTGTTCTGCATCTCCTACCATACAATGCCTCGAAAGGCGCCATCCCAATACTCGCGTGGAAACTATTGTTATAAGTGAATTCAATCAATGGCAAATGGGAATCCCACGAACCCCCTTGTTCAAGAACACATGCTCTCAGCAAGTCTTCTAGTGACTGGATAGTCCTCTCCGTCTGCCCATCGGTCTGGGGATGATAAGCAGAACTCAACTTCAATTTAGATCCTAATGCCTCATGCAAGCTCTTCCAAAATTCAGAAGTAAATCTGGGGTCTCGATCAGACACGATGCTCGAAGGAACACCATGCAGCTTCACAATTGTCTTAACATAGGTATCTGCCAGCTTCGGAACCGGATAAGTCATATTAATCGGCAAGAAGTGAGCAGATTTCGTCAGCCTATCAACAATTACCCATATAGCATCAAATCCTTTCGCTGTATTCGGCAATCCAGTTACAAAATCCATAGAGATACTATCCCACTTCCATTCCGGAACATCCAATGGCTGCATCAACCCCGCTGGCTTCTGATGTTCTACCTTAGATTTCTGACATGTCAAACAGGCATACACAAATTGGGCTACATCACGTTTCATGCCGGGCCACCAAAACAGCTTCTTCAAATCCTGGTACATCTTTGTGGCTCCGGGTGAATACTCAACTACGCCGATGACCTTCTTCAAGAATTGATTTCTTAATCTCCTCATCATCAGGGACACAAATCCTCCCTCGGTATCTTAACACATATTGGGCATCTAACTCATAATCTTTAACCTCGGAGTGATCAATCCCCACTGCCAATTCAACTAGTTTAATGTCTTGTTTCTGAGCCTCCCTAATAACATCTAGAAATTCATTATGGATCTTCAACATTCCCAGTAGTACACACTCTTGGCGTTATTTATGAACCAAGCTCAAATCCCAAAGCGCTCAACCAATTCAAGCTCTTTTACCATCATCGCAGACACATGAAGGGATTTCCTACTCAAAGCATCGGCTACAACATTAGCTTTCCCCGGATGGTAGTTCAAACTAAAGTCATAGTCTTTCAACAATTCCAGCCACCTCCTTTGTCTCATATTGACTCTTTCGATCAAGCAGTCATCGCAACCCCTTATGGTCTTTGAACACTTCAAACCTAGAGCCATACAAATAATGTCTCCAAATCTTCAAAGCAAAGACGATTGCCGCAAGCTCTAGATCATGAGTAGGGTAGTTCTTCTCATGAGTTCTCAATTGCCTAGACGCATAGGCTACTACCTTACCTTCTTGCATCAGCACACTTCCCAAACCCATCTTGGAAGCATCACAATACACTACAAACGGTTGATCCGGGAGCAGGCAATACTAAAATAGGTGATGTTGTCAATCTCCTCTTCAACTCATTGAAGCTCTCTTCACACCGTGCATCCCACACAAATGCTTTTCCCTTACACGTCAATTGAGTCAACGGAAGGGCTAGTTTAGAGAAATCCTTAATAAACCTCCTGTAGTGCTAGCCAACCCCAAGAAACTTCCGATCTCGATCCAACGACTTTGGGCTCTCCCATTGTAACACCGCATCAACCTTAGTGGGTCTCTGACTATACTGGTCACCGAAATTACATGGCCAAGGAAACTCACTTTATTCAACGGAACTCGTGACTTTGACAACCGCATAAAGCTTTCTTCTCCTCAGCGCCTCTAGCACTATCCTCAAGTGTTCTGCGTGCTCTTCTTCCGTTTTGGAATACACTAGAATGTCATCTATAAATACCACCACAAAACGATCTAAGTGACTATGGAAGGTACGGTTCATGTACTCCATAAACACTCCAGGTGCGTTGGTAACACCAAACGGCATCACAGTATATTCATAGTGCCCATATCTAGTTCTGAAAGCTGTCTTTTGAACATCATCATCTTTCACCTTGATTTGGTGATAACCTGACCTCAAGTCGATCTTGCTAAACACCTTAGCACCCACCAGCTGATCCATCAAATCATCAATTCTCGGGAGCGGATACTTGTTCTTGATAGTCACTTTGTTCAACTGTCTGTAGTCCACGCAAAGTCTCATGCTTCCATCCTTTTTCTTCACTAATAACACAGGTGCTCCCCAAGGCGATACACTAGGCCTGATGAACTTCTTCTCAAGCAACTCTTCTAGTTGCTTCTTCAATTCAGATAATTCAGACGCCGACATCCGATACGGTGCCATAGACACAGGCCTCGTACCCGGCACGAGATCAATAGTGAATTCAATCTCCCTCTCTGGCGGAACACTCGGAATCTCATCGGGGAATACTTCTGGAAACTCGCACACTACCTTCAACTCTCCAATGATGTCTTGACTCTCAGCAGACAGAGACGCCATCAAAGCAAATAGATGAACCTCTTCCCTCATTAACCTATGCAATTGACTCGAAGGCAGTAAAACAGATCCTTCCTCTTCAGGAGGAAGGAAACTCACGGATTTACTAAAGCAGTTGATATGCACATGGTTATCAACTAACCAGTCCATACCAAGAATAACGTCCATTCCCTCCAAAGGCAAACAAATAAGGTCAACGAGAAAATCTCTGCCAAAGACTGACAGAGGACATTTAGCACACACTAGGGATGTAGTTACTGAACCCTTAGCTGGAGTATCAATAACCATTTCCCTCATCATAGATGACAAATCAAGATTCAATTTCTCAGCACACAATTTGGCAATGAATGAATGAGTAGCACCAGTGTCTACTATAGCAATTACAGGAATACCATAAATAAAACAGGTACCTCGAATTTCGTTGGCATTCTCGGACCCCGCCAGTGCAAACACTTTTCCCTTGGCTTTCTCCTTCTTGGGCTTAGGACAATTGGTGCTCATATGTCCCGCTTCATCACAATTATAGCAAACAATTCCCTTCTTCTCACAGTTAGTGGCTATATGGCCTTTCTTACCACATTTGAAGCAATGGACCTCGGGGCACTCACTACTCTTATGACCAGGCTTCTTACAGGTGAAACACACCATACCCGAAGAGGCACCTCCCCCACTTGAACTCTTACCAGTTCCTGCTTTCCACTTGTTTTTGCCCCCCGCAACATCATAAGGCTTTCCCCTAAATTGATTATTCCTTTTCTCTTTCACAGCTTTGTACGCAGCAGTACTATCTTCTTCATAAATTCTACATTTGTCGACCAGATTGGCAAAAACTCGAATCTCCTGATACCCGATGGCCTTCTTTATGTCAGGCCGCAGGCCACTCTCAAATTTCACACACTTAGAGAATTCAGACTCGGCCTCGTTGGCATAGTAAGGGCAGAATGCAGCCAATTCCTCGAACTTAGCGGCATACTCAGCTACCGTCTTATTTCCCTGCTTCAGCTCTAGAAACTCTACCTCCTTCTTAGCTCTCACGTCCTCGGGGTAATACTTCCTCTTGAACTCTCTGGTGAAAACCTCCCAAGTAACCTCTTCACCAGCATCTCCCAGCCTCCTCAACATGTTCAACCACCACTTATCGGCCTCCTCTGATAGCATGTGGGTTCCCAACTTCACTTTCTGAGCAGTAGAGCACTCCATAACTCGAAAAATCCGCTCTATCTCCATAAGCCAGGCCAATGCCCCATCGGGGTCATACTTTCCCTTGAAGGTGGGAGGGTTTTCTCTCTGAAACGTCGCTAGGTTGCGAGCATTGACATCAGCAGCAGTGTGCTGATTCCCAACAGCTTGAGCTATGGCTTGCAGAGCAGCAGCCAAGGCAGCATCATCGCGTCTTGCCATCGAATCGAACTTCTACACAAGAAACACAATTAGATACATCAGATACAACACTTAGACACTTGGTCGGACATTCAGCTCTGATACCACTAATGTAACATCCGCATCGCTTTCAGAATCGCGCGATGCGCCTTACGAACCAACACGAGTCTTTTCAGCATGTTTTGTCCTAACTTGCATGCTTTCCTGGAAACTTCCCAGAAGGTCACCCATCCCACTACTACTCCAAGCCAAGCACGCTTAACTATGGAGTTCTTATGGGATGAGCTCCCGAAAAGAAGATGCACCTTGTTGGTATAGGTAGTTCAAATCAATTCTTTTTTAAGCCTTCCTTCAATCATGCATACCCCATACCGCATGACCTCGGGATCCTCTCATTCCGGTGCGTATTCGGTTCATTCACGCGCCCGCCGCTGAAGTCGCCAGAGCCGCTCTTTGCCATGCCACCTTTTTGGGACTCCCGCCTCCTCGGCCCGGATGTCACACCTATGACTGATGTTGGGCGTGCTCTGAAGGCAAAGAAGTTAACTCCAAGGTTTATTGGGCCGTACCAGATCACTGAGAGGGTTGGAAAGGTTGCTTATAGGGTGGCTTTGCCGCCTAATCTTTCGAACTTGCACGATGTCTTCCACGTGTCACGGCGGAGTATATTCGAACCGTCTCATGTGATTCACATGGATGATGTGGAGGAGTGCGTGAGAACCTCACTTTGTGGAGACCATGCCGGTGAGGATTGATGATAGAGAAGTGAAGGTGTTGAGAGGAAAGACATTGCCTTAGTCAAGGTAGTGTGGTTGGGAGTTCTTTGGTGAGAGTATGACTTGGGAGCTGGAGAGCAAGATGCGGGAGTCTTATCCAGAGTTATTTGACTCAGGTATGAATTTCGAGGACGAAATCTTCTAAGTGGGGGAGAGTTGTAACACCTCAAATAATTTAATTAAGAAATTGATTAAATTGTTTAAGTGTTGCACTATTTTTAATTATATTAAATTATAATATGGTGTTTATAATTTAGTATTTTATTTTAATAGAAGGGAGTGGTATCAGAAATACCAGAGCTGCTGTTTTGGGCCCAGGAGCCCAAGCCCAATGACTTAGGCTCCTAGGGATTGTGCATTTCGCACCAAAGGAGAGCAAGAAAGAAAAAAACGAAAAGAGAGAAAGAAAGGAAGGGAGAAACGGCGCTCAGTGAGAAGAAGGAGAAGAGGATCGCACCACTCAAGAAGAAAGAAAGGAGCTCTTGTTGCTGTGGGTTTTGTACGTGACTCCGTGAAAGGGCTTCTCTACGGTTTACTTTAAGGTAAGGGGAGTCTCACTCTATAATAGAGGGTATAATAGGTCGTATGTAAGTCATAGAGTCTTAATTTGATGATGTTGATTGTTAATCGAATGGTTGTTGGATTGAATTTGATAATTTGCATGCTAAAATCGATTTGGGGCTTTAATTTAGGGTTTTGTGTTCTTGATTTTGCTTTGATTGATGATTGGGTGCTAATTTGTGAAATTGGGAGTGTTAGCATGATTATAACGTGTTTTAAGATTGTTGTTGATGAATGGGTTTGAGAGAAATTGGCTGAAAATCGTTGTAAGGGGCTTTAGACACTCTGGGGCGCCAATGTGCTAGGGAAATGGCGCCCTGGGTACTGTAGCAGGGAGTTCTTGGTGTTGTGTTGCTGTGCAGGGCGCCAATTTCCTAGAGAAATGGCGCCTGTGTCACCTAGCTTGATGGCCCAGGTAGGTGTGTTCTTTATGCAGGGCGCCAAGTTGCTGGTAATCTGGCGCCCAGTGCACTGTTTGAGTGATGTGAATGTGTGTTTGCTGTCTGGGCGCCAGAATGTGGGTATTTTGGGGCCCGGGGAGTGAAACTTGTATTTCTGGGCACATTTTCTCGTGCCAAATTTTGTATTCACCTGCCCAAATTCAATTTTAAGTGTTTTGGCTCGAGTGGTTTTACAGTTTGCGGTGTTATTTTGAAAATGTCGGTGGGGGTGGTTTTGTGTGTGTAAATGGGGTGGGTTGAGGAAACTCACATTTCGAACATATTTTATTGTGCCAAATTTTGTATTCACCGCCCAAATTCAATTTTAAGTGTTTTGGCTCGAGTGGTTCCTCAGTTACAGGTATTGTTTTAAAAGTGTCTCGGTGGGGGTGCCTTGGTGTGTGTAAATGGGGTGGTTTGGGTGAAACTTACTTTTCTAGGCATATTTCACCGTGCCATATTTTGTATTTTACCGCCCAAAACATTTTTAAACATTTTGGCTCGGGTGGTTTTTGGTTTGCACGTGTTGTGGGTCTTTGGGTCACGTGGGGCGCCAAATTGTGCGCCGCCAGGCGCCTAGTCAGTGCTGTGTATGAGGCGTATGCAGGCGAATCGCGAGTTTGTGTCTGTGTTCAGTGTCTTTGCGCGAGGGCGCGCCAGATTGCTAGAAAAAGTGGCGCCGATGGTTTGTGTTGCCATGTGGGGCGCCAAAGTCTTGAGTTTGGCGCTAGTCTTTGTGTTGCACGGGCGCGAGAATGTGGGAAAATGGCGCCTAGTCTTTGCCAAGTGCCTAAGAGTGTCTTTGTTTTGGTCCCTAGGTGACAGTTTGGTCCCTAGATGATTGTTTTGGTCCTAAATGGTGGTTTAGGTCCTTGAGTGAGGTTGAGTACTCTAGAGGAGATTAGTCCTTGGGACTTAATGGTGTTGAGAGTGTGTAATGAGGTGGCCCGAGAGGCGCCATGGGGGCATGAGGCGGAGGGCCAAGCCATGAGGGCTATGAAATGAGATTGATCTCGAGGTAAGAGTTAGTGTGTGCATTGAAATGGTTGAGATTGTGTGTGTATTGTTACATGGAGTCTCATGCATACATTCGGCTGCGGTCGTAAAGCTTATAAAATGAATTGTGAAGCCTGAGGGCGGCCGGAGGGCCAGGGTCATGAGGACTCCATTATTGATGAGAATGTCGGAGGGCAAATATTGAGAACGCCGGAGGGCAAATGGTACCACATGCATGATTACATTGCATACATTCTCATGAGTGCATGAATGTTATTGAGTGATTATTGGTGTGTTTGATTTTCTTTGTGCCTTCGTGATTGTATATATTGCTTATTATCACTTTTATTATATAGTTCGAGACTCACCCTTTCTGTTGTTGTTTACCACAGGTAGTCACGAGTGAGGGCTTTCTACCTTCACTACTCCCCGAGTCGGTCTCCTCTGATACGTAGCACCTAGGGGTTGGGGTTTTAGATTGTTATTGCTTTGTTTTGCTCACTGTTGAGCTTTCATAATGTTATACTGTGTATTGTTGAGATTTGAGGATTATTATTTTGAGCTGTAGTTTGATTCCGCTGCATGATATGAGTTTGTATTCCACGTTTGTATGGTGTCATGTATCTATGCATTTTTCCGAACTGACTGTTGAGTATTTTAAGAGAGGAGCGTAACACTCCATTAAATGAGAAAAATTATTTTTATACTCTGATTTTTGATTTAAATTACCGGGTAGAAATGGGGTGTTACATGGGCTCTGTAGCTGCTGAAGTCCTGGACTGTCCTGTATTCGTTTCAGAAATGTTGAAGCTGTTGAGGCTACCCTTTTTTTATTTTTGTAAATAATTTTCTTATTTGTAATTTATTTATTTTAGGATTATTGTAAAAAAAACATTTTAATAAGACAATCAACTAAGCCTACCATTTTTTGTAATTTTTGAATTAACAAATAATTTTTGAATTAACACATAATTTTTTGTTTAACTAAAAAGAGTAATAACGCGAAAGTGACGAAAACTAGCAAAATGACGTAGTCCACGACTAAAACACGAAGAAAGTGCATATTTTCAAAAAATTTCGAGAAAACGTCAAAAATACCGTTAAAAATTGAGTGTTCACAGTCTGTCGTGATCGTGACCCAACTTTGACCGCTCAAAAATAAATTATTTTAGGAGTCGCCGCCCAATTATTTTGACTTGACATGGAAGCCCTGCTCCTACGTACCCTCCGGTGCAATGAGAGACTCAAAAGTCACGTAGTTCTTCCTGAAAATGTGTTGGTTGGTTGATTTTAATTTTGAAGGGTTTAAGATCTAAGTTGTACAACTCGAGTCTCTTAAACCAGTGTTGCAGGATTGATAAGATGGACATCTCGATCAAACTCATTTTTATTATTTTTATTGAAAATAGGGGTTAATGGAAAAAAAGAATTGATTAGATTAAGAAAATTTAAGTTTGAGAGAAAATGTTAATTTGGTGATTGGATTTTAATTTTTTGAAGTGTTTTGGACCAAGCTGTACAACTCGAGTCTCTTAAAGCGGTCTTGCGAGTTTGTTAAGATGTACATCTCGATCAAATCGTATTGTATTATTATTATTATATAAAGGATAAATAACAATAAATATGACATAAATACTGACATAAAAATAAGAAAAAATAGTAAACACAAATAAGAAAGCGAAAAGGGTGCATATAGTCAGATGGGTTATGTTATTAATAAACAGGGGGTGTATACAGTAGGCCCAGTGGAGTTCTTTTTTTTTTTGAGGTTGGTCGCTGGTCAAAAAAAAAACTACAAAAAAACACGGGCTTGTGGGGAGTTTTGTAGTAAACAGGGGGGTGTAGTCTTAAATCTGATATTTTAAATTTAAAAAAATAAATAAAAGGGAACTATCAAAGAAGTGAAAACCCTAATTTTACTTCTTCACCTTCCAGCAGCCGCCAACAGATTTGGAGAGAAAGAGGGGCATATTTTTAGGGAAGAGAGAGAAAAAGAAAGAAGGCGGGTCGCCGGAAAACGCAACGCACCGCCGGAGAAGACCAATTTCGCGGCGATGCCCTCGCCAGCGACCAACCCAGGTTCCATTTTCTTCTTTCCCGTCTCTTTTCGACTCTAGACTCCGTTTTTCCTATCACTTTCTCCTATTCTTCGTTTTTGATCTTCATTTTTTGACTGTTTGGTAATTTTAGATCGGGCTCTCATATGGTGGTTGCGTTTTGGGTTGGTTTCGAGAGGGAAGCCAAAGGTGAGAGAGAGGGACGGTGGTGAGGGTTTGGTGGTGGCTGTGGGTGGTTTGGTGGTGAAGGGCGAAGGCTGAGGGGAAGGGAATGAATGGAGGTGGCTGGTCTTGGGAGTTCTACATTTTTTCTGATTCCCCTTCTTTTGTATATTTTTTCTGATTCCCCTTCTTCTGTATATTTTTTCTGCAAATCTGTCGAGGTTTTCTCAGACAGTGTTTGGATTGGATCTCACGGTGTTTGGAGGGTTAGGGTTTCACTTTGAAATCCTAGTATTTTTCTGTGTTGATTTTTCTCGAAAATTGTGTCTGCTTTGACTGTGTTTAGACTTTGTTTTTATACTAAAATATTAGGTTTTTGAATTAACTTTGTTTGACTTGCTTGATTGGGTCTTGACTGTTTTGACCATTTTCAAATCTGGGCTCTGTAGCTGCTGAAGTCCTGGATTGGCCCGCATTCGTTTTAGAAATGTTGAAGCTGTTGAGGCTACCCCTTTTTTATTTTTTTAAATAATTTTCTTATTTGTAATTTATTTATTTTAGGATTATTGTAAAAAAACATTTTAATAAGACAATCAACTAAGTCTACCATTTTTTGTAATTTTTGAATTAGCACATAATTTTTTGTTTAACTAAAAAGAGTAATAACGTGAAAGTGACGAAAACTAGTAAAATGACGTATTCGACGACTAAAACACGCAGAAAGTGCATATTTTCGTAATTTTTCGAGAAAACGTCAAAAATATCATTAAAAATTGAGTGTTCATAGTCTGTCGTGATCGTGATCCCGACGTTGACGGCTCAAAAATAATTTATTTGAGGAGTCGCCACCCAATTATTTTGACTTGACATGGAAGCCCTGCTCCTACTGTTGCACCCCGAAAAATCCGGTTTGGGATTCTCAATGTACAACGTGGAAAAATTTTGAAGCCGCCACCAATATTTTAATTTTAAGACGAAAACATTGAAAAAACGTCTTTTTATACAAGGCGGGTGGTCTTTTCGAAAGCAGGAGATGTAGGTTCGGAAATTCGGTTAGGTATATGGGAAGGTATTAGCACCCCTCACCTCCTTCTCTACCGAAAGGAACCATTAATTTGATGTGTGGTTTCGACAAGGTTTGATTTGAAACAATTGTTCTACTTCTTTTCGTATTCTTTTTATTTGAGACAAATTGTTTTGTAAGCGGAGAAAAGAAAGATTCTTTTTAGAATTTTGAAAAGCGCGCTGAGCGGGGCGTGGCCGCTCCTACGATATCTCGGTGCGATGGAGAATTCAAAGCTTACGTAGTTCTCTGAGTCGAGAAGTTTTGGTGTGTTGGTGTTTTTATTATTGTAGGGGTTCTCGGAGTCAGGCTATGCAGTCCACTAACCCTAAAACATAGACATCCCGCCCGCATCTGAGCGACGTGCCCCTACTTATCGAAAAGTGATTTGAATTACTTGAAAAATTTGTTGTGAGGTTGGTTGCTTTTATTTGAGCAAGTATCTCGGGCTCGCCGAACTATCTACTCGCTAACCTAAAGCGCTAACCAACCGGATGTACATCCGACTTGATTCCTTACTCATTTTTGAAACAGGGGTTTAAGTTGTTAGTTGCTTGTTTTATTTCTCATAAGTATCCCAAGATGTTTGAGTTGTACAACTCCGATCTTAGGACGCTAGTCAACATCGGCCGTACGTTCGACTTGACTCCTTATGAGTTTTTTTTTTTTTTAGGAAAATGGGTTTTTTACTTTATTTACTTGTGAAAGGAAAAGAAGTTAATTTGGTGAGATTTTGGGAAAAGAGTAGGACATTTCAATCAATTCCAAGTCCACAACCATTCAAACACATTTGCCAATTCAATTTACCATGAACATGTCAATTATTAGTTAAGACTAAACATGTCAATATGAATCAAGAGTTTAATTGTCAAAGATGCAAAGTAGAGTTCTCAAAAGTAATTGTGTGTGTGAGAGAGAGTGCACAAACCCTAATGACCCTATGCTACAACATGCATGTAGGCTTACGTCTTCATTAGGAAATTATGCAAGTAGAAATGGTGGCGCACAATCAAGTTAAGACATCTAATTGGCATCAATAACAAGTGAACAATTGACCATAGGCATGGAGTGATCTTAATTAAACTAATGAACATAGAACTATGATTATTTGATTAAACAAGCTAAGGCATCAAGGTCGAATTGGACCTATCCTTTGCAACCATCCATGTGAACAAAGAGAATTTCATCAAGACTTGAATAAGTCTATCCTTTGCTCAAGCCCTAAACTTTAAGCCCAAAACCTCATTTTTAATTATTCAAGAATACAAATGAAATGGGTTGAATCATCTAAAACCATCTTCACCACTTTGGACACAATGCACTAGGCATAAGTGGGAATCACTTGATCTATCCTCAACCATGAACAATAATCAAATAGATGAACATTAAACAAAGTTGAATCATATAGAGCAATCCTCTCACTTGGATTAAAGTGCCACACAAGTGAGAATCAACTTGCCTATCATCAACAATTAATAATAAGCAAGGGAATAAGACTAAATTAACACATAAACACAAGTTGAATCACATAGAGCAATCCTCTCACTTGAATTAAAGTGCCATAGGCATCAGTGAGAATCAACTTGCCTATCATCAACACTCAACAACAAGCAAATTAGAGCAAGATTAAATGAACAACAACTAATAAGGATTAAGCAAGAGGAATACATAAACATGGTTGAATCACACCTAGCAATCCTCTCACTTAAATCATAGTGCATTAGGCACAAGTGAGAATCAAGTGGCTAGATCATCAACAAACAACAACTAAAAAGATTAAACAAGAAAAGTTCATAAACAAGGTTGAATCATACCTTGCAATCCTCTCACTTAAATCATGGTGCTCTAAGCACAAGGGAGAATCAAGTTGCAAAATCATCAACAATTAACAATAAACAAATAACACAAGAGTAGTAAACTAAGACAAGGTTGAATCCTATCTAGCAAACCTCACTACTTTAACGTGAGATGCATAAAGCACAAGTAGGAGTCATCTTGCTAGATCATCAACACCACAAGTGTTTGCAAGTAATATGGACTAAAAGTCACATTTAACACAAGGATTCAAACACTAATAACAAGATTAAACATCATCAAGTAAAAAGGAACAACAAGATAAATTACATTTTAAAGATGAAAATGATGAGTATGAAAAAATGATGAAGAGAATATGAGTTTTGATGCAAAATATTGTAAATGATGCATGGGTTTTAGAGATTTACCTTGGATCCAAGCTAGTAGAAGTAGGAAATGAAGAATAAGTAACCAAATCAATTAGAATCTTCAAGAAATACCCAAGAAATACCCACGCCCAACTTCAAATTCCAAGCACTTGATGATGAAAATGTGAAATAAATGCTGAAAGGAGGAAGACCTATGGAGGAGGAGTGGATTTGAGGTGATTTGGTGGTGTTTGGGTGAAATAAACAAAAGAATGGAGGAGGAGAGTGTGGGATGAAGCTTCGGCCAAGGAGGAGGAAAAGGGAGGAGAGAGTTATGTTTTTTTCTAAGTGAAAGAATGAATGAGCAAAAGTTGGGAAAGAGTGAATATGTGAGGTATTTATAGAGTGGGAGTGAGCTTAGGGGTAAAATGGTAATCAAACCAATTAAATCAATTAATATTCAGCTGAATATTAATAAATAAAATTAATTTGAACTTGGTCACCAAGTTAGGGGGTATATTGGTCATTGATCTTGAGAGGTGCACTAGGATTAGACTTTAAATTTGAATGGAGGGTGGAGATTCATCATCACATGGATTGAGGGTGTTGAAGAAACACAAAAATGAGGGTGAAAAGGAGGAGTGCTGTTCGGCCACACTATGGGAGAGGGGAAAAAATGCAAGTTGTCATTGTACTTTTTGTTCCCCATGTGCAACACCTTATCCTCTCCTTTTTTATTATTCTTTTTTTTTATTCCTTTTGATTATTCCATGAAGATTTTTTCTATTTTGCGCCTATCCTAGGAATCAATCATTGGGCTATAAATTCCATGATATCACCATTCCCAAAATTGATTTGTTGACCCCACCTCAAAGGAAATGACCATTTTACCCTTTTATTCAAAAATTTGATTTTTATGCCAAAAGGTTTAATATTTATGCGCAAAAAAAATCACAATTAAGCACAAACCTTCCTCAAATAATTCATTGATGATTGCTCAGTGATTTGGGACGAAAAACCGTTTTTATTGTGAAATGACCAAAATGCCCTTTCACCCTAAAAACCCTAGTTCTTTGCCCAAAGCACATTTTCACTTCAAAAATGACTTTTCGCCCTAGGAATGACCTCTAATACCTTGAAATGCATGTTAAATGGCTTGTCCTGCGAAATTTTCCCTTATTTGCGAAATGACTAAAATACCCTTTTGTACTGAAAAACCCTAGTTTGTCCAAAATGTACATTCCAACTCCAAAAATGATTTTAGAAGCTTTGAAATGACTTTTAGAACCCTAAATGAAATGCATGATGCTCTTTTCTCTTCTATTTATTTATTTTTGGGGAAAATTAGGGTTTTGACCTAAGCCGGACAAAATTGGGGTATGACAGCTGCCCCTCTCTATCTAGATTTTAACAAGGAATATGAATTGGCCGAAACATATTCCGAGGAAAAATAGAGATAAAGAATTCAGAAATTATACCGATTTTGTCTACTTAGGGAAAAACCCGAATTTTCTTTTCCTTTTTTATCTTCTAGTTTTTTCTTTTTGGGTGAATGGATGCCAGCCAGAAATGACTGTAATGAATGAAGTGTCAGCCCTCAGTAAGCCAACAAAAGCAGGAAATAGATTGGTGCCAACCCTCAGGCGGCAAAAGCAGGAAGTAAATTGGTGCCAACCCTCGGGTGGCATAAACAGCAAGAAATAAAGCGGTAAAGAAAACAGTAAAGAAGGTATCGACCTCTGGTAAGCCGACACTGGCAGGAAATAAAGAAAGTGATAAAGAATGCACCGGCCGGCCTCTGGGAGGCCGACACTGGAGGAAATAAAGAAAGCAATAAAGAAAGCGATAAAGAGTGTACCAGCCTCTGGTAGGCCGACACAAGCAGGAAACGGGTTGGTGCCAACCCTTAGGCAGCAAAAACAAGAAATAAAGCAGTAAAGATGGTATCGACCTCTGGTAGGCCGATTAACGGCGGGAAATAAAGAAAGTGATAAAGAATGCAAGAAAGAAGGAGCGCTTGTGGCTCACGAGGAACACTGGGTTACGAAGGAGCACTTGTGGCTCTGAAGGAGCACTTCGAGCTCACGAAGGTGGCCTGTTCAAGCGGCCGAGGTTCAATATCAAGTTGTGGGGTGATACATTTTACCTTGATGGACTTACGCTATGCTTTATCACGACACGGCTAGTCCGAAGGACACGAAGTGCGGGGCGATCCGTCATGTTCGGTGGCGACTTGGCAAAATGAGGACACGAGTGCGAGGGCCGATCCGTCATGCTCGGTGATGACTTGGCGAAATGAAGGTCGAGTTCAAAGTCATTTGTTTGGATTTATTGATTTGAACTAAACCGAAGGACCCTAGGGCGATGATTCGTCGGTCGGTGCTCGATAACGATGGGATCGAAGGGGCGCGATTGGTCTGAAGGGACACGTGGGTCCTGAAGGGATTCGCAAATCCTGTTGATTGACTGATTGAGATGACCAATGCTGGCGTATTGAATTGAGGTACCTGCATACGTCAGTTGATGCAAGGGATGGTGCATGAAGCATGGGTGCATGTTATGCAAGGGCATGTTATGCAGGAACATGTTATGCGAGTGCATGCAATGCTATGATTTTGGTGTGATGATGCATGTGGTGGAACACTCTTGAGGTTTTCCTTTTGATTTGATTTTTCTTGATCAGCTTTCTTTTTCTGATCATCTGTTTTTCATTTGCTTTATTTTTTAATGATCTTACTTGATCAGCTTTCTTTTTTTTTCTGATCATCTGTTTTTCATTTGCTCTTTTGGCTTTTTCTTTTGCTGGTTCGACCAACCCGTGACACAACTGTGGAACTGATTAGGATTGTGGTGGCGTATGAGCCAAGTGCAGATTTGCTTTATAATTTTGCCATTTGAGGATAATTGTTTACTTGCGAACTTAATTTGCTTTGAAAAGTTGTTTCCTTTCCATGACTTTTAGAAATTTCGCAATGATTGTGATGCTTTATGATTTATGCACATATTTTACAGATCAATGTCACCATCATCATAAAACGCTTATTTTGAGCAAAAAAAGCAGAAAATAGCAAACAGATATGAGAAAGATTGAACTTTATTGATGTAAAAGTCGGTCGTACAGAAAGTTACGCCGACTGTTCAATACATTTGAAAGTTTAAACTACAAAAAGACACGAAAAAAGAGAGAAGCTAATTTCTGACTGTCCATCTCTGTGGGACAGTGCCAACCATTTGTTTCCATGACTTTGACCACCCTCTTATCCAGACCTTCGGGGTGTTGTATGCCTTTGTCTACTTTTCATGCCCAAGCTTTCTGACCCTAATTTTTGCCTGGATCGCCCTTTGCGGGTTTTCAATCCACCGGGTCGCTCTGATTTTGCCTAGGCCGCCCTTTCGGGTTTTCAACCTAGCGAGCTATTTTTACTTGGCTTATCTTTCTCTTTTTTCGTCTAATTCTTTCAGGCATAATACTTCTTCACTTGATCAGAATTAACCGGGTTCCTCAGATATTCGCCATCCATATTTGTGAGTATCAGCGCTCCTCCGGAAAAGGCTTTCTTGACCACGTACGGTCCGTCATAGGTGGGCGTCCACTTCCCACGGGGATCACTCTGAATAGGCAGAATCTTCTTGAGTACTAGATCTCCCTCATTGAATTCTCGGGGACGAACTTTCTTGTCGAAAGCAGTTTTCATCCTCTGCTGATACAGTTGCCCATGACACAAGGTTGCAATTCTTTTCTCCTCAACGAGATTTAGCTGATCCAGACGGGCCTGTACCCACTCTGCTTCTTCCAACTTGGTTTCCATTAGTACCCGCAGGGAGGGTATTTCAACCTCAATGGGAAGCACTGCTTCTGACCCATATACCAGAGAGAAAGGGGTTGCCCTAGTCGATGTACGCACCGAGGTACGATAGCCGTGCAAAGTGAAAGGGAGCATTTCTTGCCAATCCTTGTAGGTTACCACCATTTTCTACACTATTTTCTTGATATTCTTGTTGGCCGCTTCAACTGCCCCATTCATCTTGGGACGGTACGGGGATGAATTGTGATGCTGAATCTTGAACTCGGCGCGACATGGTCCTTCATCATTTCATTGTTCAAATTCGCCATTATCAGTGATGATCTTGTTGGGAAGACCGTAACGGCAGATCAGATCTTTCTTGACAAACTAGGCAACCACTGAACTGGTTATACTTGAATATGAGGCAGCTTCAACCCACTTTGTGAAATAGTCAATGGCGACCAGGATGAAACGATGCCCATTTGATGCTTTGGGTTCAATTGGACCTATGACGTCCATGCCCCACATTGAGAACGACCAAGACGCAGTCAAGACATTCAATTTAGCAGGCGGTACATGAATGTGATCAGCATAGATCTGGCACTTGTGGCACTTCCACAAAACTGTAGCAATCAGATTCCATTTGCAACCAGTAATAGCCGGCTCTCAAACTCTTTCTAGCCATAGTGTGTCCACTGGAGTGATCCCCGAATGAACCTTCAGGGACCTCTTTCATAATTTTCTCGGCCTCTTCCTTAGCAACACATCTGAGGAGGACCATATCATAGTTCCTTTTGTAGAGGACTTCACCATTCAGAAAGAATCTTCTCGACAATCTTCTGAGCGTTCTTTTGTCATTCTCTGATGCCCCAGGTGGGTATTCTCTTTTGGTGATGTACTGTTTGATATCATGATACCATGGCTTGTCATCAGGCTCTTCTTCAATTGCAGTACAGTAGTGATATGCCGGGCGACCCCGATGCTAAATTCTGATATGAATCAGATTCCTGTCGCAATTAATGTTGAACATTGACGATAAGGTTGCCAATGCATCAGCCAGCTGATTTTCGCCTCGGGGGATATGCTGGAAGGTGATCTCATCAAAAGACCCCATCAACTCTTGGACATAGTTGCAGTAGGGGATTAATTTGGGATCTCTGGTCTCCCAATCGCCTCTCACCTGATGAACAACCAAAGCCGAATCGCCATACACATCAAGTCTTTTAACCTTGGATGCAATTATCAGGGGAGATTAACACTGCCCCAACTCCGTGTCCCCACACATTGGATGCACCGTCAAATATCATCCTCCACCTCTCATCTTCTTGAGATTTCCCTTCATCAAACAGTGCCATGATGTCTTCATCAGGAAAATCATACTGCATTGACTGGTAATCTTGAATTGGCTGACATGCTAAATACTCGGCAAGTGCACTGCCCTTGACTGCTTTCTGCGTGACATACAGGATATCATACTCTGATAATAGCATCTGCCACCGAGCGATTCGTCCTATGAGGGCTGGCTTTTAAAAAATGTACTTGATTGGATCCATTTTAGATACCAACCGGGTTGTATGACTCGGCATGTCTTGCGCCTTAAACGATGGGCGGCCAGGCTAAGCTAAGGCACAACAAGTCTATTCAAGCATTGAATATCTCGTCTCGCAGTCGGTGAACTTTTTACTCAGATAGTAGATGGCATGCTCCTTCTTTCCCGATTCATCATGCTGCCCCAGTACACACCCCATTGAACCTGTCCAAACACGATTAGATACAAGATAAGCGGTCTACGGACACACCTCACGACATCGAGAATTGGCGGATTCTGCAGATAATCTTTAATTCTTTCAAAGGCCCTTTGGCAATCATCATTCCACACTGCTTTCTGATTCTTGCACAATAGTTTAAAGAGAGGTTCACAAGTGGCGGTCAATTGGGATATGAACCTCGAGATGTAGTTCAATCTCCCAAGGAAACCACGAACCTCTTTTTCAGTCTTTGGCACAGGCATTTCAAGGATTGCTTTAACTTTATCTGGATCAACTTCTATCCCTTTTTGACTGACGATAAATCCCAAGAGCTTTCCGGATCTTACACCGAAGGTGCATTTTGCTGGGTTTAATCTGAGCTTGAACTTCCGCAGACGCTCGAAGAGTTTTTGTAGATTAACAATGTGCCCCTTGTAACGCCCCAAAAATAGTCAATTATTTATTCAATTGGGTTATTTAAAAGCTTGCAACATTTT
The DNA here is from genome assembly GCA_020916435.1 of Oxytropis ochrocephala. NCBI lineage: Eukaryota > Viridiplantae > Streptophyta > Magnoliopsida > Fabales > Fabaceae > Oxytropis > Oxytropis ochrocephala. The sequence continues at coordinate 70,670,328 of CM037088.1, forward strand.
ATTAGGTCATAAGATTAATGTGAGATTCTTATGGTATTAGGAGGTATTTTGGTTGGTCATATTAAAAGGATAATAGGGCAATTGACTTAAATTAGGAGTTTATTTCATTTAGGAGATGCTTAAGTGAATGGAGAAGGTGGGCGTAGAGGCCCATGAGCCATTGGAGGCCCATGAGCCATTAGAAGCCCAAGTGTGTGCTTTAAGTGAGAGTGTCGAAGGAAAGGAAGCATGTTTTGCCACAAAGAGAATCTAAGAAAAGTCAAGGAGAAGTAAGAGAGAGAAGTTGGTAGGTGAGATCGGTTTCTAGAGAGAAGGGAGAGCTTTTGGCGTGGAAGAAGCTCAAGCTCAAGGGAGAAGAGTTGGTGCGAGTGTTAACTGGAGGAATCGATGAAGAGAGGGTCGTTTACTCAACTGGTCAAGGTTAGGGGGCTCTCTTCTCACGTATAATTTTGTAGTATGATGAGTGTTATGTGTGAGTAGTTGTTGCATGTGTTTGTGTGTTTTCCTGAGCTGTGTTGCATGTGTTTGTGTGTTTTTCTGATGTGTTGCTTAACGCTATGTTTAGCTCGTTTCAGTGAGCTTGTGTTGAGATGATGAGGTGATGGTCGTGAGAGACTAAGGAGTGAAATGGGGGCTGAGAAAACTCTCAGTCCCAGTGAGCTAAAGTGAGAGACATGAGAGTGTAAGGTTCTTATGGAGTAGAACGCTAGTAACCGAGGTGTAGGTTGGGAGTTGAGTGTTCATAACAATGAGAATGTGTGACTGGGCTTAAGCGAAAGGGTTGACTTGGGGTAGTAGAGGTGCATCTACCTACCTCTAGTGTAACGAACCTTAAGTGATGATCGTAAGTTAAAACGTAAGTAATGAGGTATAGAAGCCGAGATGAGTGATAGAGCACCGATATCTAAGTGTATGAGTACATAAGACTAGGTATAAGGATCGGTTTGTGCTTGCGTTGAGGTGTAGAGTAAGTAGGCCGAGATGCTTAGGCCGAGGTAAAGTACTTAGGCTTAGGCTGGCGATGTGCCGTTGATAACGTGTAATGTGTAACCGAGGTGTTATGGCCGAGACGTAGAGTATATCATACCTAGGTGCACTTGACGAGGTGAGATGTATGTTCGTGTGAAGTGGAGTGACTAGGAGTGAAGCAGAGTGTAGGCATGCCGAGGTGCCAAGTGTGCCGAGGTGCCGAGTGTGCTGAGGTGCTATAGGTGCCGAGGTGTGGTTTTAACGCTAGTGTAGCGCAGGTTATTGCTGGGCGCGACTGTGAGTGTCGTTTTGGAGTGCCAAGTGCGTGAGGGGTTAAATGGTGTAGTCATTTTAGTCCCTAATTGATGTTTTAGTCCTAAGGGACATGGTAGCCCCGTAGTGACCGATTGGTCCACTACTAGGCGCCGAGGTGGTTGGTGAGCTGAGGGCGACAACCTTAGCGCTGTGGGCCGATGTAGAGACGTCGGCCTTAGCCCAGAAAATGATATATGTGTGTTGTTTGGCCCTATGGCTATGTGTAGAGGAGTATTACATGATGAAGTCCCTGAGGGGCATTAAATAAACGAACATTGTGAATGCAGAGGACTTCGGTCCTATGGAGAAAGCAGAGGACTTAGGTCCTATTTATGAATAAAAGGCTGCGGTCTAATTGGTGAGTTACTGGAATTATGTTATGATTTAATTGAATAATGTGTATGTTGTGTGATATGCATTGTTCATGGCGTCGCATAAATCATAAGCATAAGGTGATAGCAGAGGACTTCGGTCCTAAGGTGATAGCAGAGGACTTCGGTCCTAAGGTGATAGCAGAAGACTTCGGTCTTAATGGATCCATCATGTATATGCCCTGGAAGTATGGGTCTGCATCATTCATATAACTCATGCACTGAATAATTGTTATTTGTGTGCTGTGCCGAGGTGTTTATATGTGTTTGCTTAGCATAATGCATGTCATAAACCTTATTATATGTGTTTAGAGACTCACCCTACTGCTTTTATGTTGCTCTCATGTGGAAACTTGCAGGTATCCCTGAGTAGAGGTCAGTTCTCACTCAGCGTCGTTGGCGTCGTCATTTTGCTCTGGTAGTGTAACACGGGGGGCCGAGTAGTGTAGTGGTCTGTATGTAGGTTATTTTGTGTTGTAAACCTATGTCTTTTGGAACTTGTATTATTTTGACTAAGTTGTAACTAATAACTTGTTACTTGATGAGCTCAGTTCCTTCTAGGCCGAGGTGATATATGTGCATTACACTACCACTGTTTTAGCTGCGCAAATGTTTTATTGTTTTGCTTGGTTAAGTTCATGTAGAAAAATGTAGCACTCCTTGAGTGGTTTTTGAAAACTCAGATTTAATTGCTAAGTAGTATTAGAAGTAAGGGGGTGTTACAGTAAGTGGTATCAGAGCAAAAGTCCGGACTTGTCCGACTAAGTATTGAGTCTTGAGTTCCCAGAATTTCGAGTTTTATGGCTCTCTTTCATTCGTGATAATGTATATGATAGGTGTTGTGTGTGAGTTATACTTGGAATGGTTTCTGAGCTGTTTTCGTAGGTTGGTTGTGTTGTTTTGCTTCACCTTTGTGAAGCCGTGGTGTTTTTCTGATAAATTGGTCGTGTGAGAGGCCGTAGAGAGGAATGTGTTCCTGGGTGTATCAAAGAAAACGAAGCGCCAACAGCAATTGGACTGCGGCCCGGCCCATCTCGTCGGCCCAAACACGCCGCTTGAGCGCATTCTCGCCGCCAAAAATCTCGCTAACTGGCCGGACCTCGCAAAGATATATACGCCATTCGCATATGGCATCGTGCACGTTCTCTAACCTTGTGCTATCCGCCCGAGCGACCTCTCACTAGATCGTCGGAGTGTCTTTGCAGGTACCACCCGAGGTGTTCTACGCGTGAAGCCAGGACCGGTCCTTTCACTCATTCAACGACCGGCCCATTGACGAATCAATCAACACTTCAACTCTTCATTGGTCAAGGTACGATCAATTGGCGACCACAGTGGGAGCCCGTGCGCTATCCTACCTCTTTCATGGCTCCACGCGACCGGCCCCAGACACGGGCCACTTCTCGACTTAATCCCTCCGGGCAGAATCAGCAGCAGACCCCGGAGGGCGTGGCGTCCACATCCCACGAATCTCGAGGACTTCCACGACAAGAACCTTTGCACACAACGGCCGTGGACCTATCCTCCAACGAGTTCAACCGGCCGCTCGAGACTTGCCGCCCGAAATGGTTGAGGCGGGCATTCGAGAACCTCTTCCAGATCATGTCACTCAAGCCGTTTTGCAGCTCTTGCAAAACAAAAATCAAGTGATCGCAGACCGAGATGCACTCATCTCCCAGTATGAAAGAGGTTCAGTTCCGGGCCGCCCGCGTGCGGAAGACGGAGAACCTTCAGCTCGCCGCCGACCGGCGCGAAGACACCGCTCCCCTCCTCGAAGGAGCATTTCACGCCGAGAGAGCACTACTCATCGTTCTCCGGCGGAAGAAGCGAGGCACGCAGTCGCCCCGGCGCAGGAACGCGCGTAGACGCCGTTCGATGTCCGATGACTATGAAGATTCTAGCTACCGTCCTGACACCGGCCGCCGCCCACCGATACTCCTCTAATGAGTCGTGCAGGTCACGTCGATCGAGAAGCGGATCTTGGGATTTCGTGAAGAGCCGGAAGATTACGAAATGGAAGAATTAGGGACGTTTCGCATCGGCCTAGAGAGGCCAAAGCGGCGACCCGTAAGGCCTCCTCGGCTTCCACCAACCGCCCATCGGAGGATTCTATGGAATGCCAGCGCGAGGCATGCTCGCAATACAACCCTTTGGGTCGAACGGCATTCGAGAATGAACACGGCCCGTTCTCCGGGGAGATCAGCGTTATAAGATTCCGAGAGATCTCCGCAAGCCGCCCAATCTCAACAAGTTTTGTACGAGGAGATCTCGACAAGCATCTCCGTTACTTCAATAATTACTGCTGCTATAGGGAATTGGGACCGACCATGAAATGCGTGCTCTTTCCCGATCTCTGGACGACCGAGCATTGGAATGGTGGGAGTCTGCGACCCAATTCCATCTCCTCCGGGACGCGACTGATCGGAATCTTCTTGTCTCACTACTGCGCCAACCGGTGCCAATACCGATACGAGGAATACTTGGACTCTGCTCGTTCAAGGTGAGAATGAGACGTTGAGACAAGATATCGACGGTTCAATCATCGGCCGAGTCATGTTTCGTGACTTGTCGATAAGGACAAGTTGAAATATCCGGCGTGGTATTCGGCAGGACCACCGGTTCGTAGAAGAATTCACCACGAACCATTACCAAGATCTCGGCTACTTCTTGGCGAGCAAACGTCCATATGGCATATGAAGAGACTTTGGCTGCGAGAAAGGCCGTCGCGCGCCGCCCAAAGAGGAAAGCGAAGAAGCGGCTAAAGGGTATGAAAGTCGCCGCGACAATCGGCGACTTTTCGTGATAAGAAGTTCGATCATCGCACTCGACTCAACACCTCTATTGCGCAGATCTATAGCGAGTGCGAACAATGAGTTTGTGGGAGTTAAGCGACCGAACCACTCGTGCTCAAGAAGGGGGCACGGCCAGGCTAAAAGATACCGTCGCTACCACAAGAGTAAGGGCACGACACTAACGATTGTATGGCCCTCAAAGATGACATCGAAGAGCTTATTCAAAAGGCAAGTTGGGAAAGTATGTGAGTAGGAGGAAGGCGACCGACCCAGAGAAAGCAGAAAGAAGCCGATCCAGATAGAGAAAGGGGCCCCGCCATAGAAAGCACCCAAAACAAGGATCGATCCAAGATCGTGACACTTTCAGCGATCTAAAGGCCGTAATGTTGCGATGGTTATTCATGGTGGAAACCCCCTGGATCGCAGGGAATCTAACAAAGCCACCAAGAGAAAGTGGGACGAGTTGTTAATGGTCGCATCCACTTCAGCACCACCACCGGTCTCGAAAGCGAGACTTCTATCTCGTTCGGTGATGATGACTATACGACGGCAAGCCTAATAGTTATGTTCCATTGGTAATCAGGGCTGTCATGGCAAACACAGAAGTGCAGAGAATCCTGGTCGATCAAGGTAGCTCGGCCGATATCATGTTTGAAGATTTGATCGACAAGATAAAGGTTGATCGAGGCGAGATAATTCCCCAGGCCGAGCCTACTCCTCTAACAGGTTTCAATGGGGCGACGACCTACCCGTTGGGAACGATCGAGCTGCTGGTCACGTTTGGTGACGACACTGGAGATAGTACTGCAGACGGGGCCGGTCCAGACGGCGTTCCTTGTACTCCCCCTCAAATCCTCGCTATCAATGTATTATTGGTAGGCCGACTTTGGGTAAGCTAGAGGTCATTACATCGACGGTGCATCTAAAAATGAAATTCTATAGCAAGGACGACCAAGTGGTTACCTTGGCGGCCGACCTTGAATCAGCAAGAAGAAGCCACACTCTATACCAAGAAATATGTGACGAGGTAGATCGTGGCCCGAACGTTCAGAGCACTAGTGAAGGCCATCAAGTCAATGTCGCCGATTTTGGACGCTCGATATGATCCAGAAAATGACCGTAAGACAATGATGATGATTTGGCTCGAGAATCAAACACAGCCGATAAGACCCGAGCCTCATGGAGAGTTGGTAGATGTTCAATTGGGTGACGACCCATCCAAAGCGGTAAAGCTTCGGTGAGCGACCTACCGAGCTAGTGAAGCAAGATCCGCATGCTGCTTAAGAGACTATGCTGACCTGTTCGCATGGCAGGCATCAGACATGCCCGGCATCCCCATCGAAGTGGCCTGCCATCAACTTTCAGTCGATGAAGGGGCCAAGCCGGTCGCTCAGAGAAGACGTACTCGGAAGCGAGGAAAAATCTCAAGCCATTTGCAAAGCCGTTGAGGACCTCATAAAGGCCAATTTCATAGAAGAAATCAAATACACGACACGGCTATCCAATGTCGTCTTTGGTTAAGAAAGAAGAATGGAAAATGGAGGATGTGTGTGGACTATACCGATCTAAATAAGGCATGCCCGAAGGATGCCTTCCGTACTCCAACATCGACAAGTCGTGGTCGATGGGGCCTCGCCAAACAAACTCTTGTCTTTTACGGATGCTTACTCGGATACAATCAGATCACGATGTATCCGCCCGATCGGCACAAGACAGCCTTCATGACCGATCGGGGAAATTTTCAGTACAAGGTGATGCCCTTTGGTCTGAAGAACGCTGGAGCGACCTACCAGCGGATGATGAACAAGATTTTTAAAAGACAGATCGGTCGCATCTCAGAGGTCTATCTGGACGACATGATCATTAAAAGCGTAACCGACCCAGACCACGTGAGCGACCTCAGGGAAATATTTGAAGAAGCTAGGAGGAACTCACTTAGACTAAATCCTGAAAAGTGTACCTTTGGGGTGAGGGCCGGCAGATTCTTGGGTTTCCACCTGACTGAAAGAGGGATAGAAGCAAACCCTGAAAAGTGTAGGGCGGTCGCCGATATGAGGCCGCCCACATCGAAAAAAGAAATACAACAGCTAAATGGCATGGTGGCCGCTCTATCCAGGTTCATCCCCAAAGCGGCCTGCAAGTCGCTTCCACTGTTTAGACTGCTGAAGAAAGAGGTGGACTTCGAGTGGACCGAGCAATGCCAGCGAGCATTGGATGAGTTAAAGCAAGCTTTGGTTAGCCCGCCGATCATGACCAAGCCGCACGGGCGAGGCGTTATATCGTACTTGGCCATACGGAAGAAGTTCTCGATCTTTGTGCTAGTTAGAGAGAACGTTCTAAAAGCAGAATCCGATCTATTTCATAAGTAAAGTACTCAAGGTCCGAAGTGAGATACGAGTAAGATAGAGAAGTTTGCCCTTGCACTCCTAATTTCGCTAGAAGGTTGAGACCCTACTTTGTGGCCCACCAGGTCGTGGTAAGGACCGACCAGCCTATCAGGCAAGTCCTTCATCGGCCAGACCTGGCGGGACGAATGATAAAGTGGGCGGTAGAACTCAGTGAGTTTGGCATCAAATTCGAATCCAGATCGGCCGCAAAAGCGCAGGTGTTGGCCGACTTTATAGCAGAAATGACTCCTACTCCAGAAGATCAAGCTGGAACGACCTGGATCTTGCACGTAGATGGGTCGTCTAATAGTAAAGGAAGTGGAGCCGGCCTAATTCTAGAAAATTCTGAAGGCCTGGCTGTGGAGGTGTCTTTGACTTTCGCTTTCCATACGTCGAATAATCAGGCCGAATATGAGGCGTGTATAGCCGGCCTGCAGCTCGCCAGAGACTTCAATGTTGACCGGGTTGAACTCAGATCAGATTCTCTACTCGTAGTCTCACAGATCAAAGAATTATATGATGCTAAAGACGACGTGCTGAAAAGTTATCTAGCAAGAGTGAGAGAACTGCTCAAGCAGTTCGACCGGGCTGAAGTGGTACATGTGCCTCGAACCGAAAATGTTCGAGCAGATATTCTATCAAAGCTGGCAAGTACCAAAACTCGGGGAATCATAGAAGTGTAATTCAAGAAACGTTAAACCGCCGAGCGTTTTCAACCAAGCCAAGTCGATCGTTGGCGTTACGTGTGTCGACGCATTTGATTGGATCGCCCTATCCTAAAGTACATTGTCGAAGGAGAGAGCCGAAGCGACCCAAAGCAAGTTAAGTTGGTCGGACTCAGAGCGACCAAGTACTCGATTATAGAAGGAAAGTTATGCAGAAGAGGATTCTCCTCTCCATTGTTAAGGTGTCTTCACGTCGGTCGGTTCCACCATGTCTTTGAGGACATTCATGAAGGTGTTTGTGGAGTCACCGGGCGCTTCGCTCCATAGCTAAGAAGGCTCTCGGGGCGGCTACTATTGGCCCGACCATGGGCGAGGATGCCAAGAAACTCGCCCCGAAGTGCAAGAAATGCCAAGTGCATGCGGATGTCCACATTGCACCTTCCTCGAATTACAAAGTCTTGTCTCACCTTGGCCGTTCGCTTTGGTGGGGCATGGATCTTCTAGGCCCGTTTCCACCGCTCCGAGGCGGTTCAAGTTCTTGATCGTGGCGATGAGATTACTTTACTAAGTGGATCGAGGCGGCGCATTGGCGACAATCACATCGGCCAAAGTCGGCAAGTTCTTGGACGGTGTGTACTAGCCCGTTTTGGGATCCCCACCCAATTAATAACGCACAACGGCACCCGGTTCACGAGACAAGAGATTCAGAGAAATGTTGGCCGACTTAGGGGTCAACGGCGTTTCACCTCGGTCGAGCACCCTCGGACTAACGGCCAAGTGAAGCGCCAGCGAGTTATCTTACGTGGTTTAAAGCGAAGGTTGGATGAAGCGAAAGGAATCTGGTCGAAGAGGCGCGGCCGTTACGTGGGCCTACGGGGCGACCCCTCATTCATCGGCCAGGAGTCGCCCTTCAGATTGTGTGTACAGAATCGATCTTTGTGATACCCATAGAAATGGCGAGGTGAATTGGAGGACTTCAAACCCCTACGATGGTTGACAACGGCCAGGGCTATCCGAGAAGAATTGGACCTAATTGAAGAAGCTGCGCACCCAAGCTTCACTAAGAGAGCGATTGATCAAGCGAAGGTCGCAGCCGGTACAACTTCGAGTTCAAAAGAGAGAATTCTCGGTCGCCCCACTCGTTCTAAGGCGGGCCGACGTGGGGAAACAAGAATGCACGCCAAGGAAGCGGCACCAAATTGGGAAGGTCCGTATCGAGTCATCAAGAAGGCGGCAAGGGTGCATACGAGTGGAGACCATGAATGGGGCGACTATCCCCGAACATGGAATGCGAGAAAAGCTTAGGAAGTATTACGTTTGAATGTAACAAATGATTTGAATGTAATAACGACCAGACCTATTAATGAAAAGCGTGCAGACGCTCTTTTTCCCATCGGGTTTTTACAGAGGGCGACCTTTAGAAATACGATGTGTTCTTTACTTTCGCAAGAATGTATGGCCGGTCGCTCAAGATTGCCCGTGACAAAAGGAGCGATCGAAGACTTATCAAAGTTGCTTAGATCGTCGAAGCGATCTAAATCGGCGACCGTCGAAAGCGGTCCCAACCGAAAGTGCCATCGAAATGGCCCGAGGGTTAAAACCCGCAAACCTTAGATCGTCGAAACGATGCGAATCAAGCGACCGTCAAACGGTCCCAACCGAGCGCCATCGAAAATGGCCCAACAACGCTAGGTCGTCGAAACGATCTACATCGAGTGCCATCGAAAATGGCCCAAAGGTTAAGTAATAACCCATCGCGGTAGGCGTCGAAGCGAGCTACCTTAAATGCCATCGAAGGGCACGATTGAAGGTCGCCGAAGCGATCAAGGCCGTTGGGATATTAACTTTCGAGAAAATGGATGCTTTCGAAATAAGCGTGAATGACGACCGAAAGCGGTCTTAAAGCTCAAAGACTTAGAGAAAAATAAACATACAAGGCGCGCAAAGAAAAGCGGCCAAAACGCAGCGCTATCAGTAGACGCGAAAGCGCCGAAGCGCCCACAAGTTCAAAATGAATAAAGCGAATAAATGCAAGAAATACGCAGACATAGCGATGTAAATTTGAGCAGGCGTAGTTGAAAGCAAGTAAAGATTGTCATTACAAATATGGGGCCCGCCAAGCCGGCGCCCACGATTAAAGCGCACGGCGCGAAAAATTGTCGGGCCCGAAGGCAAGTTAAAGTTACAAAATTACACCGCTCATGAGCGGGCTTCAAAAGAGAACGGTGGCAGGCGAATGGCGTTGCCTTGCTCGTCATATTCTGCAGGCAACATGATCTTGTTGTTGTCGACGTAGTGCGTGGGCTTGATCATCTTGTCATCAAAATTAATCTGCAGATCGGTATTCAATACCCGCGCCTGGCCAAGAGCGTTGTAAAATTGCTCGATTGCGGCCTCTCCCGGCACAGGCCACCTTTCGGATCTTCTCCTCCAACTCGGCCTTCTCCGCGCCCGAGCGACCTCTCTCATGACCTCTTTCTTGCTCGTAGCATCAAGATCGCCCTTCAAAGTAGCGACCTGAGCAGCAAGCTCCTTGTTCCTCTTTGCAAGCCTGGCCCGGTCTTCCTCCCCCCGTTTAAGGGCCTCCTTCTTCGACTGGAGGAGCTTGTCATATTTTAAGCTGCGCCTCAGTTAAAGCTTTGCCCTTTTCTGCAAAATTCAGGCGAAGGGTTGTTGGCCGGTCGATCAAAGGTAAGATGAAGAGTACAAGACTAAGAAAATAAAATTACCATCGTTCGGCCACCGGCTCGGCCATGACTTTCTCGACCCCATACTGAGAGAAAGCGCGAGCGCCATGGGTTTCGCCGATGCTTGCTCCGGATCGCCGCACCCAAGCTTTGGTGAATGATGGGAATCTCCTCCGTTGCGGTAGGGCGAGACCCGACAATCACGCTTGCCCGCTTGGGTGGCGATCGGAAGGCGGGAGGAGGCGGCGGGGGCTGCCGACCGGCTTCTTCCCTTGGCTCTTAGGGGTGTGGGGCACTTTGGAGGAAGATTGGGGTTATCCCCGCCGAGAAAGCGTCAATTCTTTTAGCCCTCCTTCGAGCTTCGGGGCCAGGCGAAGCGAGTCCGATTTTTTGCGGCCATTCTTTCTGCGAAATAACGAAGTGTGAGTTAGAATAAAAGATTGACAAGGACCGACAACAAAAATATGAAGGCAAGGTTTAAAGGCAAACCAATCTCGGCCTCCGGTTCTTGGCCATTCAGACAAGACAAAGGGTCGGCAAGGTATGTCGCCCTTAGGATCTGGACGCATCATCATGCGCCGACTTTATCATCTCCAAAGTCTCCGTGTCGGCCTCGCCAAGTCCTTCTTTGTGTAGATGTAATCCCGGGCCGCTGCAGAAATGAGCCTCATTCCACATGATTGGGAAATAAGGGGACCTAGCATCCCGTCCGGTTGAACCTCGAAGCGGCCTTGCGGCCTCTTGATTGGAGCGATCCAAAAATGCGGCTTTTCCAGCCGCTCCCAACGACTCCTGGAATGCTTTGAAAAATCGGTGGTGGGTCTTCTGCATCTTGAAGGAGACTTGCTCCCTTTTCTCCTTGTTGGCCTTTTCTCTGAGCCAGCTCAGCTCGAAGATAGCAAAGAATAGCATCATCGACACGGCCGACCCGGCTTACAGGGTGAAAGACTTGAAAGTCTTTAAAAACGCCCATGCGTTTGGATGAAAAGCGTGAAGGGCGACCCGATATGGCGCAGACGTCGCGTTGGAATTCGGTAAAAGGAGGCGTAATCTTCATCTTCTCGAACACGAGCCGATACATCGTGAACTTGAAGTTGGCAGAATAAGTCGCGATATCTTCGCCCTCCTTCATGCCTCTTATCCTCCAGCCCGGTGAGTCTTCAAGGAGGCTCCGTAGATCGGGCAGAGCATCGTGGCCGACTGTAAGAATGCTCCTGTTGGAGCGAAGAGTCTCCGACACCCAAGACATGTCAGACACTTCTCGAGCTACATCGGCTTGGACTTCGGCCGACCCTTCGTTCGACCCTCCGACGTTGGCATTCAGACCAGAAATATCGACCTCGGGCTGAATTACCTCTTCTCCCTGGACTTCTTCGTCTCGGCCGCCCTCGGCCTCCACCATCTCCTCGTCCACGACTGGGACGACACTTTGCGCCTCGTCATCATCAATGATAATCACATCGGCGTCCTCTTCTTCTCCCTCCACTCGGGATACAACGTCCTCGGGCGGTGGAGAGTTGCTCGGCCGCTCGGCAGAATGGACGGACCTGGAACCAGTACTCTTGGGGCTGGCCGATCCCCGACCGGAAGAACTAGAACTCGAGCCCGTCTTTGCTCGAGGGCGCTGAAGAGCTAGAATCTTTGTCGCCCGAAGACGACTTAGACTCGCCGACCTCGACATGTAGGTGGCGAAAAGGCGGCGGGTTTCCCGAATCTGAGCGATTAACCGTCAGTGGCATACACAAACACCTGTGATAAAGGGATCGAGTCAGGTCGATCGAGCAAAGCACTCGTGAGAGGGGGCGAGCTGGCCATCCCTCGACCTGACACCCCCTATCACGAGGCGTGGAAAAGCACGAAGTGCTTTCAAGAAAAAACTCAAGCTTAAAAAGGTAAAGGGAGAGATCGATTCATACCTTAAGCGGATGTAGTGGATCGGTCGCTAGTAAGCGAATCGACCGGATGCAAGTCGGCGACGGATGAGTCGGTCGTTGGTGAGCAATTCTTGGAAGTGTGAGAAATGAACTCGTGAAGGACTATTTATAGTGCGGATCTCCGGCGCGAAGGGGCCAGGGATACGAAGAGTCACAACGCCGTCTTCTCACCAATGGTTGTCTCCGCATGACCTCGGAAACACCAAAGCGTCATGTCTTAAATGTCGGTAAATACCAACCGTCACAACCGCACGGCCGATGGTTGACAAGCGGTCGACACCGCCTACGAGAGAGAAGCGGCGGCGCGTCGTTACGTCAAAATAACTTCACTCACGGGGGCATCGATTCAAGCCTCACCGCTCTTAAGCGACCCTAGGCTTGGGGCAATTGTTCTAGGTGTATCAAGAATACGAAGCGCCAGCGGCAATTGGACTGCGGCCCGGCCCATCTCGATCGGCCCAAACACGCCGCTTGGAGCGCAATTCTCGCCGGCGAAAATCTCGCTAACGGTCGGACCTCGCAGTATATATCGCCATTCGCATATGGCATCAGTGCGTTCTCTAACCTTGTGCTATCTCGCGCGGCGACCTCTCACTAGATCGTCGGAGTGTCTTTGCAGGTACCACCCGAGGTGTTCTACGCGTGAAGCCAGGACCGGTCCTTTCACTCATTCAACGACCGGCCCATTGACGAATCAATCAACACTTCAACTCTTCATTGGTCAAGGTACGATCAGAATGGGAGCTGAGGAACACTCAGTCCCAGTGAGTTGTTGTTTATGTTGTCATTTGCGTGGAGTTCCCAGTGAGTTGGTGTCGGTGTTGAAATTTGTCTCCTTCGTGGAGTTCTTGAGAAGTGTTGGATTAGTTTTGAAGGTATGAGTATATAATAGTGGTGCGTAAGTTGATCGTAGTGTGAGAACCGAGAGAAGGGTGTGTGCGGTGAGTGGGTGCTATTTGTAGGTGTGAGCGTTATGGGTGTGTGCGTCGAGGTTGATGCGACGTAGTATGTGAGAGTCAAAGTATGTAGTCTGCGAGATGAGTAGTGACGAGGTGTGTCATTACGAGTGACCAGGAGTGGTAGCCAGAGTTGAATGGTAATAAGATGTTGTCTCTAGGAGTGTAGAGGTGGTTAGTACCTAGGTGGGTGATGTGGCATAGATGATGAGGTGTAAGTGTGGCTAAGTCCCAACGTGGGAGTCGAATTGTAGTGGGTGAGGTGTAGGGTAGAGGAACCAGAGGTGTAGTTGCCTAACTATGAGAAGGATGAAGCATAAGTGAATGAGTATAAGTATCAAAGCGTAAGTGAAGGTCCGTAGGTGACGAAGAGTGGGACAAAGTATAAGTGAGGAAGTAAGTGTATCCGAGGATACGCAGAGAGTCGGCTTGTGGTTGCCGAGGTATAGGGAAGGTGTGTCGTGATGTATGTATTGAGGAGTAGATGTTACAAGGAGGCGTAAGTGTTACTGAGCGTGAGTTGAAGGATTGTCGAGGACGAGGTGAAATGGTCTAACGGTAGAATGCGTTGAGATGTAGGTAACGGAGCATAGGTGACGTAGTATTGGTGACGAGGAGTAAAGGTGTGAGAGCTGGAGCGTAGGGTCGACTTGTAGTTGCCGAGGTGTAGCATAGGTATCCGAGGTGATTACTAGAGTATAGCGTGTATTTATACACATAAGCGTAGTTCTTTGAACTGTGGTTGCCGAGGTGGCATAGCAACCGAGGTGAATGAAATAGAGGCTTGTACCTAAGTGGACTGAGGTGAGGCGCAAGGATGCCATTGAAAGTGAGGTGCCTGCGTACCGAGTTGAGTGGTGCGTGCGCCGAGGTGCCAGAAGAGGGTGCCGAGGTGCCGTTCGAAGCCACAGTTGCGTAAGGCGCGCCGCAGCGCAACCGGGAGTCTTTGTTGGGTGTTGAGAAGCGGCAAGTGGTTGAAATGGGATAGTCCAGTTTAGTCCACTACGTTTAGTGTGAGGCGTTGAGGTAGCGTGAGAACTACATTCGTGGGAGTATTGAGTGGAGGGTTGGACGATAACCATGGGGCTGTGTCCGAGGTGCGAAGTCAGCTTTAGAGCTGTGAGTGATGATGTGGTTAAGTGGTGAGGTTCCAAAGGGACCGACGTTGAGTGTTGGGTGGTGTATGTACTTAGGTGGAGTTGCTATAAACTAGTGCAGGTCAAAGTTAGGCTTATCCGAGATCAACATAGTCGGAAGTCGGTATAGGCGAGACTAGTGTGGTCGAAACAGCGCAATTCCAATCGAGTGTAGTCGAATCGGCGTGGCGAAGTCTTGCGCATTCGAATCTAGCGTAGTTGGAGTCGATAAATAGGCGAGGTAATGTGTAGGTTTCACGTTAGGAAATGTTGACCATAGCGTAATCGTAGTTTGAGTATGACGAAGGCAAAAGTGTCAAAATAGTAGTGAGTAGAGGTACGATCGGTGTGCCGAGGGTGTTGTGTTTTGCCGAGGCGCGCAAATGGGGTACCGAGGTGCTGCGTATGAGCTATGTTTAGCGTATTTCAACGCGAGAGGCGACGGTGTGAGTGCGACGGTAGTGGCGTTAAGTCCAGCGATGGAGCGATAGGTGTCGTGTTGGTCCTTAGGTGAAGTCTTTTGGTCCTTAGGTGACGCATAGGTCCCTAAGTGTTGGTGGGATTTTAGTTTGGCCATAGGCCGCTGCGTTGGAGGCGATGGCAAATCTTTGGTGAGGAAATCACGTGGGATATTTTCAAGAGGAATTCATGAGGAAGTACTATCCCGAGGATGTAAAGGGTAAGAAGGAAATGGAATTTTGGAATTGAAGCAAAGTGAAGGTCGTAGCAAAGCCGTATGACATTCCAGAGGGCAAAGGTAAGCAAGTCGGTGATGGCGAGAGGTCTAAGTGGGGAGATGCTCCCGCTAACATCATATGTTTCAAATGTGGCAAAGCCGCCACAGAGTTTGGAGTGTAAACAGGAGATATCAAGGTGCTTAGATTTGTGGTAAGGAGGGTCATAGGATATTTGAGTGTAATCGCAAGGGTGTGGTATGTTTCAAGCTGCGGTGAGGTGGGACACATTAGTGCTAAGTGTCCTAAGTAGAAGAAAGAGAGGAGCGGTGGATAGGTGTTTACTCTTGTTGGATCAGAGGTGGTTAATAATGCCTTGTAATGATATCTCCTTATTGCTATAGTAGAGTTGGATGTTATCCTTGTCTTTGGATTTGGTTAGGGGTAGCCATATATATATGTTAATTGTTTTTAATTGTTGTGATGGTTGTTGATATTTGAGTTATGTGAAAATTTGAAAAGGCGTAGTTATGTGACCTCAACTAAATTAGATGAGTGAGTAGGAGGGGTGATCACCCCAACAACCCATCTCCAACGAATGAGGCCCTGATAACTCGTGGATAGCGTAAAATCTAAATATGTATTCATTTTAACTTGATTAATTGAGTGGTGTCTTTGATTTGGAGAAGCGTTAGTAGATGAAGGGTAGGCGCGCGAAGTGTGCATGCCCCCTTGCTTTTTTTTAGTGGCGTGTTGCGCGCACTTTGTCTTGGAGTGCCGAGTTGGGTAGCCGTGCGTGTGTGCTAGTGAAGTCTTGGCGCGGAGCAGGGCGCCATGTCGTGCCCAAGTCGCTGTGTTGCGTGCATGCTGGAGCCCCATTTGCTATGCGCCAAATCTTTGTTTTAGTACTAAGGCGAGGTGTCGTGGCTATGTGCCGAGGAGAGTAGATGGTCAAAGAAATGTAAGTGTGTGAGGAAGTGTAGATACCTAAGTGTAACCTTGGATGATTAAAGGATTAAAATTCGATGATGAGAAATAGGATGAAGGGATGAGGGGATATTATTTGTAGCTTGAATATAGATTAATGTAAGAGATGAACATTTGCACCTTAAGTAATTGCTATAGTATGGTTTCCTAATGGTAGGGTAAGGGTGTTTGGATAAATTAAGTGGCATTTTGAGGATCCAAAAGGTGTGTATGTCCTAGTACTTAGTGTACAAGAAGGTGTTATTGATAGTAAGGAACAAAATGAGATAGATGAAATTGATGTGTTCATAGGATTGGTGAGATTTTCGAGGGCCTAAAAGATTCTAAGTGGGGGAGAGTTGTAACGCCCCAAAAATAGTCAATTATTTATTCAATTGGGTTATTTAAAAGCTTGCAACATTTTATTAGGTCATAAGATTAAGCGAAGGGGTTGACTTGGGGTAGTAGAGGTGCATCTACCTACCTCTAGTGTAACGAACCTTAAGTGATGATCGTAAGTTAAAACGTAAGTAATGAGGTATAGAAGCCGAGATGAGTACCGATATCTAAGTGTATGAGTACATAAGACTAGGTATAAGGATCGGTTTGTGCTTGCTGAGGTGTAGAGTAAGTAGGCCGAGATGCTTAGGCCGAGGTAAAGTACTTAGGCTTAGGCTTCTTTGAAGTGCCGTTGATAACGTGTAGCGTGTAGTAACCGAGGTGTTATAGCCAGGGCGTAGAGTATATCATACCTAGGTGCACTTGCAAGGTGAGATGTACGTTCGTGTGAAGTGGAGTGACTAGGAGTGAAGCGAGTGTAGGCATGCCGAGGTGCCAAGTGTCCGAGGTGCCGTGTCTTTGAGTGCTATAGGTGCCGAGGGTGTGGTTTTAACGCTAGTGTAGCGCAGTTATTCTTTGGGCGATTTGTGAGTGTCGTTTTGGAGTGCCAAGTGCGTGAGGGTTAAATGGTGTAGTCATTTTAGTCCCTAATTGATGTTTTAGTCCTAAGGGACATGGTAGCCCCGTAGTGACCGATTGGTCCACTACTAGGGCGCCGAGGTGGTGGTGAGCCGAGGCGGCGACGCTTTAGCGTGTGGACCGATGTAGAGGCGTCGGCCTTAGCCTGAAAAAATGATATATGTGCGTTGTTTGGCCCTATGGCTATGTGTAGAGAGAGTATTACATGATGAAGTCCACGAGGGCATTAAATAAACGAACATTGTGAATGCTGAGAGGACTTCGGTCCTATGGAGAAAGCAGAGGACTTAGGTCCTATTTATGAATAAAAGGTGCGGTCTAATTGGTGAGTTCTTTGGAATTATGTTATGATTTAATTGAATAATGTGTATGTTGTGTGATATGCATTGTTCATGGCGTCGCATAAATCATAAGCATAAGGTGATAGCAGAGGACTTGGGTCCTAAGGTGATAGAGAGGACTTGGTCCTAAGGTGATAGCGAAGACTTGGTCTTAATGGATCCATCATGCATATGCCCTGGAAGTATGGGTGCGCATCATTCATATAACTCATGCTTTGAATAATTGTTATTTGTGTCTTTGTGTAGAGGTGTTTATATGTGTTTGCTTAGCATAATGCATGTCATAAACCTTATTATATGTGTTTAGAGACTCACCCTCTTTGCTTTTATGTTGCTCTCATGTGGCAACTTGCGGTATCCACTGAATAGAGGTCAGTTCTCACTCAGCGTCGTTGGCGTCGTCATTTTGCTCTGGTAGTGTAACACGGGGGGCCGAGTAGTGTAGTGGTCTGTATGTAGGTTATTTTGTGTTGTAAACCTATGTCTTTTGGAACTTGTATTATTTTGACTAAGTTGTAACTAATAACTTGTTACTTGATGAGCTCGGTTCCTTCTAGGCCGAGGTGATATATGTGCATTACACTACCAATTTTATTTTGCGCAAATGTTTTATTGTTTTGCTTGGTTAAGTTCATGTAGAAAAATGTAGCACTCCTTGAGTGGTTTTTGAAAACTCTGATTTAATTGCTAAGTAGTATTAGAAGTAAGGGGGTGTTACACCCCTCATCAGTCTCGGACGTTGCAATCATATCATCCACATACACCTCAATTTCCTTGTGCATCATGTCATGGATAGCGTCACCATTGCCCTCTGATAAGTCGCTCCGGCATTCTTGAGTCCAAAAGGCATCACTTTGTAGCGAGAATGTGCCTGCAGAGTTATGAAGGTGGTTTTCTCCATATCTTCCGGAGCCATTTTTATCGATTGTACCACGAATACCCATCCATGAAGGAGAACAATGAGTCTTTGAAATTTTATCTGAGTCTACCGAATGTCAATGTGAGGTAGGGGAAGTCATCTTTGGGACTAGCTCTGTTGGTCTCGTAGTCGACACACATTCGACCTTGCCATCTTTCTTGAACGGGGCGATGTTGGCTACCCGCGTGGGTACTTTGCAGCCGCTAGAAACCCGACATCAAAGCGCTTCTTTACTTCATCCCGAATTTTTGGTGACATCTACGCTTCATTCTTCTTAATTTACGCTTGGTGGTGGGCACTCGGCTTGACCGGGCAACTGTGTTCAACAATGTTGGTATCTAGCCACTGGCATATCTTTGTACGACCACTCAAAGGCGTCGGCGTAATCATGCAAGAATTTGGATTAACTTTTAGCGTTCACTATCTTCCATGGCGATCTCGACCTTAACTTCTCTTTTATCCTCTTACGTACCCAGGTTGGACGATCTCAATCGACTCCCCATGAGGTTGAATGATCTTTTCTTCTGCTCTATTAATCTCATTAATTCGAAGGAGTTTCCCAGTTTTCATCAACATCCCCTTCAGTTTGGTTAATTGGATGATCAAAGTCGTAATAGGGATTGTTGGCACTGTTATTTTCAGAGATAATTACTTTTGATCTGCATTCGTGGAAGCAGGCAGTAGAATGAAAAACGAAACAAAACAAATGAAGGAAAATAAATTTTATTGATGAAATTCAAAACAAGCGTTTTTATTGATGATGGCGTCATTAAAAATAAAAACATGCATGCCCTAACAAACTACCCTAAGGCCTTGGGCAGAGCCAATGGTGTGCATTATAATCGTTACTTTGAACTAAAGGTAATGGGCAAGTCAACAGCTTCCCAGTTCTTGAGCTCCTCTGTAGCACTGCAGCGACGGACTAAACTAGCTCCTCCTTCTTCATTCTCTGAATCATCCTCGATAGCAGTGATCTGATCCGGGTTCAGCATACCGGCACTCTTGAAACTCTGGTAGAGATCACAAATTGGAATCTTCTTCGACCAGGGGTCTTGACCTCTCGGCAGCCAACCTTTCACCTCTTCTTTCTTGAGACAACTTCCTTTTTTCATCTTCACTAGGCGTATCCCAAACCATAATGATCCTTGTTCTCTTTCAAATTATCTTGGGGCAAGAATTCCTTGTCCTACCTTTCCCGCACCACGGCCTGGTGGGTAACCTTGGTCCATCATGATTCTCGCGACCATCTCTCCATCATTTGTGACTTTATCACGGGCGGTGACAATCGCATCCACCAAACACTGGCGTTGGCTATTTCAAGAGATTGGAAAGAAGTCTCCAAAGACTCCTCATTACGCCTCCACATAACGGAAGGGGAAGGCTTGTTAACCAAACATCTCTTCTTCTCCGTACACCACCACAATCTTGTCATTGACTACTGAACTTAACCTCCGATGCAGAGAGGAAGGAATAGCCCACCATATGGATCCATGGCCTCCGAAGTAGCGATTGTATGAAGAAGAAATGTCCATGACTTGAAAATTAACACAGAATGTTTATGGACCTATTTGAATGGGGAACTCCATCTTGTAACGCCCCAAATATAATTCAATTATTTATTTAGTGGGTTCTTTAAGGCTTACAACATTTGGTTAAGTCAAAGGATTAATTGGAGTTTTAAGGTATTTAGGAGGTATTTGATTTAAATGAGGAGTGGTGGTTAGTGAAAGGGAGTGGTAATTTAATTAAAAGAGGAGTAGTGCAAGTGATGGAGGAGTGTAATTAGAGGCCCATGAGAGTTAGGCCCATTGCCCATTGGAAGCCCATAGGCATGTCTTAAAGGGAGTGTGTCGAAGGAGAGGAGACATTAACTCCAATAAAAATCTAAGAAAGTCAAAGGGAGAGTAAGAGAGAAGGTGGTAGGTGAGATTAGCTTTTAGAGAGAAGAAGAAGAGGAAGAGGAAGCTTGCCGTGGAAGAGCTCAATGCTAAGGAGGAGGAGCTGGATTGTTGGTGAGGTTGGTGATTCTTGGTAGATCGGGAAGGCTTGGTGGAGAGAGCTACTTCTTGGTCTTTTGAGGTAAGGGGCTCTCTATTCATTTATAGTTCTGTATGTATGATAGACTTTGTGTGTGAGCAAGCATGTGTTTGTATTACGAGTTGTATGTGTGTTGTTTGATGCTTGCGTTGGTGTGTTTCATTCATTTTGGTGATGTTGTGATGAGTTGATCATCGTGAGAGGCAAGGGAGAGCGGGGAAGGCGAGAACTCTCGGTCCCGAGTGAGCTAGGCTTTTTGTATCACCTTCGTTGAGAGTCGGTGATGAGTTTATTGGATTAGCTACGTAGAAGAACTTGTGTAATAGTGATGCGTAGGTTTGATCATAGACCGAGAACTAAGGAGAAAGATTAGGAGAAAGACTAGGCGCCTGCAGAGAGACTTAAGGGTTCAAGTGCTATTGGCTAACCAAATGAGTGTTGGAGTCGGTGTAGTTGAGGCGGGTATAGGTGAGGTCGGTGTAATCCTAAGTATTGACAGTAACGTAATCAAATGAAGCGTGAGTAAGGGTTGGAAGATGAGGTAGTGCGTAAGTAAGCTAAGTGATGACATCGGTGAATTTGAAGCCAAGCGTAAGGCCGGTTTGTGGTTCTTAGGTGTCACAGAGTAGGTAAGCCAGAGGTGTATATGCCGAGTTGGGTGGTGTATGTACTTAGGTGGAGTTGCTATAAACTAGTACAATCGAAATTGGCTTAACCGAGATCAACATAGTCGAAGTCGGTATAGGCGAGACTAGTGTGGTCGAACTTAGGCGCAATTCTAAGCGAGTGTAGTCGAACCGGTGTAGCCAAGTCTTGCGCGATTCGAGTCTAAGCGTAGTTGGAGTCGGTAAAAAGGCGTAAGTAATGCGTAGGTTTCACGTTAGGAAATGTCGACCTTAGCGTAATCGTAGTTTGAGTATGACGAAAGCGAGAGGTGTCGAAATAGTAGTGGCCGAGGTGCGGTCGGTGTGCCGAGGTCTTGTGTCTTTGCCGAGGTGCCAAATGGGTAATGCAGGGTGCTGCGTATGAGCTATGTTTAGCGTATTTCAACTGCGAGGTGACGGTGAGTGCGGCGGTAATAACGTTAAGTCCAAACAATGGAGCGATGGGTGTCGTTTTGGTCCTTAGGTGTCGCTCTGGTCTAAGTGGCGTTGGAGTACTCGGATTATTTGTTAGTCAAATGCTTGAGTGTCGAGGTGCTCGTTGAGTCGGGCGGCGACTATGGAGCCGTTGGTCGAGGTAGGAATGTCGACCTTAGTGCTTGATTGATGGTGTCGGGATGTTGTTAGCCTTAGTGCCGTAATGATTTATGTGTGTTTGTTGGCCCTATGGCTACGAGTAGAGGAGTAATAAATGATGAAGTCCCCGAGGGGCATTAAATAAATGAAAATGGTGAATCACAGAGAGGACTTGGTCCTAGAGGTGAATGAGAGGACTTAGGTCCTATTTATAAATAAAAGGTGCGGTCTAATTGGTGAGTTATTGGAATTGTGTTATGATTTAATTGAATAATGTATATGTTGTGTGTTATGCATTGTTCATGGCGTCGCATAAATCATAAGCATAAGGTGATAGTGAAGACTTGGTCTTGGACTTGGTCCTAAGGTGATAGCGAGAGGACTTTGGTCCTAAGGACTTTGGTCCGAAGGTGATAGAGAAGACTTCGGTCTTAATGGATCCATCATGCATATGCCCTGGAAGTATGGGCCTGCATCATTCATATAAATCATGCACTGATTGTAGTATTATTTTGTGGTAGGAGGCGAGGTGTCATAGCCTGCTGAGATGATTGGTTTTGAGTGAGTTGAGGTACTGTTTATGTTTGTTTTAGCATGAGGTTTGTTATAAACATTGCTATTTGTGTTTAGAGACTCACCCTACTGCTTTTATGTTGCCTGCTCTCGTGGCGACAAACAGGTGATGTGCAGGTGATCCTGAGTGAAGGTCCTTTCTTCCTCAAACCTAGTTGTGGCGTCTTGCTCTGTGACGTCAAACCGGGAAGAAGGGTAGTCTATTAGTTGCTTAAGTTTAGTGTTGAATCGTAATAGATTGATGTATTAGAATTTGAGGGTTCGTCCCATTTAAGTCGTGCTATGTATCACGCAATTATATTTTATAAATGAAAAGTATTATTGGCTAAGTGAGAGCGATGTTTGAGAAACGTAGCATTCCCTTGAGAATGTATCTTTAAAAAGAAAAAGAAAAACGATTTTGAACTCTGATTTTATAGATTAAAGTATTAAAAGTAAGGGGGTGTTACAAGTTGGTATCAAAGCAAAAGTTCGATCCTGTCCGCCAAGTTTGTCCAGTCGTAGTGTCTCAGAGATCCCTTGTCGATCTCCAACAGAGACCTTGTTGTAGGTTTTGTTTGGTTGTTTGCAGCTGTTGATTGTAGCATTGCTTGTAGTTGCTTGTGACTGTTGTTTGTATTAAGTGAGGTATGTGAGATTAGAAGAGCATTTTAACGACGTCAAAGGAGTAGGAGTCGTGACGACGCCGTCGTACTGGATGCGTTAAAAGTCCTTCAATATGAAAGGTGTAACTTTTGAAAGGACGTAGTTTTGTGACCTTAACTAAATTGGATGCGTGAGTAGGAGGGGTGATCACCCCGATAACTCATTCCCAATGAAAGAGGTGACAATAACTCGTAGTTATTATAAATTTTGAATATGTACTAATTTCAACTTGATTGATTGAGTGGTGTGTGCAAGTTTGATTGACACTTTGTGTTTGAAGTTCATGCAAAGAAAATAGAGCATGCCTTTTTGGAAAAAGTTTAGAGATATGGTTTCTGGAAGCCTAAGGTAGAAAATTGTTCTTAAAAGTATGGTAGTGTAACACTGGGGGGCTGATGTAGCGTAGTAGTCTTTGACGTAGTAGAGAACCGATGTATTGTGTCGTATAAGCCGAGCCGTGGTGAGTGCTTAAACGTATTGTGCCTAAGAGTAGTAAATCAAGGTGAAATTGTTTGGTTAGGTGTGAAGTGACTAAGTGTAGATGATGAAGTGAGTTGTGAATAAACCTATGTGTAGTTGAGGAGGTGTAGTGCATGGACGTCTAAGCTAGTTGCCGAGGTGCAATATGGTGCGCCAAGGTGCTGTGTAGTGGGAAACGAAGGGTAAGGTGTGTACTCATTTGAACAAGGTTAGGGGGCTCTCTTTCATTCATGATAATGTATATGATAAGTGTTGTGTGTGAGTTATACTTGGAATGGTTTCTGAGCTGTTTTCGTATGTTGGTTGTGCTGTTTTTACTTCACCTTGATGAATCCGTGGTGTTTTGCTGATGAATTGGTCGTGTGAGAGACCGTAGAGAGGAATGGGAGCTGAGGAATACTCAGTCCCAGTGAGTTACGTTGGGTTGTCACCGTCGTGGAAGTCCAGGGAGCGATGGCTAGTGTTTGCCACCCTCGTTGGGTTCTGAGGGTGTGGGTGCTGTGAATGTATGCGTCGTAGGCTTGTGCGTCGAAGGACATGTGCGTCGAAGTGGGTAAGTGTCGAGAGATGAGTGAGTGCGTCGAAGTGGGAAAATGTCGAGAGATGAGTGAGTGCGTCGAAGTGGGAAAGTGTCGAGAGATGTGTGTGTGTCGACATATACATGAGTCGAAGGAGCGTACGTAGAAGTATAAGGGTGCGTTGGACGAAGTATAGGTATCTGATCGTACCTTGACCAATGAAGTGTTGAAGTGTTGATTGATTCGTCTATGAGCCGGTCGTTGAATAGGTGAAAGGACCGGTCCTGGCTTCACGCGTTGAGCACCTCGGGTGGTACACGCAAAGACACTCCGACGATCTAGTGAGAGGTCGCCGAGGCGAGATAGCACAAGGTTAGAGAACGCACGATGTCATGTGCGAATGGCGTATATATCTGATGATGTCCGACCGTTATGCGAGAATTTGTGCCGGCGAAGTGCGCCCAAGCGGCGTGTTGGGCGATCGTGATGGGTCGGGCCGCGAGTCCAATTGCATTGGCGATCCTCATAATTGCCGATACACCCGTGAACGATTGCCCCCAAGCCTAGGTCGCTTAAGAGCGGCCGAGGCTTGAATCGATGCCCTGGGGTGAAGTTATCTTCGACGAAACGCGCGGCCGTTCGCTCCACGTAGAGGCGGTGTCGACCGCTTGTCAACCATCTACCGTCTTTATCGTGGACGGTGGTTTTTACCGACATTTAAGGCGTGGCGTTTGGTGTTTCCGAGGCCGCCTGGAGACAACCATTGGTGAGAAGACGGAGCGTTGTGACCTTCGTATCCCGGTCCCTTCGCGCGTAAGTGCGCACTATAAATAGCCGCCTGCTGAATTCATTTCTCACACTTTCAAGATTTGCTCTGCCAACGACCGACTCGTCTGCCGCCGACTTGCATTCGAAGCTGTTTCTGTCTATTCGCGACCGATCTTCAACACCTGCTTAAGGTACGAGTCGAACGCTCCCTTTTACTCTTTTAAACTTGAGTTTTTTCTTTAAAGTACTTCGTGCTTTCCCACGCCTCGTGATAGGGGGTGTCAGGTCGAGGGATGGCCAGCTCGCCCCCTCTCATGAGTGCTTTGCTCGATCGACCTGACTCGATCCCTTCATCACAGGTGTTTGTGTATGCCACGGACAAAGTTAACTGCCCGTATTCCCGGAAAACCGCCCCAGTCCTTCGCCACATATATGTCGAGGGTAGGCGAGAGCCAACGCCTACGAAGCGGACTCTAAGTCGTCTTGGGTGACAAAAATGCTGATTCTTGACGGTACTTCTACTGGCGACCAACTCTAGCTCCCACTCTTACGCTTCACTCTACCGATTCGGTCGAGTAACCCTACACCACCATCGGTCGATGCCCCGTGCGCCGAACAAGATGAGTATGTCGAGGTAATCGACAGATGATGATGAGGCAGAGCCGCCCGGGTCGAGGACGAGGTTATGCCTGAAGCCGGAGACGGCCGAGATGAAGAGGCTAATGAAGAGATCGTCCAGCCCGCTGCTAGTTTCTCAGGCCAGGAGGCCAACAACGAAGGAGGGTCGAATGGAGAAGTGGCCGATGTTCACCGACATGCCCGAGACCCTACGATATGTCTTGGGTATCCGACACTCTTCGGGCGCACAGGAGTATGCTGACGGCCGATCACTACGCCTTGCCTGACATTCAGCGTTATTTCGCCGACTCGCCAGGCTGGAGAGTGAGAGGCATGAAAGACGGCCAAGATATTGCCACTACTCCCGGTTCGAAATTCACCATGTACCGGATCGTGGTCGAGAAAATGAAGGTCGTTCCACCTTTCATCGCGAGTTCCAACGTGGCGTCTGCGTCATATCGGGTCGCTTCTTCTCACTCCACCCGAACTCGTGGGCGTTCTCAAAACCTTTGAAGTCCTACTAACCAAACTTGGTGGTAGGTGTCGATCATGCTTTTCTTCACTCTCTTTGGTGAAATGGCTCGGGGAGAAAGCAAACAAAGAGAAGAGGAGCGGTCTCCTTCAAAATGCGTAAGACTCATCACCGATTCTTGAGAGCTTTCCAAGAGTCGCTGGCGGCTGCGGAGAGGCCACTACTTACGGGTCGTTCCAACCAAGGAGGCCAGGTATGGCCATTTCGAGATCCACCGGATGGGATGCTCGGTCCCCATTCTTCCCGATCATGTGGAACGCAAGCCCACTTCTTGAGGAGGAGGCGATTACATTTACTCTGTCAAAGATGCGGGAGGCCGACACAGAGTCTTTGGAGATGATTAAGGCGTTGGCGAGCATGATGCGTCCAGATCCTAAGAGGCGACATACCGCGCGAAGCCCTTTGTCTTGTCTGAAGGCCAAGAACTAGAGGCCGAGATTGGTTCGCTTTTGAACTTTTTCGTCCCTATATTTTGTTGTTGACTTTCTCTTTTTCTTTTAACTCATGACTCGTTATTTTGCGAGAAAGGATGGCCGCAAAAGGCGGAAGCCGCTCGCAGTCCGAAGCTGAAGGAGGGCTAAGGGACTGGCGCTTCTCGGTCTGGGGTAATCCTCAACCTTCCTCCAAAGTCCTCACACCCCTAAGAGCGAAGGGAAGAAAGCGTGGCGAATCAATGGTCGCCTCCTCCCAATGCCGATCGCTCACCCAAACGCAGACAAAAGCGTGGTATCGGGTCCCGCCCCGCCTGCGGAGGAGGTTCCCATCATTCACTCGAAAGCCTGGGTGCGGCCGATCTGGAGCGAGATCGAAGAAACCCATGGCGCTCTGCGCTTCACTCTGCATGGGGTCGATAAAGTCATGGCCGAAAGTGGTGGCGAATCGATGGTAATTTTATCTTCTTAGTCTTGTACTTTTCATTTACCTTTGTTCGAGCGACTAATAAATCCTTCGACCTGAATTTTGCAGGAAAGGACAAGGCTTTAGCTGAGGCGCTGCTAAAGTATGACAAGCTCCTCCAGTCGAAGAAGGAGGCCCCAAAGCGGGGAGGAAGACCGCCAAGCCGGGCAAAGAGAACAAGGAGCTTCTTTCGCTCGTGTCGCTACTTTGAAGGCCGATCTTGATGCAACGGCCAGAGAGAGGTTGCACAGGCGGCCGATAAGGCCGAGCTGGAGGGAACGATCCGGAAAGGTGGCCCAGCCGGTCGGAGGCTGCAATTGGCGGTTTACAATGCTCTCGGGCAGGTGCGGGTATTGAATACCGATCTGCAGGTCAACTTTGATGACAAGATGGTCAAGCCCACGCATTATGTTGACAACAATAAGATCATGTTGCCTGCAGAATATGACGAGCAAGGCAACGTCATCCGCCCGGCCACCATTCTCTTTTGAAGCCCGCCTGCGAGCGGTGTAACTTTGTAACTTGCCTTCGTGCAGTTCTTCAATTCGTGGTCGCTCGGCTTCGGCCGGGCGTCCCATATTTGTAATGACAATCTTTACTTGCTTTTAATTACGCCCTTTTAAATTTATATCGCTGTCTGCGTACTTCTTGCACTTATTCGCCTTATTCATTTTGGACTTGTGGGCCGCTCGGTGGCCGTTTCGTACTACTTCAATAGCGCTCGTTTTTGGTCGCTTTTCTTTGCGCGCCTTGTATGTTTATTTTTCTCTAAGTCTTCGAGTGTTAAGACCGTTCGGTCGTCGTTCGCGCTTATTTCGAAAGCATCCATTTTTTTGATAAGTTTTAATATCGTAGGGCCTGGATCGCTTCGGCGACCTTCAATCGAGCCCTTCGATGGCATTTAAGGTAGATCGTTTCGACGGCCTACCGCGATGGGTTATTACTTAACCTTTGGGCCATTTTCGATGGCGCTCGATGTAGATCGTTTCGACGACCTAGCGTTGTTGGGCCATTTTCGATGGCGCTCGGTTGGGACCGATTCGACGGTCGCTCGATTCAGATCGTTTCGACGATCTAAGGTTTCGCGGGTTTTAACCGCTCGGGCCATTTCGATGGCACTTGGTTGGGACCGTTTCGACGGTCGCTCGATTTAGATCGTTCGACGATCTAAGGTTGTCTCGCCATTTCGATGGCAGCCGCCGGGATCATTTCGATGATCTCTCGATTTGTAGACCGCGGGGGCTACTGCGTTTGTGGGTCCCGACCTTTGGGCCATTTCGATGGCGCTCGATTGGGACCATTTCGATGGTCGCTCGGTCTAGATCGCTTCGGCGATCCGTTTATGTTTGACCAAGTTGATAATCTTCGATCGCTCCTTCGCCGCAAGGCGATCTTGAGCGGACCGGTCATACATTCTTGCGAGAAAGTAAAGAACACCATGTTTCTAAAGGTCGAGGCCTCTGTAAAAAACCCGGTGGGAAAAGAGCGCTGCACGCTTTTCATTCATAGGTCGGTCATTCATTACACTCAAATTGTTCATTACATTCAAGCGTGGCACCGAGCATCCGGATCGGTGGCATTGACTTGATGGCCATCACGGTAGCCGAACATTTGGGCCAAGGTCTACCTCATCACAAATTTGCTGGTATGCAGTCGTGGCCGTCTTCATGACCTCAAGGTCGGCCGCGGGGTAACTACACAGTCGTCCTGCTGAGAATTTCATCTTCGTGTCTTTGTTGATACCACGGCCTCTAGCTTGCCCGTGGTCGGCCTACCAATGATGCGCGATAGCATGATTTGAGGGGGAGTACGAGGAACGTCGTGCGGACCGTCCTGTACAAAGTGCTATCTCCAGTGTCGTCACCAAATGTGACCATGAGTTCGATCGTTCCCAATGGGTAGGTGACCGCTCCATTGAAGCCCGTCAAGGGTGTTGGCTCGGCACTGGGGAATTACCTCGCTCCGGTCAACCTTGATCTTGTCAATTAAGCCTTCAAACATGATGTCGGCCGAGCTACCCTGGTCGACCAGGATTCTTTGAACTTCAGTATTGGCCATGACTGCCCTGATTACCAACGGAACATAATTGTTTGGCCTGCCATCGTGCAGGTCGCTGTCTCCAAATGAGATGGGGGGTCTGTTCGAGACCGGTGGGACTGTTGATGTTGAACCGACCATCAGGAGCTCGTCCCACTTCTTTTTGGTGGCTTTCTTTGATTCTCTACGGTCCCGAGGTTGCCACCGTAGATGACCATAGCAACGTTGCGACCTGCGGACGCGCGGGGCTCCTCGATCTTGAGACCCGGTCTTTTCTTGGGCGCTTGAAGCGACTAGAGCGCCCTCTTCCTCTGTCGGGATCGACTTCTTTACGCCTCTCTTGAGGTCGGTCGCCTTCCTCCGGCCTCACATACTTTCCCAACTTTCCTTTCTGAATGAGCTCTTCAATATCATCTTTGAGGGCCACACAGTCGTTAGTATCATGACCCTTGCTTTTGTGGTAACGGCAGTATCTTTTAGTCGGTCGTGCCCCCTTCTTGAGCACGAGTGGATCGGGCCGCTTTACTCCCACAAATTCATTGTTTTGGCACTCGCTATAGATCTGTGCAATAGAGGCGTTTAGCCGAGTGCGATGATCGAACGTCTTATCTCGAAAGTCAGGCCGATTGTCGCGGCGACCTTCATGCCCTTTGGCCGGCTTACTGTTTTCTTCTTTAGGTCGTGCACGGACGACCCTTCTTGCTGCCAGAGTTTCTTCATACTGCATGTGGACGTTAGCCCTCGTTAAGAAGTGACTGAGATCTTGGTAATGATTCAGGGTGAATTCTTCTACGAACCGGTGGTCCGGTCGAATGCCACGCTTCAGATATTTCAACTTGTCCTTATCTGACAAGTCACGAACAGACTCGGCTTCAGTATTGAACCGGTCGATATACTGTCTCAACGTCTCATTCTCACCTTGAACAGCGAGTCCAAGTATTCCTCGTATCGGTATTGGCACCAGGTTGGCGGTGTAGTGAGACAAGAAAATTCGATCAGTCGTCCCGGAGGAGATGGAATGGGTCGTGAGAGACTCCCACCATTCCAATGCTCGTACCGTCCGAGACCTGGGAAAGAGCACGCATTTCATGGTCGGTCCCAATTCCCTATAGCAAAGCGTGTAATTGTTGAAGTAACGGAGATGCTTGTCGGGATCTCCTCGGCCGTCAAACTTGTTGAGATTGGGCGGCTTGCGGAGGTCTCTCGAATTTTGTAACGCCCGATCTCCCTGAGAACGGGCGTGCTCATTCGAATGCCGTTCGACCCAAAGGGTTGTATTGCGAGGCATGCCTCGTTGCCGGCATTCCATAGAATCCTCCGAGATGGGCGGTTGGTGGAAGGCGAGAGGCCTTACGGGTCGCCGCTTTGGCCTCCTAGGCCGATCGCGAACGCCCCTAATTCTTCCATTTACGTAATCTTCCGACTCTTCACGAGAATCCCAAGATCGCTTCTCGACCGACGTGACCGGACGACTCATTAGTGAGGAGTATCGGTGGAAGCGGCGGCCGGTGTCGGGACGGTAGCTAGAATCTTCATAGTCATCGGACATCGAACGCGGCGTCACGCAGCGCGTTCTGCTCGGGGCGACTGCGTGCCCCGCTTCTTACGGCGGAGAATGGTGAGTAGTGCTCTCTCGGCATGAAATGCTCCTTCGAGGAGGAGCGGTGTCTTCGCGCGGCCGGCGGCGAGAAGGTTCTCCGTCTTCGCGCGCCGGCGGTCCGAATCGAACCTCTTTCATACGGGAGATGAGTGCATCTCGATGCGCGATCACGATTCTTGTTTTGCAAGATCCGCAAAGCGGCTTGAGTAACATGGTCCGCAGAGGTTCACGAATGCCCGCTTCAACCGGCTCGGGCGGCAAATCTCCGAGAGCGGCCGGATGGATCTCGCTGGAGGACCGGTCCACGGCCGTTGTGTACCGAAGGTTCTTGTCGTGGAAGTCCTTGAGATTCGCGGAATTCGTGGCGGCCACGCCCTCGGGTCCGGCCGATTCTCGCCGGAGGATTGAGTCGAGAGGTGGCCAGCGTCGGGGCGGTCGCGTGGAGCCATGAATGTGGTAGGATAGCGCTCGGGCCTCCCATCGTGGTCGCCAATTGATCGTACCTTGACCAATGAAGTGTTGAAGTGTTGATTGATTCGCTACATGGCGGTCGTTGAATAGGTGAAAGGACCGGTCCACGGCTTCACGCGTTGAGCACCTCGGGTGGTACACGCAAAGACACTCCGACGATCTAGTGAGAGGTCGCTCAGGCGAGATAGCACAAGGTTAGAGAACGTGCACGATGTCGTATGCGAATGGCGTATATATCTGATGATGTCCGACCGTTATGCGAGAATTTCGGCCGGCGAGAATTGCGCTCCAGCAGCGGCGTGTTGGGCGATCGTGATGGGTCGGGCGCGAGTCCAATTCTTCGCATTGGCGATCCTCATAATTCTTGATACACCCGAGAACGATGATCGAATTGTACTTACCGAAGTAAGGCGTATATGTGCCGATGCGTAAGTGTCGAAAATAGGTGACGGAGCGTAAGTGATGATATATAGGAGACGAAGGGTAAGGTGTGTATGCCGAGGTGCAATGAAGTGCGCCGAGGTGTTGTGAGTATAGCCGAGGCAAAACGAGGTAGTTGTAGAGACGAGGTGTTGTCCTTAAGGGTAACCATAGATAGTAGCTGAGGTGGATGTGAAAAGGTGATGTGCCTAAGTGGAACAGTAGGTAGAAACCGAGGTAAATGACAATGAGGTGTAAGGGTGACCAAGACCCCATATGGGAGTCGACTCGTAGTTGCCGAGGTGTAGCGTAGGTATACCGAGGTGACTACTGAAGTGTAGCGTGTATCTATACGCAGGAGGGTAGTTGCTAGAACGTGGTTGCCGAGGTGGATGAAGATGGGTTGTTCCTCAGTGAACTGAGGCGAGTGGCAGAGAAGTGAGGAAGGACAGGTTGCCTAAGTGGAGTAACTAGGAAACCGAAGTCAGGCGCAAGGGCGCAATTGAAAGGGTAGTGCGCGCCTAAGTGGAGGTGTAGCCGAGGTAGTGAACCGAGATGATTTATGGTGCAGAGAGGAGGCCTAGTACCTGAGTGCCGAGGTGAGTGATGTGTGTGCCGAGGTGCCAGGGGATGGTGCCGAGGTTTCGTTCGAAGCCGCAGTTGCGCAAGGAGCTGCCAGGCGTAACTGGGAGTGCCTTTGGGTGCTGGAAACGCTTTAGTGTTTGAAATGGGATAGCCCGTTTTAGTCCTAGGTGACGTTGTGGTCCTCGTAGTGACTGTTAAGTCCACTACGTTTAGTGTGAGGGTGTAGAGGTAGCGTGAGAACTACGATTGTGGGAGTATTGAGTGTTGGGTCTATGACCTCGTTTTCTGTGTTGTACTCGTGGTGTTTGGGGTCGCCTTCTAGGCATTCTCTGTAGTGAGAAGACTTCGGTCTGTTTAGGTGTTGTGCCGAGAAGTGGGGGTAACCTTCAAGGGAATGGTTGATCCTTAGGCGAAGTCGTTTGGTCCTTAGGTGACGCATGGGTCCCTAAGTGTTGGTGAGTTTTAGCTTGGCCGTAGTGCCGTTGATTTAAGTGGCGTTGAAGTCCACCACTGTTGGTGGCGATGAGCTCGGTGAGCTGTGCGTAGTCATAGAGAGAGTGACTGACGTAGTGTTGTTAGCCTTAGGGCTATGGGTTGGGTGTATTGATGTCAGCCAGAGGGCTGTTGATGATGATGTTAACCACGTTTGCAGGATCGAGGTCTGGCGTTGCTCATCACGTTGCAGAGGGCTGAGGTCCTGAGCGTTGCTCATCACGTTGTAGAAGGATTGAGGTCCTGAGCGTTGCTCATCACGCGTGCGCAGAAGGGTGAGGTCTGGCGTTGCTCATCACGCCAGGTAGGTGAGGTCCGGCGTTGCTCACCACGTCGTATAGGGCTGAGGTCCTGAGCGCTGCTCACCACGTTGTTGATTGGGTGTTGTGGTTGTCCACATGAATTTGGTGAGGTCCTTGATTGTTCCTGAGTTGGAGTGTGTTATTTATGTGAGCCGAGTTGTTCTAATGTTTCTAGGTGTTGTCTCTAGCATAACCTTTATCTTATATTTTATTATTTATGTAAAGAGACTCACCCTACTGCTTTTATGTTGCTCTTATGTGGCAACTTGCGAGTATTTCCCAGCGAAGGTCTTTCCTTTATCCGCTGTAGAGTTGTGGCGTCATTTGCTCTGGTAGTGTAACTTTGGGGGCTGGTGTAGAGTAGTAGTCTTTGACTTAGTTTTTGAGATGTAACATATTGATGTCCTAAACTATGTTTAGTTTGTTTTCCGCTGCGTTATAACTGAGATTTGTGTACTTCAGAGGGTTTTGTTCCTTTGGCCGAGGTGCCCGTATATGAATGTATTATGTTGTTTTGCGCCAGAGTTGTTTGGGTTGGTTTTAAAATGGAAAATGTAATGCTTCCTTATGAGCGATTTTATAAAACTCTGATTTCAATTAATTAATAAGTAGTGTAGAAGGGGGTGTTACAGCTACAATATTCCCAACTGATGAGAGTATGAGTTCCTTGAGCATGTGGAAGGAATTCTACGAGGAATCTCTGTTTGATTTTAAAGATTAAACAATTTTAATTACATTTAATTACTTTATTAGGATTCAATGATTTGATTCTTTTCATTAGTAAAGGCTATAAATGCCATTTATTTTATTTATTAGGATTTAATGATTTTTGTTTATTAATTCAGATTTGGTTTGATTTTAAACTCAAATCTGAAAATTAATAATTAAGTGATATTTGAGTATTTTAGTTTTAGAGTTTATTAAGTCAAATGGGCCAAATGGGCCTCAGGTTCTCTATATATTGTAGCTCAGTTTATGAAATAAAAAAGTTGAATTTTGAGTTAAAATTTTTGAGGCGTGTCTCTATGGTTCTCTGAGCCGTTTTAGAGCTTATCGGTTTATCAGTGGCGCTCATCCCGACTTATCAATCGGAACATCCATAGCCGGTTGTAGGTGTCTTCTCGACTTATCGATCGGTCTTCCATCCCCGATCGTGGTGTCTTCATCACTTCCACCTTCATTAATCCTGAAATAGTCACCGACGGCTCCGAGGTTGCCATCATCATGATGGCCTCCTTGTTGTGGAAACTGGCCATTCTTTTGATCTTCAATATATATTCTGGTTGTAACTTATAATTTGTGTTTTTTTGGATATAAAAAGGGTAAATAATGGAGAAAGAGGTTTGAAGAATTTGGTGAATTTTGGGGTGGGGAATTTAAGAATAGGTTTAAGACTAACGAGAAGGGTGTTTTGGGTTGTTGAATTTGTGAAGAAGATGGTGTTTAGGTTAGGGGCGCCACCTTGGTCTAATCCAAGACAAGGATAAGCCTATGAGTGTGAGGATCACCACAAGAAAAGGATTTCTTGATAAGATCGAATAAACTGGTCCAATCCGGAACCAAAGAGTATGAACTCAAAATCTTTGATAAAGTCTTTTTCTCTTCATTGACACTTGCACTCCTATTTATAATAAGGGTATTAGAAAATTACAAGAATACTAGTCAAAACAATTACAAGAAAATATCCTAGTTGATTTGGGCATTAAATGCACCATTAATGATTAGGATCTTGCATTTCCTCTTTGCTATGATTGTTTTGATGTGCCATAAATGACATAGATCTTGTAATCCCTTTTCCTTTGATTGCCTTCCTTGATGAGCAAGTTTGCTTGATTAGCAAGTTTGTTGACTCCATC
Source organism: Oxytropis ochrocephala (assembly GCA_020916435.1). Classification (NCBI taxonomy): domain Eukaryota; kingdom Viridiplantae; phylum Streptophyta; class Magnoliopsida; order Fabales; family Fabaceae; genus Oxytropis; species Oxytropis ochrocephala. Next base: position 70,704,487 of record CM037088.1, read on the forward strand.
AATTTCAAAAATAACACACCCCAAGAAGTGGATTAAACACACCAAAAAAAAAGAAAAAATAACTTGAAATGAAATAACTTAGTGTCTTGGTCCCAACTAAATCAATTGGTCACGTGCACTTTTTATTTAATTAAAATGAAACAACTTGGGTGCCTTTGTCATGGAAATTGCACCTCCTCCATAGCTTGTATGACAAGCATGGGTTTTGGTGCAATTACATCTCTGCCCTCTTTTGCAATGGCCTTCGTCATGAATTGGACTAAGCCTTCTTGGACTCTCTTTGACCTTGCCCTAGTCATTGGACCTCCTAAGCTTTGAATGGCATCTTGGTGCTCTATGTCCTCATCATTCCCTCCCACTTGAGAGCGGTTCTATGCGCTTCTGAACTCCTCAACAAAGACAGCATCGAGATCTTTGCGGGAGTTTGGTTCATCTGATCGACCACTTTATAATCACTCTGTCTCACTATCTTGAGAAACTCATCATTTCTAACGCCGCCCTTTCTTCTTCTTACGAATATTCTCTGCATCCTTTTCTTTACCCTTACGGGCTCTATCTTCGGCTTCCTTGGAGGATTCACCTCGAACAAACTCAGGAGCATACATCCGGCCGCTCCTCGTCATTCCACTTGTCCCAGTTATATTTGTAACAGAAGTGCTTGGAGAAACCCCTCACTTTGGAGGCGAGGGTCTTTGTAAATCCACGGCACGGCGCTGTCTTTTTCATAAGGGAATGGAGCTGGGATTTCAATAACCACCGACCGTGGTTTGACTTGAGCCGGTTTCAGATTGTATAGTATCTCAATTGGTTTTCTGGCCCCTTTGCCATCATTGAACTGTAGCATGAGCACACTTTCTTCTTTCTCAACTACCTCCAACCGAACCACATAACGGTCCATCAGATCTTGTAAAACAGACTTAAAAACCTCACAAGCACCTGCACACATAGGGTCAGCACACACACAACTTTTCTGAATTACTCCCCAGCGGCATAGCTCGGCATATATGTCTTCCAGAGGAGTCTTAATACTCTCAACATTTTTTATCATGATCTGGCTCCAAGAATCCTCTATAGCATTGGCAGACGTTGCCCCATGACCTGGCAAGGGGTTAGTTGTCGTGGTCGGATTGTTCTGCTTAAAAGATAGCCAATTGGCATCAATTAAGTCCTGGACTACATACTCGAACGCCTTGCAATCTTCAACTGTATGACCAACCCCTCCATTGTGGAAACTACATGTTGCATCAGCATTATATCCCCTGGGGAAGGGGGGTTGGGCCGGCTTCATACGGCGAGTGTTGATTAGATTCTTGGCAATGAGGTGATTAAACAGCTCAGTATAAGTGATGGGAATTGGATCAAAACCGGTACGTCTCCTTTCTTGGTAATTCTGAGTCCTGTGACCTGGATCATTCTGCTGCGGCCGAGCAGGAACAGAGAACGGAACTTTCTGTGGAGGAGAGCTGAAGGACGGACCCCCCCCCCCTGCAGTAATGACATTTGTTTCCCCTTCCTTCTTCTTAAGTAAATTAGAAAAAGGTTTCTTCTGCCCACCGGAATTGCCAAAACCTCCGGCAATTTTTCCACTACGCAATCTGTGTTCCAAGCGCTCCCCAATGACCACCATATCGGAGAAACTAGAGGAGACACTACCCACCAACCGATCACAGTATATTCCTGGGAAAGTCTCCATGAACATATACACCATTTCCTTTTCTGTCAATGGTGGCTTTACCTAGGCTGCTACACTTCTCCGCTTTTGGGCATATTCTTTAAATGATTCTCTGTCACCTTTGCTCATGTGTTGTAGTTGAGATCTGTCAGGAGCAAGATCCATATTGTACTGATATTGTTTAAGAAATGCTTCGGATAGATCCTTCCAACTATGGATGTCGGAGGATTGCAGCTGCATATACCAGTCTAGAGACGCTCCAGTCAGACTGTTTTGAAATAAATGGATCAGCACTTTATCATCATGGGCATAAGCTGCCATCTTCCTAACATACATCGTTAGATGGCTGGAGGGACACCCAGTGCCGCGATACTTATCAAAATCTGGCGCCTTGAATTTGGGAGGTATAATAACACCTGGGACAAGACACAAGTCCCGTGCATCCTTAGCCCTTGTACTTGACCCTTCCATTGCTCTCAATCGTTCTTCTAGCAAGTGATATCTGTCTCTTGGCTATGAACTTTCAACCATCTGGCCCTGAGGATAGCTCCCTGGACTGAAGTAGTAACCCCCATACTGAGCGGAGTTTCCCATTTGATAAGCAGCATTTGGAGGATTCACAGTAATCCCCGGAGCAGGAGCAGGAGAGCTTCTTGGAAGTATAATACTGGGACTAGGGATGTGAATGTGTGGCACACCCGCAGCTCCACTAGAAGTAACCACAGCAGGCTGACTTGTCACCAAAGGAATGACTTCAGCGGTGATGGTGTATAATTCATGGGCATCCCCCAAGGATATATTTGTGCATTTGGCTGTCTCTGACTGCTTGTCCCCGGAGAATGACTAACCGGCCTAGGAAGGGGATGAACGATTATGATTTGGTGATCTGAGGAGGAGAAACAAAGGTAACGACCCGCTTACGGATTCACATCATGCGGCGGCCCAAAGCCAGCCGCCCCACTTCTCAGTTTTTGCAGCATATTCATTACCTCGGCCCTCTGAGCTTCCATGGCCTCCACCATAGTTTTCAGAGCTTGGTTCTCCGAGCCACCGTCAGATTAAGGATCTCTACCACCATTTCATCTTGACCCATACCGCCTTCTTCGTTGGGCGCCATCGGTTTAAACTTGCAAGCGGGTGAAGTATCGATGTGGACGAACCAGCTTGCCTTTTTCTGAACTTAGAAAGAAATGTTTTTATGAGCACCTGAATGCATGAAATGAATGGATGCATAAATATATACGTATGCGTATGAAATGCGGATGCGTTTCTCTCACGTAGTGCCAGGGAAATTGCGCGTTTTATTTTGACAAGCAACGAGGATCGAGAATATGAAATGAACCGTAAATTTATATTTAAACTGAAACACACAATTCTTTTATTCATTCATAATGAAAAGACAAGAGTACATCATAAAGAGTTCTTAAAGCATTACAACAACTAGAATTTCAAACAACAGCTAAGTCCATGCACTGGTTTCTCTTTCTCTTTCTTGAAGTGGAAGGACGATCTGCCCGACCCCTCATCTCCGCTTGAGTGGTGAGTACATCCACGGCACGCTCAACATCCCTCAAGCGCCTAGGAACGCCTGTAACAGTATCATAACACAACTTGGACAAGTATGCATACTTTTATTGCAAGCACCGGCAGTGATCATCCAACCTTCGATGTTCTTCCATCAGATAAGTCATCTCAGCCCTGAACCTCTCTAGTAAGCCATTCTGGTGTCTTACATGGTCCTCCAAGGTTGTGGATCTCCCGAGCTCTCCATGGAACATTGCTTTGAAATCCTCAAGCCTCTCTTGCACCAATTCCCTTGCTCGCATCTCATCCTAGAGTCTTTTCTCATAATCAGCAGTGAGGGCCTTTAGCTGTGCCTTTGCTTCCCTCAATTGGCTCCTCATGCTCCTTTCTAAATCCTTAGACGCACTCAACTGAGCCTTCCACGCCCGGGCATCACCAAGCGCTCTATCTCTTTCTAGGTTTCGGGCTTTGATCTCACTTGTAGCACTCTTGAGACCACCTTGCATATCCGGAAACTTCTGATTGCTAGTAGCAATTTTCTCTTTACAGTCGGCAAGGCATTTTTCCTTGCGTTCATTTTCTTGTTCTAAGCTCTATTTCTCCTGGAGTAACTTTTCTATCTGGGCCTGCAATTCTAGCTTCTCCTGCTGAGACTGGGATAAAGCAGCCTTGAGTCCCTCAACCTCCTCATTAAGGATGGGAGCAGGTGGAGGGATCTCAGTCTCGATCTGAGGAACAACTCTGAAGGGGAGCTTAATTGTCTGAACCCGGAGCCGGACCCACTGTAAATAGTCTTCACCCACACTTGTATCTCTGCGACCCAATTCAGCACGCCCTTTTCTTACTGGTCTATCCCAAGCCCGGACAATCCTTCTCAGCAAACTCAAGTTTTCAGAACCTCTATTATGCAAAGCACAAAATCGGTTAAAGACTCCTCCAAAGGTGGACTTGTCATAGAATATCCCAATTGCCTCAAGGCGAGAGCTGGGTTGTAAGTGACACATCCCCTGGTACCGACAAGAGGAACATTTGGAAAACCATTGAGCTGAAAAACAAATTCTGACACATCACGGGTCAGAGTGCACCATTGAATATCACATCCCTTGAGGTTTGCAATGAACTGCTTCCACTCATCTTTCCCCTTTTCTTCAATATGCCCTCTGAACACATGCGAGACAAACCACCGGTACAACAATGGCAAGCAACACATAACCATCCCTCCTCCTTTAGCATGATGATCAACAAGAGGGTAGTACAGGTCGGCTAAAATGACAGAGCTAGTGTTTTGTTCCCGCTTTTTGAATGCAAGGAACACATCGATAGCTGCTGCATCAACAAAGTTATCAACATTGGGAAACAGGACAATTCCATAAACAAGGAGGGCGAGCACATCAGAGAGAGTTTTCCATTCTTTCTTGGCGAATAGGACCTCAGCTTCAGCTTCTAAGTATTTCCTTGACAGACCTTGCCTTTGACCTTTGGCTAATGAGTACTTCTCCACGTAAGAATACGGTTTGCAGTTTGCAATAAGAAGGCCCAAGATCTTCTCAAACTCTTCTAGGGTCGGGACCAACTGATAATCTTGGAAAGTAAAACAGCGATACTCAGGATCGAAGTACTGGGCCAATGCAGTGAGGGCTTCAGTCTGGACGTTCACCTTCAACAGATCTAGGAGATTGCCATACATGCTCTGAAAAGCCTCTTTTCGCTACGAGTGGAATTGATTACCGAGCCTGACCAAGCTTTGGACATCCTGTTGCTTGAAATTCCACTTGAGGGTTCTTTTCAAATTCTGATCCATTTTTCACTGATACCTACAATTCCCTGACACCGGTGAGAATGCATGCGAAATGAATGCATGAATGAATGCATGATGAGGATGATTGAAAGAAAATTATTTACAACATAGGATTTTCAAAAGCTGGAACTTCATACTTCAGGAAAAATATATATATTTTTTCAAAAAAAGTTTGGATGCGGGGTATGCGGCTCCTTTGTGTCCTCTGTGGTTTCTTAGAGACAGGATCTATGGCTTTTCTAAGGGTGCACACTTCAAGGAAAGCACTAAAAGGGGGCCCTAGATAAGGTTCCTAGAGCCAACGACTTCGTTTGAGGACCGATCACAGGGCCGTATGTCCAAGTGATGATGTCATCAAACAAAGCCAAACTCTAGGTGAAGTCTTCGCAGTCACCCAACAAGATGTATGTCCAGTGAGCAACCACTAATGACTTCGTTCTAGCCTAAGATATACTCTAGCCCGAGTATAGAGTTGTCTCACCAAGAAACAAAAAAATAAAGGGAGTGCAACGTGTGTGTAGGAGCACAATGCCAAACATACCCCCCCACCTGCAAAGAAAATCCAGAAGCAGTCCAGCCAAAGAAAATCATTTACCCTAGGGTTTTGCATATATCATTTAAGCCTAAGCAAGAAATCAACCTAAGGTACTAACAATCATCTAAAACTCTACTTACCTTAAGAAGAGGAGCTAAGAAGAGGGGATCATGATAGAAGGGGGAAACTGCATGAACTTACCAAAGAAAGGGGGCGAAGAAGAGGGGAACATGCGAGATAAGGGGAATATGATGCATTAGCTTACCTTTTGGAGAAAGGGAGCAAAGAAGAAGGGATCATGGGGATTTTGGAGAGATGCATGAGCATAAGAAAGAAAGGGGTAGGAGAAGAAGCAAGAAGCAAACGTAGAAATAAGCAAATGCACATGGATGAAATTCAATGAAACTGCAGAGAACATTCAATCATTATTGGTAAAGAAAGAAGGAAAGAAAAGAAAGAAAGAGAAGAAAAGAAGGAAATAGAACAATCACATTTGAATCAAACAATTTTAAACCACACATCAAGTTAATTAGGCTTGACCCTCGTTATTTTTTTTTTTAAAAAAAAGGTCCCCAGTGAAGTCGCCAACTGTTGCACCCCGAAAAATCCGGTTTGGGATTCTCAATGTACAACGTGGAAAATTTTTGAAGTCGCCACCAATATTTTAATTTTAAGACGAAAACATTGAAAAAACGTCTTTTTATACAAGGCGGGTGGTACGTTCGAAAAACAGGAGATGTAGGTTCGGGGTGATAACTCTATTTTTATATAGAGTATTTCATATGTTTAAACTTAGTATTTGCTCTCTTTCAAGTAATAATAAAGATTTTATATAGAATTTAGTGTGATATATGATAACTTGAGTGATTTGAATGGTTATAGTTATTTATAGGCCATTTTGGATATATTGTGGTATGTTTGATGTTTTTGTTCAGTGCAGTCTCAATGCTAACTGCATCAAATGCTCCCTGACCGATCTGCATCAAATCTGCACTACTTGGTGAATAAGCGACTGTTTCATATGCATCCACTTGCAAGTGATGACCTCCTGCCTGGTTCTCTGATGCCATCCAACCTAGTATAGTAGGCGCCTACCATTCACACATAGCTATAGGCATAGCTTTGAAGAGTCACCAACATAGGGACACATGTTCTATCACCATGGAACCGCCCTATGTATTAAGTCAAAGATTTCAACTTGGGATTAACCTCTGAAAAGCAACTACAGCTATGATCCACTCAAGATTACTTCAACATGAAGGAAGGAAGCACCTCTCTTAAAGGCTATAAAAGGACCTCACATCTTCATTTGATAATATGTCACAATCCATAAGTTAGATCAAAATTTCAATATACATAGTTAGTTTTTATATTTTTAGAGGAAGAGGAAGGAATTCATAAATCCTCCTTAACTCGTTTTCATAGTGTTTGTATAGTGCTAAGGAGTAATGCTAGTGCATTGCTAGAAGATTTCATACAAAGGTTTACAACATTTGTAACTTTTCTCTTGTTGTTCTCTTTTGTGATTTCTATATATATAAACATGGTCTATTCAGTTTATATATATATTGCAATGTCTCTTGTTAGCTAAACCTTTCTTAGTTGGAGTGTTCTAATCATTTAATGAGCTTTTAAGTAAGTATGATGCATGTATGTATGTTTGTACTTTAGTTCTTGCTTGATAATCTTTCCAAACTTATTTTGAAATTGATCACTTAGAATAAGTAAGATTTGTAAATGACCAGAAATGGCTTACAATTAAGAACTCAAGAACTAATATGGGTGAGTGTTTTACATAAAGAAAACTTTGTGAAAACCATGCTAAGTCCTAGAGATAGGATAGTATAGTCCATAGGATAATTGTGGGTACTTAAAATACAAGAGTGAATTTATTTAAGCAAATTGGATAATTGTTAGGAGGCAAGATTGGCATTAACACCCCTTTCTTTACTGCATAGAACAAGGATCATAAGATGCTGGTAATGATACTCTGAAGAAAGTGACCGAAAGACACATAGCTAATGCAACAGCATTCAGTGCAGCTGCATCACATACTGCATCAAACACTTATAAGTAAATTACTTGATAAAGACATTCCAACTAGCTTTTCTCTTTTACACTATCAACATTTTTACCTTGCTTTCTAACTTAGTTGTGATCATCAAACAAAATCCTAAATTATTTTGTTACTTAGTTACTTTACACTTTATTACTTTATATTGATTTTAAAAGTGAGTTTTTCAATCTCTGTGGGTTCGATCTTTTTACTACTTGTTTTTGGACAGTGTATACTTGCACACAAGTGTATGTGATTTCCATACACCAAGTTTTTGGCGCCGTTGCCGGGGATTGAAGTAAATTCTTTTTAAAATTCTGATATATAGTAATTTAGTGTTGTATATAATTCTGGTCTTTAAAGTTTCTGTCAACAAAAGTACATGGTACTTGGTATATGTACAGAACCAGAAACAGAACTCCAGAATATAGTTTAGATCCAGAAATAGAAAGAAGATTCAGGAGATTGCTAAGACTCCAGAAACAGAATCAACAAGCTAGCAACATGTCTTTCAGTGAAGAACAAAGCTCAAGGCCACACTCAGTGAGAGGAGGCCCTGGTTCACAGCATGCTACTGAAGAAGAAGTTCATAGAGAAAATCTCATCCACATGGATCACATAGGTATGATTAATGATAGAGATAAACCTATGAGGGATTATGCTCAGTTTGATCATCAAAACATGCAAACTAGCATAAATAGACCTCATATTGATGCCATGCATTTTGAATTTAAACCTATGATGTTTCAAATGCTTCAAACTATTGGTCAATTTGGAGGATCTCCTCATGAAGATCCTCATTTACACTTAAGGCAATTTCTAGAAGTATGTAGTAATTTTATTATACCTGGTGTTAGTGAAAATGCATTTAGATTAAGGTTATTTCCATATTCTTTGAAAGATAGAGTCAAGGCTTGGCTAAATTCTTTAGAGCCTAACTCTATTCATTCATGGAATGAAATGTCTGAAAAAAATTTAGGAAAATATTTCCCACCTATCAAAAATGCCAGGTTAAGAAATGATATTACATCTTTTAGACAAAAAGAGTTTGAGTCTTTATTTGAAGCATGGGAAAGATGGAAGGAACTTTTGAGAAAATGTCCTCATCATGGTTTACCTGTTATTATTCAAATGGAAACATTTTATAATGGTTTAGAACCTCAAACTAGAATAATGCTTGATGCATCATCGGTGGAGTGTTATTAAATCTGTCATATAATGAAGCATGTGAATTAATTTGAGAATAGCGACTAATAGCTCTAGTTGGCCTAACGAGAGGGTAAGTGCCCAAAAGAAACCATCGGGGTACATGAAGTTAATGATATATCTGCCCTATCTGCTCAAGTAGCCACTCTAGCTAATTTGATGAAAAACTTCACTTCTGGCAATGCTACTGCATCTAATGCAGCTGCATCACCAGACAACAACATTATTAAAGTGATGAGAACAAGTACCTCCAGGCACACCTAGTTGTGTGTCTTGTGGAGGAGGTCACTTGTATGAGGAGTGTTCTAGCAACCCTATCTCTGTAAATTATGTAGGTTATAATAGGAATAACAACCCTTATTCCAACACTTATAATCTTGGTTGGAAAGACCACCCAAATTTTAGATGGAGCAACAATAGTGCACTGCACCTAGAAGCTGCTCCAACTACACCAACCAACCCACCGGGATTCCCAAACTCAAAATAACCAAAGAAACTATCAACCTACCACCGAGAATTCTCTAGAAACCATGCTTAAAGCATTTATAGGTGAATCTAGAAGCGCTAGACAAACCCAAGATGCTTCCATTAAGAACTTAGAGAATCAAGTTGGTCAATTAGCCCATGACTCGTATCAAAGGCCACATGGTGCCTTACCTTCAAATCTGAAGCTACTCCTTCTCAAAACAAAGGAAAGGAGCAGGTTAAGGCTATTTCATTGAGAAGTGGTAAGGATTTGGTAGAATTAGCGAGAAGGAAAGTGTAGAAAAGGGAGAAAAACCAAAAATCAAAAAGAAACCAATGCGAGAAGCATCTAGTGCTCGGCATCACAAGAAGTTCAAAGTCCACTACCTAAGTTAGTACCTGAATACCCTCCTCCTCCTTATCCTCGAAGATTGAAAAAAGCACATGAGGAGAAGCAGTTTGGTAAATTCTTAGAGGTAAAACAATTACACATCAATGTTCCCTTAGTAGAAGCACTCCAAAAATGCCAAACTATGCAAAGTTTATGAAGGATGTGCTTACTAAGAGAAGAAGATTAGGAGAGTTTAAAAGCAGTTGCTATGTGAGAAGATTGTAGTTTGCTTATGCAAAATAAGATTCCTAGGAAATTGAAGGATCAGGTAGTTTTACAATTCCATTTTCTATAGGAAAATCCTATCTTTAGTAAAGCTTTATGTGATTTAGGTGCAAGCATTAACTTGATGCCTAAATCTATTTTTGACTTGATTAGAAATTGGAAATGCAAAACCAACCACAAAGTGACACTTCAATTAGGTGATAGATCAATAGCCTATCACGAAGGTATCATAGAAGACATCCTAGTTAAGGTGGACAAATTTGTATTCCTGTAGATTTTGTTATCCTTGACTTTGATGCGAGATAAGGAAGTGCCTATTATCCTAGGTAGACCATTTCTAGCTCTTTGGTAAAACCATAATTGATATGCGAGAAGGTAAACTCACTATGAGAGTGAATGATCAAGAGATAAAATTCAATGTAATGAATGCTATGAAGTATCTGCGGAGGATACGGAAGAGTGTTCATCCTTATTCTCTCTAGATCAATTGGTAGAAAAAGCAGTTTCACAAGCGGTATGATCACTTAGCCAATGCGGATGCATTAGATGCATTTGCATTGCTAGATGATGAAATACTAGAAAAGGAAAATCGCGCAATAGAAAACTCTTGTAAGGAAGTATGGGCTAGGACTTATGAACCACTCAATCTTGAGGATCCAATTCTCAAGAAGAACTTACCCTCAATAGAACAACCTCCTAAGTTAGAATTGAAGATACTGCCTGAACACCTTAAGTATGCATTCTTAGGAACAAATGAGACCTTACCTGTTATCATTGCTTCTGATTTAACATCAAAACAGGAGAGTGATCTCATTAGTACTCTAAAGAAGCATACCAAAGCTATAGGTTGGCAAATGGCAGATATCAAAGGAATTAGTCCTTCTATATGCATGCATAGAGTCATTTTGGAAGAAAATTCCAAAAATAGCATAGAAAGTCAAAGAAGACTAAATCCTATTATGAAAGAGGTTGTGAAAAAGGAAATCATTAAGTGGCTAGATGCTGGAATCATATACCCCATATCAGACAGTGCTTGGGTAAGTCCTGTCCAATGTGTACCAAAGAAAGGGGGTGTGACAGTAATAGCCAATGAAAAGAATGAGTTGATACCAACTAGAATTATCACAAGGTGGAGAATGCAGTATGGATTCTGAGAATACTCAACAAAGCTACCAAAAAGGATCACTTTCCTTTACCATTCATAGACCAAATGTTAGATAGACTAGCAGGGAAAGAATTTTATTGTTTCCTAGATGGCTACTCAGGCTATAATCAAATAGCCATTGAGCCTAAGGATCAACACAAAACCACCTTTACATGCCCTTATGGAACCTTTTCTTTTAGAAGGATGCCATTTGGCTTATGTAATGCACCTGCTACATTCCAAAGATGCATGATGTCTATATTCTCAGATTTCATTGAGCAATCAATGGAAGTATTCATGGATGATTTCTCTATATTTGGAGAAACATTTCAAGTTTGCCTAACAAACTTGGAACAAATTCTCAATAGATGTGAAGAAACAAATTTAGTCTTAAACTGGGAAAAGTGCCATTTCATGGTACAAGAGGGCATTGTGCTAGGACATAGAATTTCAAAGAAAGGTCTAGAGGTAGACAAAGCTAAAGTTGATGTCATTGAGAATTTGCCACCACCCAATACAATTAAAGGTATCGAGGAGCTTCTTAGGCCATCTTTGGTTTCTATAGAAGGTTTATCAAAGATTTTTAAAAATCTCAAAACCATTATGCATGCTTTTGCAACATGATGTAGAATTTATCTTTGATGACTCTTGTATAGAAGCTTTTGACAAGCTTAAAAAAGCATTGGTGACTGCACCAGTGATAGTAACTCCAGATTGGAGTAGGCCATTTGAATTAATGTGTGATGCTAGTGACTTTGCAGTAGGAGCAGTCCTAGGGCAAAGGTATGACAAGGTTTTTCATTCCATTTATTATGCTAGCAAGACATTAATTGAAGCTCAAGTGAACTACGATTCTTGAAAAGGAATTATTAGTTGTAGTCTTTGCATTTGAAAAATTTAGATCTTACTTAGTTGGCACTAAAATTATTATCTATACTGATCACTCTGCCATTAAGTATCTAATTTCAAAGAAGGATGCAAAACCAAGAAGTGATAAGGTGGATTTTACTCCTACAAGAATTTGATTTAGAAATTAGAGACAAGAAAGGAGTTGAAAATCAAGTAGTGAGACCATTTATCAAGGATTGAAGGAGAATCACTTGGTACACAAGGAGAAGAAATCAAGGAAAGCTTTCGGATGAGAAATTATTGGCAATCACGATCAATGCAAAACATGAAAGCGCATTTGCTATAAGCAATGCAGGAGCATCTAATGCATCGCACCATGGTTTCTTGATATTGTAAATTTCCTTGCAAGCAAAGTAGTACCAGTGAATATGACATATCAACAAAGGAGAAAATTCTTCCACATAGTTAAGCAATACTATTGGGATGATCCATTCCTTTACAAGATGTGCCCTGATCAATTAATGAGGAAATGCATACGAAGAGGAGCAACAAGCAAAGGCTTACGCATTGCCATTTTGCACCTTATGGAGGACACTTTGGAAGCACTAGGACAAAGGCTAAGGTATTCTGATGCGGTTATTTTTGGCCTACTTTATTTAAAGATGCTTATTTTATGGTCAAACATTTGTGATAAATGTCAAAGAGCAAGAAATATTTCTGATAAGCATGAAATGCCTAGAACAAATATTTTAGAAATTGAATTGTTTGATGTTTGGGGCATGGATTTCATGGGACCTTTTCCACCCTCTTTTGGCAATTTATATATCTTAGTAGCTGTTGATTATGTCTCCAAATGGGTAGAGGCAGTAGCATTACCTAATAATGATGCTAAGTCAGTGAGTAAGTTTTTGCAAAGAAATATATTCACTAGATTTGGAATCCTAGAGCTATCATTAATGATGAAGGTTCACACTTTTGCAATAAGATCATAGAAAACCTTCTAGCTAAGTATGGAGTTAAGCATAAGATAGCTACAGCCTACTATCCTCAAACTAGTGGACAAGCAGAATTATCCAATAGGGAAATTATATGAATGCTAGAAAAAATGGTAAGTCCAAATAGAAAAGATTGGTCTTTACATTTGGATGATGCTTTATGGGCATATAGAACAGCATTCAAAACACCCTTAGGAATGTCCCCTTACAAATTAGTCTATGGAAAAGCATGTCATTTACCTGTGGAATTGGAAAACAAATCTTATTGGGCTATGAAGAAGCTCAATTTCAATCTGAACAAGGCAGGTAAAAAGAGAATGATAGAGATTGATGAGCTAGAAGAAATTCGGCAAACCTCTTATGAGAATGCTGAAATCTACAAAGCTAAAACTAAGAAATGGCATGACAAGAAAATTCACAGAAGAAAATTGAAAGAAGGAGGACTAGTTCTGCTATATAACTCTAGGTTGAAGCTATTTCCTGGTAAACTTAGATCAAGGTGGTCAGGACCATATAAGTTGATAAAGGTTTATCCACATGGAGCAGTAGATTTATTTGATGAATCCTCAAATACTGTCTTCAAAGTAAATGGTCAGAGAGTCAAAATGTACTATAGTGAACATGTGGTGAGAGACAAAACCACCACCTATTTGCAAAATCTCTAAGTGAAAAGAGGTAGTCAGGCTGACAAGACTCTTAAAACAAGCGCTTAATGGGAGGCAACCCATTGTTTTTAATTATTTTTGTGCAATTTTATGTTTTTAAAACTAAAATCATAGGTAGAAACTACACTCAGAGGGCTTTCCAATGAGTGGTCTTTTGTAAATTTTCGATGTCGTTTGCTATTTTAAATAATTCGCCAAAGTAGATCTTCTTTGTAGAAATTCAGCGCACGTGCGGATGTTGCCAATGTTACCCAAAGTGTCAAAAAATACTATTTTGGTCCTCGTATGTCAAAAAGGTCCTAGGAGGTGATTTGGTTCTTAGGTGGGATTTAATTCTTGATGTGAGATTTAATTTAATAAATGAAGTGTGGGGTGTTGTGGTGATGATTAAGCGATGGGTAGGCTTCGGCCAAAGCGACGGGTTGTGTTGTGGAAATGATTAAGCGATGGGTAGGCTTCGGCCAAAGCGACGGGTTGTGTTGTGGAGATGATTAAGTGATGTGTTAACGAATGTTGTGGTAAATGTATTGTGTTGTGGTGCATTGTCATGGCGTCGCATAAGCATACACATAAAGCGAAGGGGGCTTCGGCCAAAGCGACGGGGGCTTCGGCCAAAGAGACGGGTGCCCTTGAGGCTTATAGCGATGGTGATGGATCCACATGCATAGTTGCACTCATGCATACATTCATATGTTTGGTGTTGCCTTGATGATGATTGTGAGTTGGTGTTCACAAACTAATGGCGTATTTGGTGTAACTGTATTAATGATGTATTTGAATTGATTGTATGTGCGGTGTGCCTATTCTCTTTGTGTTTCTGTTTTATTTATTATTATCTATGTATTGAGACTCACCCTACTGCGTCGTGTTGCCTCGTATGCCGGCAACCTGCAGGTGATAGCAAATGAAGTATTCTAGTGATGGTCATGCTCTGATATGTAGCACCGGGGGCGGGGTGTCCTAGTCACTTAGTATTTTATTTTGATGTATTTAGTCTGATATTGATGATGTACTAAATACTTCTAGACTTGTTGATATTCCTTTGTCTTTGGTGAATTATATTCGGGATGTTGTAAATAACTAAATCGGTGATTTTGAGGTTTCGCCCCATTTTGACGTGCTATGTATCACGCACTAGTTGTCTTATGAAAATTCAATTCGTCGTTTTATGTTTTTGAAGAAATGTAGCACTCTCTTTGAGGTGCGTGTAAAGCTTTTGAAAACTCTGATTTTAAAATTGACTAAATAGTAGAAAATAGAAAGGGGGTGTTACATTAGTGGTATCAGAGCAGTTCGGTCCGTCCGGCCAAGTTGTCGAGTCTGTTAACCCTCGAGTCTTGGTACTCGTTCTAAATCATAATTATGTTCTTTGTTTATTTTTGTTAACTTTGTTGGTTTGTTCATTCATTGGCGTGCCTTGTGGTGAACCGTATGGCGTGGTTGTAGTATTGATTTTGTCTGTTCGCAACTGTTGTTTGCATCATTAGGATATGTGTGATTAAAAGAGTTCTAACGACGTCAAAGGAGTGAAAGTCGTGACGACGCCTTCGCACTCCGGACTGCGTTAAAAATCTTTTAATGTGGTAGTTATAAATTGAAAGTGAGTAGTTTTTGTGACCTTAATTAGTTGGTTGCATGAGTAGGAGGGATTGATCACCCCAATCACTCATCCCAATGAAAGAGGCGACAATAACTCATAGTTATTATTAAATTTGGATGCATGCACTAATTTTAAATTGATGGACTGCTTGATTAGCTTGCTAGAATATAGGGAGTACTTTTATACGACCTAATCTTGGTAAATTATACACTAGACAATAATTGCAGGATTGTTTGTTGAATATTGTTGCGTTTGATTGACATTTCTGCTAGAGGTTGATTGTTGCTGTGATGTATAGGAATTTGATTTGACTTGTGCTTAATTGTTTCGAAGATTGTATGCCAAAATGAAATAATGAGTAATGCTATATTTTCGTTATCTCAATTAAGGTTGCATAACTTGAAGTTTCGACATTTTCAATGTTTCAATTTGGCTTGTTTCGTGAGCATGGTGTGTTTTGTCAAAATTAAATAATTAATTTCCCTACCTTCTGAGTGTATGTCGAAAAATAAATTTTTAACTAATGAGTAGTTGTTTATGTGGTTGCATGCTTGAGTGATAGTAAGGTTGAAGTTTGCATATAGTTTCCCTTTTTGGACAAAATTGTGAGTTCTATGATTTTCAAAAAGAAAGCGGTACTTGGAAGATTTTTATGCTATTGGAAAATGAATGTGATGTCAAATTAATGTTGAATTCTGTTTCCAAAATGTTTTAGGGCCTTTATTTCAAAATGTGACACAAATTCGGCTTTTGAACCGATTAGGTTGTGATTTAATGATGTTTGAAAAATTATGAGATTTTACATAAATTGCATGGTTAGATGAGTTAGAATTTTTGTGTTATGTGAATGTGAATCCAATAATGATTGTCAAGGTCTTGGGAACAAATGTAAACAATTTAGGTACTCCTTGACTGTGAACTACAATGGTATAAATGTGTTCGTTTTATGACATAGCTTGGACTTTGTTGTTGCTATTATTATTGTTAATTGTCACTCCTTGATTTATGTTATGTGGCTCCTAAAATCTAATGATGAAAACGTGCGGCGAGATCTTTTGTGCACTTATATTACTTGAATTAGTTTTCTTTGCTAAATGTTGACAAGGAGATTTAATTACATTTGTTTAAAACTAATATCAAGTCTTGTATCAAAACAAGTGTGTTATTAAAGCATGTGTTGGTGATATTATTTTGGTAATATGAAATCTATTAAACTTAGTAGAATTATATATCCATGATATGTTCTAGGGAAGTTGTAAAATCGCATGTTAGCCAAATCCCTAGGAATAAAGAGATTGAAGATGATGCCTACGTGTTTAAATCTTTTCGGACTTGCGTGTTTAAATTGTTTGCATGATTGGTTATGTTTAATTCTTTGTTGAATGAAATGCATGAGTATGTGATAAATATAATTGGTTTTGGTAATTGATCATGATGAGTTTTACTTGCTTAAGGTTTTGTGCTTAGAATGAAAGCATGATTGTTATACAACTTATGAGTAGGAATGATGTCAGAATCAATGTATTAGGTTGAGATTCATGGGGACCGGTAAAGCTATGCATACTTTTGCGAACTTTTCTGAAAATGCCGTTTTATAAAACTCGGTGTAGAATTATTAGTAATGGTGGCTGAATTAGGATGATTGTGCGTGTTGTTGAATTCACCGTTTGAGATGTTTCGACATGAGTTCGTATTTCAGTGACTGAGAACGTTTTACTAATTGAAAAATTATGTGGTTTGGCATTTCGAAAACTTGATTGAATGCTTGTTAATTTGCCACCGATTTGGTTGCATTTGGAGTTGTAGAACTCGAGTTATAGGTGAAACAAGTTAGGTTAAAATTAGAAACAATGCGGACATAGGGTCGGTGTGTTGATTCTTGCATTCTCAAAGGAGATCATTTTGAACGAATACAATTTCTTTGAAAACTTGACAGAATTTGCCTCACTTTATGCACAAGTTTCATGCAATTTGATTGAGTTTTGGTCATTATAGAACTGCTTGAATTTCAAGGATGAAGCGCATCTTTTGAAACTAGTATGCGTATTTTTGAAAACTGTACCTATTGAACACTCTCCTTCGAAAAATGAACTTAGGGATAAGAAATAGACCCATAGGGTTTTCCAACAAGTATTTATTTGTCGAAATCCGAGGTCGTTTACTATTTTAATTAATTCGCCAAAGTAGGCGCATAGTTACAGAATTTTCTGCACCTGGGTTTAAGTAGATTAATTTGGACGTTGAATAAAATGATTAATTGTGGAATAGGTTGAACTTGAATTTTGTTGTTATGATCGTGTTAATTGTTGATGAGAATGATGTTGGATATATGATAAATTGTTGAGATTGGTATTGTTGTATTAATTACGGTTGTTAGGGTTGTTGGGCCTCTGGTCATAATTGTTGTTGTCTCTTGTGTTGGGTAGTCGGGTAGGATTTTGACAACCTACAGGTTAGAATACCTAATTGGGGAGTAAGAGTGTAGGGAAGAGTGTTTGATCTGTTGTGTGTAAGATAGGACTTGGATGATAACGGTTAGAGGAGTTCTCGGCCGTGGGTAGTCTATGAAGTTTCTGTGGTAAGGGCAAAAGAGAGGAGAGTTCGGGAAAAAAGCCAAGTGGGGGAGACGCTACTGCGGGGATTGTGTGTCACAAGCGTGGTAAGCTGGGGCATAAGAATCTAGATTGCATGGTCAACAAGTGTTTCAAGTGTGATAAGTAAGGTCATGTAGCTGCTAAGTGTGAGGAGAAGGATGTGGTCTGCTACAACTGTGGGGAATTGGGGCACATTAGTACCAAGTATCCAAAGCGGGAAGGAGAGGTATAGCGGGAGAGTGCTTGTCTTTGGCGGGTTTGAACTGCGGAGGAGTGATAGTTGCATTTAGAGTACTGAGTTTCATTTAGGGTGCTCTACTAGAATTTAATGTTTGTGGTGGTGAGTGTTTAAGTTGCATGTCTATGATAGTTAGATTTTCGAGGACGAAATATTCTAAGTGGGGGAGAGTTGTAACGCCCCAAAATTAATTAGGTGAATTATTTAACTAATTTGATTAGGTGATTGTTTAACTAATTTAATTAATGTGATTATTTGATTAATCTAATTAAGTAATATTTTAGTTGTGTATATTAAAATAAATATAAGGTGTTATAGTGATTAGTTATATTAAAAATAGAGTATTTAATATGACTAAGAGGTGTTGGGTAGTAAATAAGGGAGTGAGAAATTAATTAAAATAGGGAGTGGTTGAAGTAGCTAGGAGGTGTAAATAAGGGGCCCAAACCCACTAAATAGGCCCAAAGTCATGACTTAAGTTAGGGATAAGGTTTCCATCTCCTTAGAAAGAAAGAAAACAAAAAAATAGAAGAGGGAGGGAGAGTAGTAGCCAACGCAGTTGTTCATAGAGAAGGGGGGAAGAGAAATTCATTTGCTTGCTTTTGGGTAAGTAATTTTAGTACCAACCTTTCTCATTTTTCTTCCTTTATCACCTAGTGTAAGTTTCATACACTAATCTTGTGTATTTCTCTCTTTTCCATGGATGGGTTTGGAGCTCAAGTGTAGGAGAGAAGTCATTAAGTGGTGGTTCTTGGGTTGTTGGAGAAGGGGTTTTTCTTGGGTTGTCAAGTTTGGAGGTATGGGGGCTCTCTTTCATGGCTAAAAATTTATAAACCTTGAAATCATAGAGATTAGGTGTTAGGATTATTTATTTGATTGTTTGAGTTTTGTGTTAATTCTATGTGTATTGTTGTATTTGTATTTAATTTGGTGATACCATGATACTTGATGTTGGAAATAAATGTGTTATTAAATGTGCATGCCATGTGTTTGATAAAATGCTTCAATGTGATGAAATATGAGAATATGTTGATTTAATGATGTTGATTAAATGCCTAAGTGTTGTGGAAATTAATTTGATGCTCATGTATTTGTTGGATTAAATGGTGTTTAAGTGTTGTTGAATTTATTGGGGGTTGATGATGAGTCTTACTTGTTTATGGTTTTTGTGTGTTTTCTGGACACTGTTTCGGTTTTCTCAAACTGGTACTGTTTGGTTAATCCAAAAATTATGTGGCTAATTGTTTTTGAAAATAGACTTAAGGCCGGTCGTTTTGGCACTGGTTTCGTTAAATTCGGAGTTGTGTAGCTCCAGTTATGAGTCTCTAAAGTTAGGTCAAATTTCTGGAGTCGAACTAGGAGTAGGTTCAGTTTTTGCAGGTTTTGTGTGCTCAATTGAACTCCGTTTTGCGTTATTCTTATTTCATTGAAAAATAGACTTAATTCTCTACGAAATAGGCACTGATTTCACTGAATTTCATTAAGAAATGAGAAAGAAAATTTGGTTGCAAGTTGGGTAAAGCGTTCTGTCCGATTTTGGTACCTCAGTGTAGCGTTTTGAAAAACTGTACCAACTGGACACTTATTTTGAAAAACTAAAATCATAGGTAGAAACTACACTCAGAGGGCTTTCCAATGAGTGGTCTTTTGTAAATTTTCGATGTCGTTTGCTATTTTAAATAATTCGCCAAAGTAGGAGTACTGCTGTAGAAATTCAGCACTTCGTGCGGATGTTGTCAATGTTACCCAAAGTGTCAAAAAATACTATTTTGGTCCTCGTATGTCAAAAAGGTCCTAGGGGGTGATTTGGTTCTTAGGTGGGATTTAATTCTTGATGTGAGATTTAATTTAATAAATGAAGTGTGGGGTGTTGCGGTGATGATTAAGCGATGGGTAGGCTTCGGCCAAAGCGACGGGTTGTGTTGTGGAAATGATTAAGCGATGGGTAGGCTTCGGCCAAAGCGACGGGTTGTGTTGTGGAGATGATTAAGTGATGTGTTAACGAATGTTGTGGTAAATGTATTGTGTTGTGGTGCATTGTCATGGCGTCGCATAAGCATACACATAAAGCGAAGGGGGCTTCGGCCAAAGCGACGGGGGCTTCGGCCAAAGCGACGGGTGCCCTTGAGGCTTATAGCGATGGTGATGGATCCACATGCATAGTTGCACTCATGCATACATTCATATGTTTGGTGTTGCCTTGATGATGATTGTGAGTTGGTGTTCACAAACTAATGACGTATTTGGTGTAACTGTATATTTGGTGTAACTGTATTAATGATGTATTTGAATTGACTGTATGTCTGGTGTGCCTATTCTACTGTGTTTCCTGTTTTATTTATTATTATCTATGTATTGAGACTCACCCTACTGCGTCGTGTTGCCTCGTATGCCGGCAACCTGCAGGTGATAGCAAATGAAGTATTCTAGTGATGGTCATGCTCTAATATGTAGCACCGGGGGCGGGGTGTCCTAGTCACTTAGTATTTTATTTTGATGTATTTAGTCTGATATTGATGATGTACTAAATACTTCTAGACTTGTTGATATTCCACTGTGTTGGTGAATTATATTCAGGATGTTGTAAATAACTAAATCGGTGATTTTGAGGTTTCGCCCCATTTTGACGTGCTATGTATCACGCACTAGTTGTCTTATGAAAATTCAATTCGTCGTTTTATGTTTTTGAAGAAATGTAGCACTCTCTTTGAGGTGCGTGGAAAGCTTTTGAAAACTCTGATTTTAAAATTGACTAAATAGTAGAAAATAGAAAGGGGGTGTTACATGTGACATGTGTCTTCATTCTTGTTTGAGTCAGTTAATGTTCTTACCTTGGCATCATCCCCAGTCCTAGTCTAATCCCACCCCCACCACCCCAAAGTACGTACTCCCCTACCTAGTCAACTTTTTGGTTTGTTCTCACTGATGAAATAACACTTTAGGCCCTCCATACTGGGGCAAATTTGTGGTCACTAAAACACCTTGTCATTTTATTCCCTTGGTGCAAGTCTTTTAAAAAAGAAGAAAAAAATCAAAAAGCTCGTTAGGTTGAAAACTCGTAAGAGAAACCTAAGCAAAAATTAGGGCATAAAAAGAAATGAAGGAAAAAGCAAATATTTTGTAAATAAGTAAATTATTGTCCTTGAGTTAATTTTTGAGAAAACGAGCAATCACAATTTGAAATGAAGTCTGGACCATCATTCCATATCCTCAAAAAATCCTTCGCTACCCACCTTAAGCCGAAAAAAAAACTTCCAATCACCTTAGACAAAGATCTATCTCACATCGAAAATTGGGTATCACCTTTATCAGCTCACCCAGCTCAAAAGAAAGAGAAAGAAAAATCGCAAAAAAAGTGAAAAAAAAAAAGATTGAAAAATCCCAAAAAAAAAACAACAAAGTAAAAGTAGTAAGAATGGTGAGCTGATATTTCGTACAAGAGATCATTGTCTGAAATAAACCCTCAAACACTTCCCAATGTCCTATCCTTCATTAATCCATCTAAACAGATTTAATCTACCACGAGACATGTAAGAGATTCTTGTCTCAATAGACCCTCAAACACTCCTTTGAGCCTAATAAACTCTTCTTTCATAAGCCATTAACCATTAGCCAAACTACACTGCTGAATAAAAATCATCTGTCTCATCAATCCTCAACCCTTCCTTTGGCCTCAACATCCTATCCTCCATAAACCCTTGGCTACATTACAATGCTAAACAAGTCCATTCAACCATGAGGCACATAAGAGATTATTGTCTCAATAAAACCTCAAATACCTCATTGAGCCAAATTATCCCTTCCTCCACAAATCCTAACCACCGGCCACATTACAACCCTCTAGAGTTCATTCTGATCATTGACTGATTGCTTTTGTTTTCTCAAAGTTTTAATTTTAGGACAAATAAGTTTATTTATTTACAATATGTTTGCTCAAAAAAAATATATAAATATATCTCAAAAGAAAAAATTCAAAAAAAAAAAAAACAAAAAAATATAGTAATAAAAAGGGCTTGCACTCCAAAGGTTCATTCAAGACAAGGTTTAATGATCACCAAGTGTAGTTTTCATCATAGCAAACTCAAGACTATCATAGTCTAAGAGTCATTCTAAAAATGACCAAAAAGTTCATGCAAGGATCGTTACCTAAATCCTAAAGTGGGGCACCCCTTTCACCATCTATTCCATTTAATTTGAACTTGGGGAAATTTGTCCAGTATCCATCCCATGCCACTCCCAGTCTATAAAGCCGCACTTGACCATCTCCAAAAACCCATAACCCTAATCTCACTAAAGCCAACCATTCGAAATACCATTCCAAGTGGGGCAATCCTCTCGCTCTTCACTCCACCTTCAAATGGGAAAATTCACCCTACACCCATCTCATCCCCTCGCCATATTCACAGCCAAAAAACCATACCGGGGCAATTTCTCAACTCACTATCCTAAATGTTTCTACTCTAGTCGGGGAAATCTTGTCCTTACCATAATTAGGGAAACGTCAAACTCTATGGGTTGAGACAACATCTCCTACTTGCCACCTTTCATTCCAAAACCAATGCATTCCCAATTCATCACCTTCTACACCCCTAGCTTGTCACCACTAGACAGGGGCAAATCTAAATTGGGGGGCAGTCCTGCACTTCTTGGCTTGGAAAAACGTACCTTTGATGACCTTGACAAAGACAAGTCAGTCATTCCCCCCTTCATGTGCCACAAATATCCTCACCCTAGAACCCCAAGTTAACTGACTCATCCATACTTGCACTAACATATGTCTTTACTAAACAAAGCTTCAGAGAGAGAGAACACAAGTTGATCATGTGATCCACTTAGGTAACTTTGTGGACATATACTTCGATCATCAAGGGGCATCATAATAGTAGGTAAAATAAGCGAGCTTGCAAATACGATCAAGTACTTTTTCATATCAGTGTCTGTAGATAATGACCTTGAGAATGACGAAGTTTGAATCAAAACTAATTTTTCCAAAGAATGATCAATATTCACCCATGCTTCTCGCATCCAAAGTCTCGCATCTTATCATTACAAAAAAATGTTTTGCACCCAATCACTCATCATATCATCGCATCATGCATGCACCATGACATTAGCATTCAATCATTCCATTTGCATCATATTCACATTTGCATTTCATGCATTTATTACGTAACAAGCAAAAAAGCAAAAAAACAAAAGAAAAAAAATCATTCCACCAGATACCAATAATTGCACGTACGCGTGCACCATTAATTGCATTGCCAAATGAAGAAAGCTTTTCCCTCCTCGGGAAGATGCATTTGTTAGGTGTGCTCGGATAAACACGATAAGTGTCGTTCCGTATGTTTTGTTCTTCTAATATCAGCGCTTTAAGCGTTAATCTCATATCATATCACAGATCACCAAGTTGATCCTCGGACTCCAGAGTGGTTCTTGAGCACTACGCTCCTTGATGCCCTAAGTGGCCCCTGTGTCGCAACGTCGAGTCGAGCCCGGCGGACCCGCGCGAGACCCCGAGTGGTCCTTCGGACTAGTTGTGTCACACCTAAGACACGGTGGGCGTCCTTCATGGTCAACATATCGATTCTAGACACGATCTTGACCCATCATGGCGCTTTCGAATATAAAGGCCCCCTCGGATCGTTAACTAGTACAGTAGCTAGTTGCGCTCCTTGAACCACGATGGTCCTTCAATTAAGGCTTAGGCGGCCTTCCGGACCACGAGTGGTCCGCCAGAGCCTTAGTGCTCCTTCGGACACTGAGTGGTCCTTGAGCCTTAGTGCTCCTCGGGTCCTTGTTGACCCTTCATTCAACTCTCGGTTAATGCGCCAAGTGTTAACCAGCCCCTATTATTCCTTAAACTTTCTGCTTCCCCCTAAACAGACAAAATTAGCGTCTATCTTATCTTTATTCCTATTTCTACTACGAAAGTTCGAGAACTCATCACTTTCTAGTAAAATACTAATAAAGAGGGCAAGCTATTATACCCCAATTTTATGCGTATTCTTTTCCGGTTTTTAGTTGTTTATTTTATTATTTGTTCTGAAGTCGTGCAATTGCGAGAATCACTAAAAAGGTGTCTCATTTACCAACCCAAGCCAATATCAACTAACCTCTTCAACTAAGTCGAAATGTCGTTGTTTAAATTAAGAATGCGCGCGAATGATCGATCTTTTCGCACATTCTTTAGTTAAATTTTCGTATTTGGGCCTAGTCGAACTCAATTGGGTTTATTCGAGTCGTTTCCTTGCAAATGGGCTTATTCGAGTTGTTTTCTCGCAATTGGGCTCATCATTCCGACTTCTTTTCTATTTTTATTATTTCGTCCTTATTTTGAGCATATACATATATAGTCCAAAAAATATCAAAAAAATCTATTTAATTTTATTTACATTTTAAAAAGTGTCTAATTGTCCAAAATGTCTAAAAATAGATAATATTAAAAATACAAAAAAGATAAAAAACAAAAATTAAATAAAGGAGCAGCATCAGTAATCTCTGGGGTCCGTTCTTGCTCTCCAAGACTGCTCAACAAGCCCACGTTATCAAAACCTACAAAGGCCCAGTCAAAACCAATTAAATGCTAACCCTAAGTTTTTAATATAAATAAGCAGTCAGTCCACAATAAAAGACACACAGAAACCAAGACAGAAAATTACTGCTAAAATCACCCAAAAATAGGATTAGAGTTTCACATCGGAACCCTAATCCACCAAACACAGTTCTGAGTTCCTAAGTTGAAAGAGAGAAGAGGAGTCAACAAGCAGACAGAGAAGCAGCAAAGTCGTCAACAAAAACACCCGTACCAGATCTGTTTCCTTTCAGAAAAGATATTAAAATAATTAGGTTGGTACCTCATTTTTTTTCCAGATCCGTAGACATGTAATTCAGGACGTGATTTAGGTCTATTTTCTGATTTAAATGTGTACTAACCAAGATGTGAATACCAAATGTTCATAATCTAGGTGTGTTTGTTTTTTTATTATCACCATGAGTATTTTAAGGCGTGTTCAGTGACGTAGGTTATGTATTCAATTATGGAAAACCAATAGAGAAAGGGTGTATGGTAGATTAGATGTAAAAAATGGTGATTTGGTTGTTCAAACAAAGTTGAGGTCCATAAACTGTGAAAACCAGAGATAGGATCGGATATTGAGAGGAGGGGAAGATGGAAGGATAGACCGAAAAAAAATGAGCAGAACTCACACGTTCAGTTCGCCGGCAAGGCTCCGTCGTCTTCTCCGGCGACGTCACCGGCGAGCCCCCTCCACAAACCGATATCACCGGGAGCACCGTCCTCTCTCTCTCTCTCTCAATCTTCATCTCCATCCCTCTCTTATTTCCTTTCTCTTATTTCCCTCTCTCTTTCAACGTTCCTTTCTTTTTCTCTCTCCTCACAAAAACCTTCTCTCTCTCATACCTGATGGTGTTGCGGCGCTGAGAAGTAGGGACAAGGAAATTAGGGTTTCCTTTATCACAATTTGCCTTATATATCCCACTTGCCTTATTTTTTTTAATCTTTTTGGGCTCAGATTGGTAATGACACCCCCTATTTTTAAATCATACAACTCCCACCTCTAGTCAAGCCCAATTAGTAAGTTCCTAACCCAATAGCATGAATTAGACTACTCTACTAGTCGCACCCCACTGTTAATAATACACCCCTTTCAATTAATTGCACCCCTATTTTACAGTTTTCACCCTTCCCTTGTTTTTAATTAATTCTCTTCAAAAGGTTTATAAATAATATTTTCATCTAAAAATCAAATAAAAGATTAAGTCGGTTGTACAACCGGGTTAGTCAGCGTTCTAGAACTAATGAGCTGTACAGTTCAGGAGTTCTAGAATACCTATTCTAAAATTAATCCACCTCACATCAAACCAATTTCTTTCAAAAACTCAAAAAATTACTTTCAAAAAGTAGGGGACTAAGTCGGTTGTACAATCGGGTTAGTCGTCTAGAATCGATGGTACATGCAGTTCAAGGAATCCTAGGACCCTTACACTAAAAAACACCAACCCATAAACCTTTTTCAGGAAGAACTACGTAGCTTTGATTCCTCCTTTGCATCCGGAGGTACGTAGGAGCAAGAGTCTACTCTTGTCAAGCTCTAAAAACTAAAAATTTAATTAAGTCTTTTTCCTCTATAAATAAAAGGGTAATTATTAATAAATCTTAACTAGTTAGACAAAGGATGTCGTGGGGTGCTAATACCTTTCCCACGCATAACGACTCCCGAACCCTAAACCTGCCTTGTCCTAAACATAAAGGGATTTTCCGAATATGCCCTTAAATTAAAATTTGGTGGCGGCTGCCTTGTCGCTACAGGAACCATTAATTTGATGTGTGGTTTCGACAAGGTTTGATTTGAAACAATTGTTCTACTTCTTTTCGTATTCTTTTTATTTGAGAAAAATTGTTTTGTAAGCGGAGAAAAGAAAGATTCTTTTTAGAATTTTTGAAAAGCGCGCTTGACGGGACGTGGCCCGCTCCTACGTATCTCCCGGTGCGATGGAGAATTCAAAGCTTACGTAGTTCTCCTAAGTCGAGAAGTTTTGGTGTTTTGGTGTTTTTTTTATTGTAGGGGTTCTCGGGTCTGAACTGTACAGTCCACTAACCCTAAAACATAGACATCCCCGCCCATACAGGCGACGTGCCCCCTACTTATCGAAAAGTGATTTGAATTACTTGAAAAATTTGTTGTGAGGTTGGTTGCTTTTATTTGAGCAAGTATCTCAGGCTCGCACGAACTGTACAGCTCGCTAACCAACCCGGATGTACATCCGACTTGATTCCTTACTCATTTTTGAAATAGGGTTTAAGTTGTTAGTTGCTTGTTTTATTTCTCATAAGTATCCCAAGATGTTTGAGTTGTACAACTCCGATCTTAGGACGCTAGTCAACATCGGCCGTACGTCCGACTTGACTCCTTATGAGTTTTTTTTTTTTAGGAAAAAGGGGTTTTTTACTTTATTTACTTGTGAAAGGAAAAGAAGTTAATTTGGTGAGATTTTGGGAAAAGAGTAGGACATTTCAATCAATTCCAAGTCCACAACCATTCAAACACGTTTGCCAATTCAATTTACCATGAACATGTCAATTATTAGTTAAGACTAAACATGTCAATATGAATCAAGAGTTTAAATGTCAAAGATGCAAAGTAGAGTTCTCAAAAGTAATTGTGTGTGTGAGAGAGTGCACAAACCCTAATGACCCTATGCTACAACATGCATGTAGGCTTACGTCTTCATTAGGAAATCATGCAAGTAGAAATGGTGGCGCACAATCAAGTTAAGACATCTAATTGGCATCAAATAACAAGTGAACAATTGACCATAGGCATGGAGTGATCTTAATTAAACTAATGAACATAGAACAATGATTATTTGATTAAACAAGCTAAGGCATCAAGGTCGAATTGGACCTATCCTTTGCAACCATCCATGTGAACAAAGAGAATTGCATCAAGACTTGGATAAGTCTATCCTTTGCTCAAACCCTAAACTTTAAGCCCAAAACTTCATTTTTAATTATTCAAGAATACAAATGAAAGGGGTTGAATCATCTAAAACCATCTTCACCACTTTGGACACAATGCACTAGGCAAAAGTGGGAATCACTTGATCTATCCTCAACCATGAACAATAATCAAATAGATGAACATTAAACAAAGTTGAATCATATAGAGCAATCCTCTCACTTGGATTAAAGTGCCATGGGCACAAGTGAGAATCAACTTGCCTATCATCAACAATTAATAATAAGCAAGGGAATAAGACTAAATTAACACATAAACACAAGTTGAATCACATAGAGCAATCCTCTCACTTGAATTAAAGTGGCATAGGCACTAGTGAGAATCAACTTGCCTATCATCAACACTTAACAACAAGCAAATTAGAGCAAGATTAAATGAACAACAACTAAGAAGGATTAAGCAAGAGGAATACATAAACATGGTTGAATCACACCTAGCAATCCTCTCACTTAAATCATAGTGCATTAGGCACAAGTGAGAATCAAGTGGCTAGATCATCAACAAACAACAACTAAAAAGATTAAACAAGAAAAGTTCATAAACAAGGTTGAATCATATCTTGCAATCCTCTCACTTAAATCATGGTGCTCTAAGCACAAGGGAGAATCAAGTTGCAAAATCATCAACAATTAACAATAAACAAATAACACAAGAGTAGTAAACTAAGACAAGGTTGAATCCTATCTAGCAAACCTCACTACTTTAACGTGAGATGCATAAAGCACAAGTAGGAGTCATCTTGCTAGATCATCAACACCACAAGTGTTTGCAAGTAATATGGACTAAAAGTCACATTTAACACAAGGATTCAAACACTAATAACAAGATTAAACATCATCAAGTAAAAAGGAACAACAAGATAAATTAGAATCCCAAAAAATGCGAACCACATAGGAGACAAAATCACATGTTTATTCCATTAAAATGCAAAGATCAACACAAAATAACAACAAACTAAATTATTCAAGGGTGAGATGCCAACTCTCACCCCAACAACAACAACAAACTACATTTTAAAGATGAAAATTATGAGTATGCAAAAATGATGAAGAGAATATGAGTTTTGATGCAAAATATTGTAAATGATGCAAGGGTTTTAGAGATTTACCTTGGATCCAAGCTAGTAGAAGTAGGAAATGAAGAATAAGTAACCAAATCATCTAGAATCTTCAAGAAATACCCAAGAAATACCCACGCCCAACTTCAAATTCCAAGCACTTGATGATGAAAATGTGAAATAAATGGTGAAAGGAGGAAGACCTATGGAGGAGGAGTGGATTTGAGGTGATTTGGTGGTGTTTGGGTGAAGGAAACAAAAGAATGGAGGAGGAGAGTGTGGGATGAAGCTTCGGCCAAGGAGGAGGAAAAGGGAGGAGAGAGTGAATATGTGAGGTATTTATAGAGCGGGAGTGAGCTTAGGGGTAAAATGGTAATCAAACCAGTTAAATCAATTAATATTCAGCTGAATATTAATAAATAAAATTAATTTGAACTTGGTCACCAAGTTAGGGGGTATATTGGTCATTGATCTTGAGAGGTGCACTAGGATTAGACTTTAAATTTGAATGGAGGGTGGATATTCATCATCACATGGATTGAGGGTGTTGAAGAAACACAAAAATGAGGGTGAAAGGAGGGAGTGCTGTTCGGCCACTCTCCTTTTTTATTATTATTTTTTTTTATTCCTTTTGATTATTCCATGAAGATTTTTTCTACTTTGGACCTATCCTAGGAATCAATCATTGGGCTATAAATTCCATGATATCACCATTCCCAAAATTGATTTGTTGACCCCACCTCAAAGGAAATGACCATTTTACCCTTTTATTCAAAAATTTGATTTTTATGCCAAAAGGTTTAATATTTATGCGCAAAAAAATCACAATTAAGCACAAATCTTCCTCAAATAATTCATTGATGATTGCTCAGTGATTTGGGACGAAAAACCGTTTTTATTGTGAAATGACCAAAATGCCCTTTCACCCTAAAAACCCTAGTTCTTTGCCCAAAGCACATTTTCACTTCAAAAATGACTTTTCGCCCTAGGAATGACCTCTAATACCTTGAAATGCATGTTAAATGGCTTGTCCTGCGAAATTGTCCCTTATTTGCGAAATGACTAAAATACCCTTTTGTACTGAAAAACCCTAGTTTGTCCAAAAAGTGCATTCTAACTCCAAAAATGATTTTAGAAGCTTTGAAATGACTTTTAGAACCCTAAACGCAATGCATGATGCTCTTTTCTCTTCTATTTATTTATTTTTGGGAAAATTAGGGGTTTTGACCTAAAGTAGGACAAAATTGGGGTATGACTCTACGTACCCTCAGGTGCTGATGAGGACTCAAAATTCACGTAGTTCTTTCTGAAAATGTGTTGGTTTATTGATTTTAATTTTGAAGGGTTTAAGATCTAAGTTGTACAAGTCGAGTCTCTTAAACCAGTGTTGCAAGATTGATAAGATGGACATCTCGATCAAACTCATTTTTATTATTTTTATTGAAAATAGGGGTTAATGGAAAAAAAGAATTGATTAGATTAAGAAAATTTAAGTTTGAGAGAAAATGTTTATTTGTTGATTGTATTTTAATTTTTTGAAGTGTTTTGGACCAAGCTGTACAACTCGAGTCTCTTAAACCGGTCTTGCGGATTTGTTAAGATGTACATCTCAATCAAATCATATTGTATTATTATTATTATTTAAAGGATAAATAACAATAAATATGACATAAAAATAGCATAAAAATAAGAAAATAATAGTAAACACAAATAAGAAACGAAAAGGGGTGCATATAGTCGCAGGGGTTATGTTATTAATAAATAGGGGGTGTAAACAGTAGGCCCAGTGGAGTTCTTTTTTTTTTTTTTTTTGAGGTTGGTATTTACTGTAAAAAAACTTACAAAAAACACGGGCTTGGGGGGGTTTTTTTGTAAGTAATGTGAAGTGCGATCTTAAATCGATATATTAAATTTAAATAAAAAATAAAAGGGAAATTGAAAGGACTGTGTAAGGCAACTATGAAAGAAGTAAAAACCCTAATTTTACTTCTTCACCTTCCAGCAGCCGCCAACAGATTTGGAGAGAGAGAGAGAGGGGCAAATTTTTAGGGAAGAGAGAGAAAAAGAAAAAAAGGCGGGTCCTCAGCAAAAGCATAGCACCATGTAGGAGAAGACCAATTTCGCGGCGACGCCCTTGCCATAGACCAACCCAGGTTCCGTTTTTTCTTCTTTCCCGTCTCTTTTCGACTCTAGACTCCGTTTTTCCTATCACTTTCTCCTATTCTTCGTTTCTGATCTTCATTTTTTGACTGGTGGGTAATTTAAGATCGGGCTCTCATATGGTGGTTGCGTTTTGGGTTGGTTTCAAGAGGGAAGTCGAAGGTGAGAGAGAGGGACGGTGGTGAGGGTTTGGTGGTGGCTGTGGGTGGTTTGGTGGTGAGGGGCGAAGGCTGAGGGAAAGGGGATGAATGGAGGTGGCTGGTCTTGGGAGTTCTACATTTTTTCTGATTCCCCTTCTTTTGTATAGTTTTTCTGATTCCCCTTCTTCTGTATATTTTTTCTGCATATCTGTCGAGGTTTTCTCAAACATTGTTTGGATTGGATCTCACGGTGTTTGGAGGGTTAGGGTTTCACTTTGAAATCCTATTTTTTTGTGTTGATTTTTCTCGAAAATTGTGTCTGCTTTGACTGTGTTTAGACTCTGTTTTTATACTAAAATATTAGGTTCTAAAAGTCATTTCAAAGCTTCTAAAATCATTTTTGTAGTTGGAATGCACTTTTTGGACAAACTAGGGTTTTTCAGTACAAAAGGGTATTTTAGTCATTTCAAAAATAAGGGACAATTTGCCAGGACAAGCCATTTAACATGCATTTCAAGGTATTAGAGGTCATTCCTAGGGTGAAAAGTCATTTTTGAAGTGAAAATGTGCTTTGGGCAAAGAACTAGGGTTTTTAGGGTGAAAGGGCATTTTGGTCATTTCACAATAAAAGCGGTTTTAAATCCCAAATCACTGAGCAATCATCAATGAATTATTTGAGGAAGAATGTGCTTAATTATCTTATTTTATGCGCATGAATGTTAATTATTTGCATAAAAATTCAAATTTAAAGGAAAGGGTAAAATGGGAATTTCCCTCAAGGTGAGGTATCAAATCAATTTTGGGAATGGTGATATCATGGAATTTTAGGCCCAATGATTGATTCCTAGGATGAGGCCCAAAATGGTAAGATTTTCATGGGAATTATCTAGAAAAGAATAATCAAGAAAAGGAAAGGATAATTACAAAGGTAGTGGGAGACAAATAGTACAATGACAACTTGCAAAATGCCAACCCACTCATGGCTGCGAATTTCAGCCCTATTTTTACCTCATTTTGTGCTTCTTCATACCCTTGATCCATGAGAGTTGTATTCCTAGCCATTGATTAAAATTCTAGATCAAATCCTAGGCTACAACTTTGTGTACAAAGTCCTAATTGCCCTTAACAATTTTTGTGCAACAAAAATTATTAATTTTGGTGTATGACCAGCCATTTCCCCCTCATTTGTGTTTTCTCATTGCCCCTAATCCATGTGCATTGCAATCCTAGCCCTTGATTTAAATTCTTTCTCAAATCTCAATGGTTTGCAAAAGCACAATGTTCTATATACCCTTAATTTTGCACTTCATATAAAACTCAAAATAAGAGACCATGAAGGGAGGACTCTCATTTTTTACCCTAGCACACAATACTCTCCTCTCCTCCCTCTCTCAAAACCGAAACCACCCCACCTTCATCCTTCCTCCATTTTTCAATTTTTCACCATCAAAGCCTCCATTTTCTTGATTCTTATACTAGAGCTACTTCTAATCTTGCATCATCATCAAGTTTTCATCAACAATTTTTTAAGATCAAGAGGTTTTTGTGGGATTCAAGAAGAGGTTCAAGTGTTCTTGGTTTTTATTTGATCTTCTTCTTCACTTCTTTTTGCAAGTTCTTAAGGTAAGCCTTAGATCCTTATTCTCTTTCACTTTTACCATGTAATCTACTCTTAACTCCTTCTTGATTACTTGTTGTGGTTTGCTTTGAGGATCCATTTCAAACATTATGACAAGGACATTGGGAGCCTAGGGTGTTTGAGATGGGTCTTGGCCTTGAAGGAGTTTGTTTTGTGCATGAATAATTTCCCTTGAATTTCCACACATTTTTCACTAAATTTCATGAAATAAAACCTCATTTTCCTTCAAAGATGTTTCGGCCATATAGTGTTTTTGGTTGTTCATGCATTTCTTTGATCATTTATTGTGTTCAAGTTGAATAAAAGGGTGGACCTAGCCAACTATGCTCTAGGGTTCATGGGTAGAAATTAGGGTTTCTATTGTCTTGCATTTCCTTTGATTTTGAGTTGAAATAAATGATGAAATGACAATTGTTTGAGCATCAAATGTATGAGTAGATCCTAGGGTTTATGTTCATATGCTCATTGATATGATTTGGATGCAAGAACATGATGAAATTTGTGCTTGTTCTTGCCTTGTTATGTATTCGGCCAAGGGCCTCAATTTTTACCAATTTGTTGCTCATAAATTGTTGATTTGATCTTGTGTTTGTAAATACAAGTTGTGTAATTGTGTTTTTCACTTTTCACTTTTCACTTTTAACCACTCACTTACTTTTAACTTTACCATTCATTAATTATTTACCAAAACAACATAAAAATATTTTACTATTTTACTTTTACCATTTCATTTAATTTTTTTACCAAACATTTTTATCACTTCATTAACTATTTACTTTTACCATTTCATTAATCCTCTACTTCATTCCATTTAACATTTTTACCAATTCACCTCACAAAACATGTTTTTTTTTACCCTCTTGCATTCATAAACCCTTACCATTTCACTTCATTTCATTCCTACTATCTCATTAAGCATTTACTTTTACCATTTCATTAAATATTCTACTCTCATCATCTCATTAAACATTTTTGCTTTTACCACTTAATCAAACATTTTACCTCATCCCATTTAATTTTTACACTTTGCATTTCATTTATTTGTATCACTTGTGTGACACATTCTTATGTTTGCACATTAGTACTTGCATACTTTCATATGTTCATACATGCTTAGGCCTATTGCATTCTCTTACCCTCTCACATGCTCATGCATTCATTAATTCCATGTTTAGCATTCATTCACATGTTCATGCATACTCAAATGTTCATACCATATATGCACAATAACTATGTTCATGCATTCATAGTCTTTCATGCTCAATCATTCATTCATGCATAGTCTTGTATGCCTATTCATTCATGCATAGTCTTGTATGCCTATTCATTCATGCATAGTCATGCATTTGCATATTTGCCTAATCATGCACATCATTTCTTGCATGTTCACTCATCTAACTAAGAATATTCCATGCCTATGGTCAATTGTTCACTTGTTATTGATGCCAATTAGATGTCTTAACTTGATTGTGCGCCACCATTTCTACTTGCATGATTTTCTAATGAAGACGTAAGCCTACATGAATGTTGTAGCATAGGGTCATTAGGGTTTGTGCACTCTCTCTCTCACACACACAATTACTTTTGAGAACTCTACTTTGCATCTTTGACAATTGAACTCTTGATTCATATTGACATGTTTAGTCTTAACTAATAATTGACATGTGTTCATGGTAAATTTAATTGGCAAATGTGTTTGAATGGTTGTGGACTTGGAATTGATAGAAATGTACTACTCTTTTCCCCAAAATCTCACCAAATTAACTTCTTTACCTTTCACAAGTAAATAAAGTAAAAAACCCCTTTTTCCTAAAAAAAACTCATAAGGAGTCAAGTCGGACGTACGGCCGATGTTGAGTAGCGTCCTAAGATCGGAGTCGTACAACTCAAACATCTTGGGATACTTATGAGAAATAAAACAAGCAACTAACAACTTAAACCCTATTTCAAAAATGAGTAAGGAATCAAGTCGGATGTATATCCGGGTTGGTTAGCGTCTTAGGGTTAACGAGCTGTACAGTTCGTGCGAGCCTGAGATACTTGCTCAAATAAAAGCAACCAACCTCACAACAAATTTTTCAAGTAATTCAAATCACTTTTCGATAAGTAGGGGGCACGTCGCCTATACGGGCGGGGATGTTTATGTTTTAGGGTTAGTGGACTGTACAGTTCAGACCCGAGAACCCCTACAATAAAAAAAAAACACCAACGCACCAAAACTTCTCGACTCAGAAGAACTACGTAAGCTTTGAATTCTCCATCGCTTTGGAGATACGTAGGAGAGCGGGCCACGTCCGGTCAAGCGCGCTTTTCAAAAATTCTAAAAAAAGAATCTTTCTTTTCTCCGCTTACAAAACATTTTTCTCAAATAAAAAGAATACGAAAAGAAGTAGAACAATTGTTTCAAATCAAACCTTGTCAAAACCACACATCAAATTAATAGTTCCCTTTCGGTAGAAAGAAGGTGTGGGGTGCTAATACCTTCCCCATACCTAACCGACCCCCGAACCTACATCTCCTGTTTTTGAAAAGACCACCCGCCTTGTATAAAAAGACGTTTTTTCAATGTTTTCGTCTTAAAATTAAAATATTGGTAGCAGCTTCAAAATTTTTCCACGTTGTACATTGAGAATCCCAAACCGGATTTTTCGGGTTTGTTAAGATGTACATCTCGATCTAATCGTATTGTATTATTATTATATAAGTGATAAATAACAATAAATATAGCCTAAAAATAAGAAAATAATAGTAAATACAAATAAGAAACGAAAAGGGAGTGCGATCATAGGGGTTATGTTATTAATAAACAGGGGGTGTAAACAGTAGGCTTAGTGGAGTTCTTTTTTTTGAGGTTGGGCGCTGGTCAAAAAAAAACTACAAAAAAACACCGGCTTGTGGGGAGTTTTGTAGTAAACAGGGGGGTCCAGTCTTAAATCTGATATTTTAAATTTAAATAAAAAATAAAAGGGAAATTGAAAGGATTGTCTAAGGCAACTATCAAAGAAGTGAAAACCCTAATTTTACTTATTCACCTTCCAACAGCCGCCAACAGATTTGGAGAGAGAGAGAGAGGGGCAGATTTTTAGGGAAGAGAGAGAAAAAGAAAGAAGGCGGGACGCCTGAAAACGCAACGCACCGCCGGAGAAGACCAATTTCGCGGCAACGCCCTTGCCATAGACCAACCCAGGTTCCGTTTTTTCTTCTTTCCAGTCTCTTTTCGACTCTAGACTCCGTTTTTCCTATCACTTCTCCTATTCTTCGTTTCTGATCTTCATTTTTTGACTGTTTGATAATTTTAGATCGGGCTCTCATATGGTGGTTGCGTTTTGGGTTGGTTTCGAGAGGGAAGCCGAAGGTGAGAGAGAGGGACGGTGGTGAGGGTTTGGTGGTGGTTGTGGTTGGTTTGGTGGTGAGGGGCGAAGGCTGAGGGAAAGGGGATGAATGGAGGTGGCTGGTCTTGGGAGTTTTTACATTTTTTCTGATTCCCCTTCTTTTGTATATTTTTTCTGAATCCCCTTCTTCTGTATATTTTTTCTGCAGATCTGTCGAGGTTTTCTCAGACAGTGTTTGGATTGGATCTCACGGTGTTTGGAGGGTTAGGGTATCACTATGAAATCCTATTTTTTTGTGTTGATTTTTCTCGAAAATTGTGTCTGCTTTGACTGTGTTTAGACTCTGTTTTTATACTAAAATATTAGGTTTTTGAATTAACTCAGTTTGACTTGCTTGACTAGGCCTTGACTGTTTTGACCATTTTCAGATTTGGGCTCTATAGTTGCTGAAGTGTTGGACTGGCCCGTATTCGTTTCAGAAATGTTGAAGCTGTTGAGGCTCCCTTTTTTTATTTTTGTAAATAATTTTCTTATTTATAATTTATTTATTTTAGGATTATTGTAAAAAAAACATTTTAATAAGACAATCAACTAAGCCTACCATTTTTTGTAATTTTTGAATTAGCACATAATTTTTTGTTTAACTAAAAAGAGTAATAATGCGAAAGTACGAAAACTAGTAAAATGATGTATTCGACGACTAAAACACGCAGAAAGTGCATATTTTCGTAATTTTTCAAGAAAACGTCAAAAATATCGTACGCCACCCAATTATCTTGACTTGACATGGAAGCCCTGCTCCTACGTACCCTCTGGTGCAATGAGGGACTCAAAAGTCACGTAGTTCTTTCTGAAAATGTGTTGGTTTATTGATTTTAATTTTGAAGGGTTTAAGATCTAAGTTGTACAAGTCGAGTCTCTTAAACCAGTGTTGTAGGATTGATAAGATGGACATCTCGATCAAAAATCATTTTTATTATTTTTATCGAAAATAGGCGTTAATGGAAAAAAAAGAATTGATTAGATTAAGAAAATTTAAGTTTGAGAGAAAATGTTAATTTGTTGATTGGATTTTAATTTTTTGAAGTGTTTTGGACCAAGCTGTACAACTCGAGTCTCTTAAACCGGTCTTGTTAGTTTGTTAAGATGTACATCTAGATCAAATCGTATTGTATTATTATTATATAAGGGATAAATAACAATAAATATGACATAAATATAGCATAAAAATAAGAAAATAATAGTAAACACAAATAAGAAACGAAAAGGGGTGCATATTGTCGCAGGGGGTTATGTTATTAATAAACAGGGGGTGTAAACAGTAGGCCCAGTGAAGTTTTCTTTTTTGAGGTTGGGCGCTGGTCAAAAAAAAACTACAAAAAAACACGGGCTTGTGGGGAGTTTTGTAGTAAACAGGGGGGTGCAGTCTTAAATCTGATATTTTAAATTTAAATGTTAAATTTTTGAAGTGTTTTGGACCAAGCTGTACAACTCGAGTCTCTTAAATCTGTCTTGCGGGTTTGTTAAGATATACATCTCGATCAAATCGTATTGTATTATTATTATTATATAAGGGATAAATAACAATAAATATGACATAAATATAGCATAAAAATAAGAAAATAATAGTAAACACAAATAAGAAACGAAAAGGGGTGCATATAGTCGCAGGGGGTTATGTTATTAATAAACAGGGGGTGTAAACAGTAGGCCCAGTGGAGTTCTTTTTTTTGAGGTTGGACGCTGGTAAAAAAAAACTACAAAAAAACACGGGCTTGTGTGGAGTTTTGTAGTAAACAGGGGGGTGCAGTCTTAAATCTGATATTTTAAATTTAAATAAAAAATAAAAGGAAATTGAAAGGATTTGTCTAAGGCAACTATCAAAGAAGTGAAAACCCTATTTTTACTTCTTCACCTTCAAGCAGCCGCCAACAGATTTGGAGAGAGAGAGGGGCAGATTTTTAGGGAAGAGAGAGAAAAAGAAAGAAGGCGGGTCGCCGAAAAACACAACGCACCGCCGGAGAAGACCAATTTCAACTCTAGACTCCATTTTTTCTTCTTTCCCGTCTTTTTTCGACTCTAGACTCCTATTCTTCGTTTCTGATCTTCATTTTTTGACTATTTGGTAATTTTAGATCGGGCTCTCCTATGGTGGCTGCGTTTTGGGTTGGTTTCGAGAGGAAGCAGAAAGTGTGAGAGAGAGGGCGGTGGTGAGGGTTTGGTGGTGGTGTGGGTGGTTTGGTGGTGAGGGGAGAAGGTCGAGGAAAGGGATGAATGGAGGTGGCTGGTCTTGGGAGTTCTACATTTTTTCTGATTCCTCTTCTTTTGTATATTTTTTCTGATTCCCCTTCTTCTGTATATTTTTTCTGCAGATCTGTCGAGGTTTTCTCAGACAGTGTTTGGATTGGATCTCACGGTGTTTGGAGGGTTAGGGTTTCACTTTGAAACACTATTTTTCTGTGTTGATTTTTCTCAAAAATTGTGTCTGCTTTGACTGTGTTTAGACTCTGTTTTTATACTAAAATATTAAGTTTTTGCATTAACTCGGTTTGACTTGCTTGGTGGTCCTTGACTTTTTGACCATTTTGATTTGGGCTCTGAGTCTGCTGAAGTCCTTGACTGGCCCGTATTCATTTCTGAAATGTTGAAGCTGTTGAGGCTACCGCCTTTTTATTTTTGTAAATAATTTTCGTATCTGTATTTTATTTATTTTTGGATTATTGTAAAAAAAACATTTTAATAAGACAATCAACTAAGCCTAGCATTTTTGGTTTAACTAAAAAGAGCAATAACGCGAAAGTGACGAAAACTAGAAAAATGACGTATTCGACGACTAAAACACGCAAAATTTGCATATTTTCGTAATTTTCCGACAAAACGTCAAAAATACCGTTAAATGTTGAGTGTTCACAGTCTGTCGTGATCGTGATCCCGACGTTGACGGCTCAAAAGTAAATTATTTGAGAAGTCGCCACCCAATTTATTTAAAATAGGAAACTTGAGAAAAACTTAATTGAAAGTCATTTGGTCTGCGAAAACTAGGTTGGATTCGGGAGTCGGTTATGCATACTGAAGGGCGGAAACCTAATTCCATTTGCACCCTAGTACATCTGTCCTAGGATAGTTACTCTAAATTTGATTGTGCAAAAAAAAAATTATTTACAAATAAATAGAAATGGGGACTTAATTTAAGAAAATTTTATTTTGAGTTAACAGGGAAGCCCTGCTCCTACGTACCCTCCGGTGCAATGAGGGACTCAAAAGTCACGTATTTCTTCTAGAAAATTTGTTGGTTGGATGATTTTAATTTTGAAGAGTTTAAGATCTAAGTTGTACAACTCGAGTCTCATAAACCAGTGTTGCAGGATTGATAAGATGTACATCTCGATCAAACCCATTTTTATTATTTTTATTGAAAATAGGGGTTAATGGAAAAAAAGAATTGATTAGATTAAAAAAATTTAAGTTTGAGAGAAAATGTTAATTTGTTGATTGGATTTTAATTTTTTGAAGGGTTTTGGACCAAGCTGTACAACTCGGGTCTCTTAAACCGGTGTTGCGGGTTTGATAAGATGTACATCTCGATCAAATACTAATTATATTATTATTATATAAGGGATAAATAACAATAAATATGACATAAATATAGCATAGAAATAACAAAATAATAGTAAACACAAATAAGAAAGCGAAAAGGGTGCAATGAGAAAAATAGGGTGCAAATGAGAAAAATAGGGGTGCATATAGTCGCGGGGTTATGTTATTAATAAAAGGGGGTGTAAGCAAAGAGGCCGGTGGAGTTCTTTTTTTTTTTTTGAGGTTGGGCGCTTGTAAAAAAACTACAAAAAAACATGGGCTTGTGGGGGTTTTGTTGTAATTAGAAGTGCATGATCTTAAATATGATATTTTACATTTAAATAAAAATAAAAAGAAAATTGAAAGGATTGTATAAGGCAACTATCAAAGAAGCTGAAAACCATAATTTTACTTCTTCACCTTCCAATGTACCCGCCAATGATTTGGAGAGAGAGAGGCGGATTTTTAGGGGAGAGAGAGAGAAAAGAAAGAGAGAGAGAGAGAGAAAAGAAAGAAGATGGTTCGCCGGAAAGCGCAAAGCACCGCAAGAGAAGACCACCTGTCGCGATGACTCCTCACTAGGAGACCAACCAGTTCCGTTTTTCTTCTTTCCGTCTCTTTCGACACTAGACTCCATTTTTCTATCACTTTCTCCTATTCTTCGTTTCGATCTTCATTTTTGATTGTTTGGTAATTTTAGATCGGGCTCTCATATGGTGGCTGCGTTTTGGGTTGGTTTTGAGAGAGAAGCCGAAGGTGAGAGAGAGGACGGTGGTGAGGGTTTGGCGGTGGTGAGGTTGTTTGGTGGTGAGGCGAATCTTTGAGGAAAGGGATGAATGGAGGTTTGGTCTTGGGACTTCTACATTTTTCCGATTCCCCTTCTTTTGTATATTTTTACGATTCCCCTTTTTTACGTAAATTTTTTTTCTCGCAGATCTGTCTAGGTTTTCTCGAGGCGGTGTTTGGATTGGATCTCACGGTGTTCGGAGGGTTAGGGTTTCACTTTGAAACCCTATTTTTCTGTGTTGATTTTTCTCGAAAATTGTATCCGCTTTGATTGTGTTTAGACTCTGTTTTTATACTAAAATATATGGTTTTCCATTAACTCGGTTTGACTTGCTTGGTGGGCCTTGGTATTTTGACGATTTTCAGATCTGGGCTCTGTAGGCTGCTTTGAAGTCTGGGTCGCCCGTATTCTTTTGAAATGTTGAAATTTGTTGAGGCTACCGCCTTTTTATTTTTGTAAATAATTTTCGTATTTGTATTTTATTTATTTTTGGATTATTGTAAAAAAACATTTTAATAAGACAATCAACTAAGCCTAGCGAGTTTTGTTTAACTAAAAAGAGCAATAACAGCGAAAGTAGCGAAAACTAGAAAAATGGCGTATTCGGCGACTAAAACACGCAAAATTTGTATATTTTCGTAATTTTCCGAGAAAGCGTCAAAAATACCGTTAAATGTTGAGTGTTCACGAGGTGTGTCGTGATCGTGATCGGCGTTGTGGCTCAAAAGTAAATTATTTGAGAAGTCGCCACCCAATTTATTTAAAATAGGAAACTTGAGAAAAACTTAATTGAAAGTCATTTGGTCTGCGAAAACTAGGTTGGATTCGGGAGTCGGTTATGCATAATGAAGGGCGGAAACCTAATTCCACTGCACCCCTAGTACATCTGTCCTAGGATAGTTACTCTAAATTTGATTGTGCAAAAAAAAATTTATTTACAAATAAATAGAAATGGGGACTTAATTTAAGAAAATTTTATTTTGAGTTAACAGGGAAGCCCTGCTCCTACGTACCCTCCGGTGCAATGAGGGACTCAAAAGTCACGTATTTCTTCTAGAAAATTTGTTGGTTGGTTGATTTTAATTTTGAAGAGTTTAAGATCTAAGTTGTACAACTCGAGTCTCATAAACCAGTGTTGCAGGATTGATAAGATGTACATCTCGATCAAACCCATTTTTATTATTTTTATTGAAAATAGGGGTTAATGGAAAAAAAGAATTGATTAGATTAAAAAAATTTAAGTTTGAGAGAAAATGTTAATTTGTTGATTGGATTTTGATTTTTTGAAGGGTTTTGGACCAAGCTGTACAACTCGGGTCTCTTAAACCGGTGTTGCGGGTTTGCTAAGATGTACATCTCGATCAAATACTAATTGTATTATTATTATATAAGGGATAAATAACTATAAATATGAAATAAATATAGCATAGAAATAAGAAAATAATAGTAAACACAAATAAGAAAGCGAAAAGGGTGCAATGAGAAAAATAGGGTGCATATAGTCGCGGGGTTATGTTATTAATAAAAAGGAGTGTAAGCAATGAGGCCAGTGGAGTTTTTTTTTTTTTTTTGAGGTTGGGCACTTGTAAAAAAACTACAAAAAACATGGGCTTGTGGAGGTTTTGTTGTAAGCAGAGTGCGATCTTAAATATGATATTTTACATTTAAATAAAAATTAAAAGGAAAATTGAAAGGACTATATAAGGCAACTATCAAAGAAGTGAAAACCATAATTTTACTTCTTCACCTTCCAACACCGCTAGCCATGTGATTTGGAGAGAGAGAGGGTGGATTTTTAGGGAGGGAGAGAGAGAAAGAAGAGAGAGAGTGAGAGAAAAAGAAAGAAGATGGGTCGCCGGAAAACGCAACGCACCGCCAGAGAAGACCAATGTCGCAGCGCTCCCTCGCCGGAGACCAACCCAGGTTCAGTTTTTTCTTCTTTCCCGTCTCTTTCGACACTAGACTTCGTTTTTCCTATCACTTTCTCCTATTCTTCGTTTCTGATTTTCATTTTTTGATTGTTTGGTAATTTTACATCGGGCTCTCATATGGTGGCTGCGTTTTAGGTTGGTTTCGATTGAGAAGCCGAAGGTGAGAGAGAGGGACGGTGGTGAGGGTTTGGCGGTGGCTGTGGGTGGTTTGGTGGTGAGGGGCGAAGGCTGAGGGAAAGGGGATGAATGGGGGTGGCTGGTCTTGGGAGTTCTACATTTTTTCTGATTCCCCTTCTGTTGTATATTTTTTCTGATTCCCCTTTTTCTGTAAATTTTTTCTGCAGATCTGTCTAGGTTTTCTCAGACAGTGTTTGGATTGGATCTCACGGTGTTCGGAGGGTTAGGGTTTAACTTTGAAACCCTATTTTTTTGTGTTGATTTTTCTCGAAAATTGTGTCTGCTTTGACTGTGTTTAGACTCTGTTTTTATACTAAAATATTAGGTTTTTCCATTAACTCGATTTGACTTGCTTGACTGGGCCTTTGACGATTTTCAGATCTGAGCTCTGTAGCTCTTTGAAGTCTGGGTAGCCCGTATTCTTTTCGAGAAATGTTGAAATTGTTGAGGCTACCGCCTTTTATTTTTGTAAATAATTTTCGTATTTGTATTTTATTTATTTTTGGATTATTGTAAAAAAAACATTTTAATAAGACAATCATCTAAGCCTAGCATTTTTGGTTTAACTAAAAAGAGCATGTTGAAGCTGTTGAAGCTGTTGACGGCTCAAAAGTAAATTATTTGAGGAGTCGCCACCCAATTTATTTAAAATAGGAAACTTGAGAAAAACTTAATTGAAAGTCATTTGGTCTGCGAAAACTAGGTTGGATTCGGGAGTCGGTTATGCATAGGGAAGAGCGGAAACCTAATTCCACTTTGCACCCTAGTAAATCTGTCCTAGGACAGTTACTCTAAATTTGATTGTGCAAAAAAAAAATTTATTTACAAATAAATAGAAATGGGGACTTAATTTAAGAAAATTTTATTTTGAGTTAACAGGGAAGCCCTACTCCTACGTACCCTCCGGTGCAATGAGGGACTCAAAAGTCACGTATTTCTTCTAGAAAATTTGTTGGTTGGTTGATTTTAATTTTGAAGAGTTTAAGATCTAAGTTGTACAACTCGAGTCTCATAAACCAGTGTTGCAGGATTGATAAGATGTACATCTCGATCAAACCCATTTTTATTATTTTTATTGAAAATAGGGGTTAATGGAAAAAAAGAATTGATTAGATTAAAAATATTTAAGTTTGAGAGAAAATGTTAATTTGTTGATTGGATTTTAATTTTTTGAAGGGTTTTGGACCAAGCTGTACAACTCGGGTCTCTT
Source organism: Oxytropis ochrocephala (assembly GCA_020916435.1). NCBI lineage: Eukaryota > Viridiplantae > Streptophyta > Magnoliopsida > Fabales > Fabaceae > Oxytropis > Oxytropis ochrocephala. The sequence goes on from CM037088.1 coordinate 70,747,992, forward strand.
AAACCGGTGTTGCGGGTTTGCTAAGATGTACATCTCGATCAAATACTAATTGTATTATTATTATATAAGGGATAAATAACTATAAATATGAAATAAATATAGCATAGAAATAAGAAAATAATAGTAAACACAAATAAGAAACGAAAAGGGGTGCAACAGAAAAATAGGGGTGCATATAGTCGCAGGGGTTATGTTATTAATAAAAAGGGAGTGTAAACAGCAGGCCCAGTGGAGTTCTTTTTTTTTTTTTGAGGTTGGGCACTTGTAAAAAAAACTACAAAAAAACATGGGCTTGTGGGGGGTTTTGTTGTAAACAGGGGGTGCAGTCTTAAATATGATATTTTACATTTAAATAAAAATTAAAAGGAAAATTGAAAGGACTATATAAGGCAACTATCAAAGAAGTGAAAACCATAATTTTACTTCTTCACCTTTCAACACCACAATGATTTGGAGAGAGAGAGGGTGGATTTTTAGGGAGAGAGAGAGAAAAGAAGAGAGAGAGTGAGAGAAAAAGAAAGAAGATAGGTTCTTGGGAAAACGCATCTTAGCAAATCTGCATTTTGGAGACCAACCGAGTTGATTTTTTCTTCTTTCCCGTCTCTTTCGACACTAGACTTCGTTTTTCCTATCACTTTCTCCTATTCTTCGTTTCTGATTTTCATTTTTTGATTGTTTGGTAATTTTACATCGGGCTCTCATATGGTGGCTGCGTTTTAGGTTGGTTTCGAGAGAGAAGCCGAAGGTGAGAGAGGACGGTGGTGAGGTTTTTGGCGGTGGGTGTGGGTGGTTTGGTGGTGAGGCGAAAGGTGAGGGAAAGGGATGAATGGAGGTGGGTGGTCTTGGGAGTTCTACATTTTTCCGATTCCCTACATTGTATATTTTTACGATTCCCCTTTTACGTAAATTTTTTGCTGCAGATCTGTCTAGGTTTTCTCGGACAATGTTTGGATTGGATCTCACGGTGTTCGGAGGGTTAGGGTTTCACTTTGAAACCCTATTTTTCTGTGTTGATTTTTCTCGAAAATTGTGTGCGCTTTGGACGTGTTTAGACTCTGTTTTTATACTAAAATATTAGGTTTTTCCATTAACTCGGTTTGACTTGCTTGTTGGGCCTTTGCGATTTTGGATCTGGGCTCTATAAATGCTTGAAGTCTGGGTAGCGTATTCGTTTACGAAATGTTGAAGTTTGTTGAGGCTACCGCCTTTTTATTTTTGTAAATAATTTTCGTATTTGTATTTTATTTATTTTTGGATTATTGTAAAAAAAACATTTTAATAAGACAATCAACTAAGCCTAGCAGTTTTTGTTTAACTAAAAAGAGCAATAACGCGAAAGTGACGAAAACTAGAAAAATGGCGTATTCGGACGACTAAAACACGCCAAAATTTGTATATTTTCGTAATTTTCCGAAAAAGTCAAAAATACCGTTAAATGTTGAGTCTTCACGATGCGTCGTGATCGTGATCCCGACGTTGACGGCTCAAAAGTAAATTATTTGAGAAGTCGCCACCCAATTTATTTAAAATAGGAAACTTTAGAAAAACTTAATTGAAAGTCATTTGGTCTGCGAAAACTAGGTTGGATTCGGGAGTCGGTTATGCATAATGAAGGCCGGAAACCTAATTCCACTGCACCCCTAGAACATCTGTCCTAGGATAGTTACTCTAAATTTGATTGTGCAAAAAAAAAATTTATTTACAAATAAATAGAAATGGGGACTTAATTTAAGAAAATTTTATTTTGAGTTAACAGGGAAGCCCTGCTCCTACGTACCCTCCGGTGCAATGAGGGACTCAAAAGTCACGTATTTCATCTAGAAAATTTGTTGGTTGGTTGATTTTAATTTTGAAGAGTTTAAGATCTAAGTTGTACAACTCGAGTCTCATAAACCAGTGTTGCAGGATTGATAAGATGTACATCTCGATCAAACCCATTTTTATTATTTTTATTGAAAATAGGGGTTAATGGAAAAAAAGAATTGATTAGATTAAAAAAATTTAAGTTTGAGAGAAAATGTTAATTTGTTGATTGGATTTTAATTTTTTGAAGGGTTTTGGACCAAGCTGTACAACTCGGGTCTCTTAAACCGGTGTTGCGGGTTTGCTAAGATGTACATCTCGATCAAATACTAATTGTATTATTATTATATAAGGGATAAATAACTATAAATATGAAATAAATATAGCATAGAAATAAGAAAATAATAGCAAACACAAATAAGAAACGAAAAGGGGTGCAACAGAAAGGACTGTATAAGGCAACTATCAAAGAAGTGAAAACCATAATTTTACTTCTTCACCTTCCAACAGCCGCCAACAGATTTGGAGAGAGAGAGGGGTGGATTTTTAAGGAGGGAGAGAGTGAGAGAAAAAGAAAGAAGATGGGTCGCGGAAAAGCATAGCGCGCTTGCAGAGAAGACCAATGTCGCGACTCCTCATGGGAGACCAACCGAGTTGATTTTTTTTCTTTTCCGTCTCTTTCGACACTAGACTCCGTTTTTGTAAGCGGAGTCTAGTGTCGAAAAAGAGACGGAAAGAAGAAAAGCTGAACTGAGTTGGTCTCAGCAGCAATTTACTTCTTCACCTTCCAACCATTTGCGACATTGGTCTTTTCTCTCACTCTCTCTCTTCTTTTTCTCTCTCTCCTCCCTAAAAATCCGCCCCTCTCTCTCTCTCCAAATCACATTGGTGGTGTTGGAAGGTGAAGAAGTAAATCTGTTTCGGAGACCAACCCAGGTTCCATTTTTTCTTCTTTCCCGTCTCTTTCGACACTAGACTCCGTTTTTCCTATCACTTTCTCCTATTCTTCGTTTCTAATCTTCTTTTTTTGATTGTTTGGTAATTTTAAATCGGGCTCTCATATGGTGGCTGCGTTTTGGGTTGGTTTCGAGAGAGAAGCCGAAGGTGAGAGAGAGGGACGGTGGTGTGGGTTTGGCGGTGGCTGTGGGTGGTTTGGTGGTGAGGGGCGAAGGCTGAGGGAAAGGGGATGAATGGAGGTGGCTGGTCTTGGGAGTTCTACATTTTTTCTGATTCCCCTTCTGTTGTATATTTTTTCTGATTCCCCTTTTTCTGTAAATTTTTTCTGCAGATCTGTCTAGGTTTTCTCAGACAATGTTTGGATTGGATCTCACGGTGTTCGGAGGGTTAGGGTTTCACTTTGAAACCCTATTTTTCTGTGTTGATTTTTCTCGAAAATTGTGTCTGCTTTGACTGTGTTTAGACTCTGTTTTTATACTAAAATATTAGGTTTTTCCATTAACTCGGTTTGACTTGCTTGACTGGGCCTTTGACGATTTTCAGATCTGGGCTCTGTAGCTGCTGAAGTCCTGGACTGGCCCGTATTCTTTTCAGAAATGTTGAAGCTGTTGAGGCTACCGCCTTTTTATTTTTGTAAATAATTTTCGTATTTGTATTTTATTTATTTTTGGATTATTGTAAAAAAAACATTTTAATAAGACAATCAACTAAGCCTAGCATTTTTGGTTTAACTAAAAAGAGCATGTTGAAGCTGTTGACGGCTCAAAAGTAAATTATTTGAGGAGTCGCCACCCAATTTATTTAAAATAGGAAACTTGAGAAAAACTTAATTGAAAGTCATTTGGTCTGCGAAAACTAGGTTGGATTCGGGAGTCGGTTATGCATAGGGAAGGGCGGAAACCTAATTCCACTGCACCCCTAGTAAATCTGTCCTAGGACAGTTACTCTAAATTTGATTGTGCAAAAAAAAAATTTATTTACAAATAAATAGAAATGGGGACTTAATTTAAGAAAATTTTATTTTGAGTTAACAGAGAAGCCCTGCTCCTACGTACCCTCCGGTGCAATGAGGGACTCAAAAGTCACGTATTTCTTCTAGAAAATTTGTTGGTTGGTTGATTTTAATTTTGAAGAGTTTAAGATCTAAGTTGTACAACTCGAGTCTCATAAACCAGTGTTGCAGGATTGATAAGATGTACATCTCGATCAAACCCATTTTTATTATTTTTATTGAAAATAGGGGTTAATGGAAAAAAAGAATTGATTAGATTAAAAAAATTTAAGTTTGAGAGAAAATGTTAATTTGTTGATTGGATTTTAATTTTTTGAAGGGTTTTGGACCAAGCTGTACAACTCGGGTCTCTTAAACCGGTGTTGCGGGTTTGCTAAGATGTACATCTCGATCAAATACTAATTGTATTATTATTATATAAGGGATAAATAACTATAAATATGAAATAAATATAGCATAGAAATAAGAAAATAATAGTAAACACAAATAAGAAACGAAAAGGGGTGCAACAGAAAAATAGGGGTGCATATAGTCGCAGGGGTTATGTTATTAATAAAAAGGGAGTGTAAACAGCAGGCCCAGTGGAGTTTTTTTTTTTTTTTTGAGGTTGGGCACTTGTAAAAAAAACTACAAAAAAACATGGGCTTGTGGGGGGTTTTGTTGTAAACAGGGGGTGCAGTCTTAAATATGATATTTTACATTTAAATAAAAATTAAAAGGAAAATTGAAAAGACTATATAAGGCAACTATCAAAGAAGTGAAAACCATAATTTTACTTCTTCACCTTTCAACAGCCGCCAACAGATTTGGAGAGAGAGAGGGGTGGATTTTTAGGGAGGGAGAGAGAGAAAAGAAGAGAGAGAGTGAGAGAAAAAGAAAGAAGATAGGTTGCCGGAAAACGCATCTTAGCAAATCTGTTTCGGAGACCAACCCAGGTTCAGTTTTTTCTTCTTTCCCGTCTCTTTCGACACTAGACTTCGTTTTTCCTATCACTTTCTCCTATTCTTCGTTTCTGATTTTCATTTTTTGATTGTTTGGTAATTTTACATCGGGCTCTCATATGGTGGCTGCGTTTTAGGTTGGTTTCGAGAGAGAAGCCGAAGGTGAGAGAGAGGGACGGTGGTGAGGGTTTGGCGGTGGCTGTGGGTGGTTTGGTGGTGAGGGGCGAAGGCCGAGGGAAAGGGATGAATGGAGGTGGCATTTGGTCTTGGGAGTTCTACATTTTTCCGATTCCCCTACGTTGTATATTTTTACGATTCCCCTTTTACGTAAATTTTTTTCTGAGATCTGTCTAGGTTTTCTCGGACAATGTTTGGATTGGATCTCACGGTGTTCGGAGGGTTAGGGTTTCACTTTGAAACCCTATTTTTTCTGTGTTGATTTTTCTCGAAATTGTGTATCTGCTTTGGTGTGTTTAGACTCTGTTTTTATACTAAAATATTAGGTTTTTCCATTAACTCGGTTTGACTTGCTTGATTGGGCCTTTGGCGATTTTGGATCTGGGCTCTATATTCTTTGAAGTCTGGGTAGCCCGTATTCGTTTACGAAATGTTGAAATTGTTGAGGCTACGCGCTTTTTATTTTTGTAAATAATTTTCATATTTGTATTTTATTTATTTTTGGATTATTGTAAAAAAAACATTTTAATAAGACAATCAACTAAGCCTAGCAGTTTTTGTTTAACTAAAAAGAGCAATAACGCGAAAGTAGCGAAAACTAGAAAAATAGCGTATTCGGACGACTAAAACACGCAAAATTTGTATATTTTCGTAATTTTCCGAGAAAAAGTCAAAAATACCGTTAAATGTTGAGTCTTCACAGTCTGTCGTGATCGTGATCCCGACGTTGACGGCTCAAAAGTAAATTATTTGAGAAGTCGCCACCCAATTTATTTAAAATAGGAAACTTGAGAAAAACTTAATTGAAAGTCATTTGGTCTGCGAAAACTAGGTTGGATTCGAGTCGGTTATGCATAATGAAGGCGGAAACCTAATTCCTTTGCACCCACTAGAACATACGTCCTAGGATAGTTACTCTAAATTTGATTGTGCAAAAAAAAAATTTATTTACAAATAAATAGAAATGGGGACTTAATTTAAGAAAATTTTATTTTGAGTTAACAGGGAAGCCCTGCTCCTACGTACCCTCCGGTGCAATGAGGGACTCAAAAGTCACGTATTTCATCTAGAAAATTTGTTGGTTGGTTGATTTTAATTTTGAAGAGTTTAAGATCTAAGTTGTACAACTCGAGTCTCATAAACGATGTTGCGGGATTGATAAGATGTACATCTCGATCAAACCCATTTTATTATTTTTATTGAAAATAGGGGTTAATGGAAAAAAGAATTGATTAGATTAAAAAATTTAAGTTTGAGAGAAAATGTTAATTTGTTGATTGGATTTTAATTTTTTGAAGGGTTTTGGACCAAGCTGTACAACTCGGGTCTCTTAAACAGGTGTTGCGGGTTTGCTAAGATGTACATCTCGATCAAATACTAATTGTATTATTATTATTATATAAGGGATAAATAACTATAAATATGAAATAAATATAGCATAGAAATAAGAAAATAATAGCAAACACAAATAAGAAACGAAAAGGGGTGCAATGAGAAAAAGGACTGTATAAGGCAACTATCAAAGAAGTGAAAACCATAATTTTACTTCTTCACCTTCCAACAGCCGCCAACTGATTTGGAGAGAGAGAGGGGTGGATTTTTAGGGAGGGAGAGAGTGAGAGAAAAAGAAAGAAGATGGGTGTGGGAAAGCATAGCATACTTGCGGAGAAGACCAATGTCGCGACGACTCCGCCATGGAGACCAACCCGAGTTCGATTTTTCTTCTTTCCGTCTCTTTCGACACTAGACTCCGTTTTGTAAGCGAGTCTAGTGTCGAAAGAGACGAGAAAGAAAAAATGAACTGGGTTGGTCTCTCAGCAATTACTTCTTCACCTTCCAATTTGCGACATTGGTCTTTTTCTCTCACTCTCTCTCTTCTTTTCTCTCTCTCCCTCCCTAAAAATCCGCCCCTCTCTGTCTCTCCAAATCTGTTGGCGGCTGTTGGAAGGTGAAGAAGTAAATCTGTTTCGGAGACCAACCCAGGTTCCATTTTTTCTTCTTTCCCGTCTCTTTCGACACTAGACTCCGTTTTTCCTATCACTTTCTCCTATTCTTCGTTTCTAATCTTCTTTTTTTGATTGTTTGGTAATTTTAAATCGGGCTCTCATATGGTGGCTGCGTTTTGGGTTGGTTTCGAGAGAGAAGCCGAAGGTGAGAGAGAGGGACGGTGGTGTGGGTTTGGCGGTGGCTGTGGGTGGTTTGGTGGTGAGGGGCGAAGGCTGAGGGAAAGGGGATGAATGGAGGTGGCTGGTCTTGGGAGTTCTACACGCAAAATTTGCATATTTTCGTAATTTTCCGAGAAAACGTCAAAAATACCGTTAAAAGTTGATTATTCCACGATGCATGCGTGATCGTGATCCCGGCGTTGACGGCTCAAAAGAAAATTATTTGAGGAGTCGCCACCCAATTTATTTAAAATAGGAAACTTGAGAAAAACCTAATTGAAAGTCATTTGGTCTGCGAAAACTAGGTTGGATTCGGGAGTCGGTTATGCATAGGGAAGAGTTTAGGACCAAGCTATACCACTCTGGTGTCTTAAACCGGTGTTGCGGGTTTGATAAGATGTACATCTCGATCAAATACTAATTGTATTATTATTATATAAGGGATAAATAACAATAAATATGACATAAATATAGCATAGAAATAAGAAAATAATAGTAAACACAAATAAGAAGCGAAAAGGGTGCAATGAGAAAAATAGGGTGTGAGAAAAATAGGGTGCATATTTTATGTTATTAATAAAAGGGGGTGTAAACAGCAGGCCCAGTGGAGTTCTTTTTCTTTTTTTTTTTAGGTTGGGCGCTTGTAAAAAAAACTACAAAAAAAACTTGGGCTTGTGGGGGGTTTTGTTGTAAATGAGAGTGCGATCTTAAATCTAATATTTTAAATTTAAATAAAAAATAAAAGGAAATTGAAAGAATTTGTATAAGGCAACTATCAAAGAAGTGAAAACCCTAATTTTACTTCTTCACCTTCCAACAACCCGCCAAATGATTTGGAGAGAGAGAGGCGGATTTTTTAGGGAGGAGAGAGAAAAAGAAAGAAGATGGGTTCACGGAAAGCATAGCGTTACGCACCGCCGGAGAAGACCAATGTCGCGACTGACTCCTCATGGGAGACCAACCCAGTTCCGTTTTTCTTCTTTCCGTCTCTTTCGACACTAGACTCCGTTTTCCTATCACTTTCTCCTATTCTTCGTTTCGATCTTCATTTTTGATTGTTTGGTAATTTTAGATCGGGCTCTCATATGGTGGCTGCGTTTTGGGTTGGTTTCGAGAGAGAAGCCGAAGGTGAGAGAGAGGGACGGTGGTGTGGGTTTGGCGGTGGCTGTGGGTGGTTTGGTGGTGAGGGGCGAAGGCTGAGGGAAAGGGGATGAATGGAGGTGGCTGGTCTTGGGAGTTGTACATTTTTTCTTATTCCCCTTCTTTTGTATATTTTTTCTGATTCCCCTTTTTCTGTAAATTTTTTCTGCAGATCTGTCTAGGTTTTCTCAGACAGTGTTTGGATTGGATCTCACGGTGTTCGGAGGGTTAGGGTTTCACTTTGAAACCCTATTTTTCTGTGTTGATTTTTCTCGAAAATTGTGTCTGCTTTGATTTGTGTTTAGACTCTGTTTTTATACTAAAATATATGGTTTTCCATTAACTCGGTTTGACTTGCTTGGTGGGCCTTGTTGTTTTTGACGATTTTTGGATCTGGGCTCTGTAGCTCTTTGAAGTCTGGGTAGCTCGTATTCGTTTACGAAATGTTGAAATTTGTTGAGGCTACGCCTTTTTATTTTTGTAAATATTTTTCGTATTTGTATTTTATTTATTTTTGGATTATTGTAAAAAACATTTTAATAAGACAATAAACTAAGCCTAGCATTTTGGTTTAACTAAAAAGAGCAATAATGCGAAAGTAGCGAAAACTAGTAAAATAGCGTATTCAACGACTAAAACACGCAAAATTTGCATATTTTCGTAATTTTCCGAGAAAAGCGTCAAAAATACCGTTAAAAGTTGATTGTTCACGATCTGTCGTGATCGTGATCCCGGCGTTGGCGGCTCAAAAGAAAATTATTTGGGAGTCGCCACCCGATTTTTTTAAAATAGGAAACTTGAGAAAAACCTAATTGAAAGTCATTTTGAGTGCGAAAACTAGGTTGGATTCGGGAGTCGGTTATGCATAGGGAAGGGTTTAGGACCAAGCTATACCACTCGGGTGTCTTAAACGGTGTTGCGGGTTTGATAAGATGTACATCTCGATCAAATACTAATTGTATTATTATTATATAAGGGATAAATAACAATAAATATGACATAAATATAGCATAGAAATAAGAAAATAATAGTAAACACAAATAAGAAAGCGAAAAGGGTGCAAATGAGAAAAATAGGGTGCAATGAGAAAAATAGGGGTGCATATTTTATGTTATTAATAAAAAGGGGTGTAAGCAAGAGGCCCGAGTGGAGTTCTTTTTTTTTTTTTTTAGGTTGGGCGCTTGTAAAAAAACTACAAAAAAACTTGGGCTTGTGGGGTTTTGTTGTAAGCAGAGTGTGATCTTAAATCTAATATTTTAAATTTAAATAAAAATAAAAGGGAAATTGAAAGGATTTGTATAAGGCAACTATCAAAGAAGTGAAAACCCTAATTTTACTTCTTCACCTTCCAACAATGTACCAACAAATGATTTGAGAGAGAGAGAGGCGGATTTTTTTAGGGAGGAGAGAGAAAAAGAAAGAAGATGGGTTCTTGGAAACGCATAGCGTTACGCACCTTGAGAGAAGACCAATGTCGCGACTGACTCCCTCATGGGAGACCAACCAGAGTTCCGTTTTTCTTCTTTCCGTCTCTTTCGACACTAGACTCCGTTTTTCCTATCACTTTCTCCTATTCTTCGTTTCTGATCTTCATTTTTTGATTGTTTGGTAATTTTAGATCGGGCTCTCATATGGTGGCTGCGTTTTGGGTTGGTTTCGAGAGAGAAGCCGAAGGTGAGAGAGAGGGACGGTGGTGTGGGTTTGGCGGTGGTGTGGGTGGTTTGGTGGTGAGGCGAAGGGCGAGGAAAGGGGATGAATGGAGGTGGCTGGTCTTGGGAGTTGTACATTTTTTCTTATTCCCCTTCTTTTGTATATTTTTTCTGATTCCCCTTTTTCTGTAAATTTTTTCTGCAGATCTGTCTAGGTTTTCTCAGACAGTGTTTGGATTGGATCTCACGGTGTTCGGAGGGTTAGGGTTTCACTTTGAAACCCTATTTTCTGTGTTGATTTTTCTCGAAAATTGTATGCGCTTTGGTTGTGTTTAGACTCTGTTTTTATACTAAAATATATGGTTTTCCATTAACTTCGGTTTGACTTGCTTGGTGGGCCTTGATCCATTTTGGCGATTTTGAGATCCGGGCTCTGTAGGCTCTTGAAGTCTGGGTAGCTCGTATTCGTTTACGAAATGTTGAAGGTGTTGAGGCTACCGCCTTTTTATTTTTGTAAATATTTTTCGTATTTGTATTTTATTTATTTTTGGATTATTGTAAAAAACATTTTAATAAGACAATAAACTAAGCCTAGCATTTTGGTTTAACTAAAAAGAGCAATAATGCGAAAGTGGCGAAAACTAGTAAAATGGCGTATTCAACGACTAAAACACATAAAATTTGCATATTTTTCGTAATTTTCCGAGAAAAGCGTCAAAAATACCGTTTAAAGTTGGTATTCCACGATGCATGTCGTGATCGTGATCCCGGCGTTGACGACTCAAAAGAAAATTATTTGGGAGTCGCCACCCAATTTTTTAAAATAGGAAACTTGAGAAAAACCTAATTGAAAGTCATTTGGTGCGAAAACTAGGTTGGATTCGGAGTCGGTTATGCATAGGGAAGTGTTTAGGACCAAGCTATACCACTCGGGTGTCTTAAACCGGTGTTGCGGGTTTGATAAGATGTACATCTCGATCAAATACTAATTGTATTATTATTATATAAAGGGATAAATAACAATAAATATGACATAAATATAGCATAGAAATAAGAAAATAATAGTAAACACAAATAAGAAAGCGAAAAGGGTGCAATGAGAAAAATAGGGTGCAACATGAAAAATAGGGGTGCATATTTTATGTTATTAATAAAAAGGGGGTGTAAACAGCAGGCCCAGTGGAGTTTTTTTTTTAGGTTGGGCGCTTGTAAAAAAAACTACAAAAAAAACTTGGGCTTGTGGGGGGTTTTGTTGTAAACAGGGGGTGCAGTCTTAAATCTAATATTTTAAATTTAAATAAAAAATAAAAGGGAAATTGAAAGGACTGTATAAGGCAACTATCAAAGAAGTGAAAACCCTAATTTTACTTCTTCACCTTCCAACAGCCGCCAACAGATTTGGAGAGAGAGAGGGGCGGATTTTTTTTAGGGAGGGAGAGAGAGAAAAAGAAAGAAGATGGGTTCTTGGAAAAGCATAGCGTTACGCACCGCCGAGAGAAGACCAATGTCGCAGCGACTCCTCATGGGAGACCAACCCAGGTTCCGTTTTTTCTTCTTTCCCGTCTCTTTCGACACTAGACTCCGTTTTTCCTATCACTTTCTCCTATTCTTCGTTTCTGATCTTCATTTTTTGATTGTTTGGTAATTTTAGATCGGGCTCTCATATGGTGGCTGCGTTTTGGGTTGGTTTCGAGAGAGAAGCCGAAGGTGAGAGAGAGGGACGGTGGTGTGGGTTTGGCGGTGGCTGTGGGTGGTTTGGTGGTGAGGCGAAAGGCGAGGAAAGGGGATGAATGGAGGTGGCTGGTCTGGGAGTTGTACATTTTTTCTTATTCCCCTTCTTTTGTATATTTTTACGATTCCCCTTTTCTACGTAAATTTTTTCTCTTGAGATCTGTCTAGGTTTTCTCGAGGCGGTGTTTGGATTGGATCTCACGGTGTTCGGAGGGTTAGGGTTTCACTTTGAAACCCTATTTTTCTGTGTTGATTTTTCTCGAAAATTGTATGCGCTTTATTGTGTTTAGACTCTGTTTTTATACTAAAATATATGGGTTTCCATTAACTCTCGGTTTGACTTGCTTGGTGGGCCTTGACTGTTTTGACGATTTTGAGATCTGGGCTCTGTAGGCAAGTGCTTTGAAGTCTGGGTAGCTCGTATTCGTTTACGAAATGTTGAAAAATTTGTTGAGGCTACCGCCTTTTTATTTTTGTAAATATTTTTCGTATTTGTATTTTATTTATTTTTGATTATTGTAAAAAACATTTTAATAAGACAATAAACTAAGCCTAGCATTTTTGGTTTAACTAAAAAGAGCAATAATGCGAAAGTGCGAAAACTAGTAAAATGGCGTATTCAACGACTAAAACACGCCAAAATTTGCATATTTTCGTAATTTTCCGAGAAAGCGTCAAAAATACAGTTAAAAGTTGATTATTCCACGATCTGTCGTGATCGTGATCCCGGCGTTGGACGGCTCAAAAGAAAATTATTTGAGGAGTCGCCACCCAATTTTTTAAAATAGGAAACTTGAGAAAAACCTAATTGAAAGTCATTTTGAGTGCGAAAACTAGGTTGGATCGGGAGTCGGTTATGCATAGGGAAGGGTTTAGGACCAAGCTATACCACTCGGGTGTCTTAAGCCAGGTGTTGCGGGTTTGATAAGATGTACATCTCGATCAAATACTAATTGTATTATTATTATATAAGGGATAAATAACAATAAATATGACATAAATATAGCATAGAAATAAGAAAATAATAGTAAACACAAATAAGAAAGCGAAAAGGGTGCAATGAGAAAAATAGGGTGCAAAGAGAAAAATAGGGTGCATATTTTATGTTATTAATAAAAAGGGTGTAAGCAAGAGAGGCCAGTGGAGTGGAGTTCTTTTTTTTTTAGGTTGGGCGCTTGTAAAAAAACTACAAAAAAAAAACTTGGGCTTGTGGGGTTTTGTTGTAAGCAGAGTGTGATCTTAAATCTAATATTTTAAATTTAAATAAAAAATAAAAGGGAAATTGAAAGGATTTGTATAAGGCAACTATCAAAGAAGTGAAAACCTAATTTTACTTCTTCACCTTCCAACAAATTACCATGTGATTTGGAGAGAGAGAGGCGGATTTTTTTAGGGAGGGGGAGAGAAAAAGAAAGAAGATGGGTTCTTGGGAAAAGCGCAGCGTTACGCACCGCTTGAGAGAAGACCAATGTCGCGGCGACTCGCGGAGACCAACCCAGTTCGTTTTTCTTCTTTCCGTCTCTTTCGACACTAGACTCAGTTTTTCCTATCACTTTCTCCTATTCTTCGTTTCGATCTTCATTTTTGATTGTTTGGTAATTTTAGATCGGGCTCTCATATGGTGGCTGCGTTTTGGGTTGGTTTCGAGAGAGAGAAGCCGAAGGTGAGAGAGAGGGACGGTGGTGTGGGTTTGGCGGTGGCTGTGGGTGGTTTGGTGGTGAGGGGCGAAGGCTGAGGGAAAGGGGATGAATGGAGGTGGCTGGTTGTCATACCCCAATTTTGTCCGGCTTAGGTCAAAACCCTAATTTTCCCCAAAATAAATAACCAGAGGAGAAGAGAGCATCATGCATTGCATTTAGGGTTCTAAAAGTCATTTCAAAGCTTCTAAAATCATTTTTGAAGTTGGAATGCACTTCTTAAACAAATTAGGGTTTTTCAGTGCAAAAGGGCATTTTGGTCATTTTGCAAATAAAAGACAATTCCTCAAAACAAGTCATCAACATGCATTTCAAGGTACTAGAGGTCACTCCTAGGGTGGAAAATCATTTTTGAGGTGGAAATGTGTTTGAGTAAAAAAACTAGGGTTTTTAGAGTGAAAGGGCATTTTGGTCATTTCACAATAAAAGCGGTCTTTTGTCCCAAATCCTTGGATAATCATCAATGATTTATTTGAGGGATATTTGTGCCCCATTGTGATTATTTTTGCGCATAAACATTAAACCTTTTGGCCTAAAAACCTAGTTTTTGGATAGAAGGGTAAAATGGTCTTTTCCTTTGAGGTGGGGTAAATAAATCAATTTTGGGATTGGTGAGATCATAAAATTCAAAGCCCAATCATTGAATCATGGATATAGCCCAAAATGGCATGAACTAGGAAGAATAATCTAGAAGGGAATATTCTACATCATTTGAATTTTGAAAGGATAAGGATAAGAACAATAGTACAATTTGCAATTCCACTCACTCTCTCACACTCCTTGCTGCGAAATAACAGCCCATAATCACCCCATTTCCATTTATTTTTATTGTTTGCAAATTGTATTAAATCATGGCCATTCATTCAAGTGTGAAAATCAATCCTCACCTTTCATTTGAATTAAAATGGCACTTGTGTAATAAGCTTTGTAGAAAAATACAATTTTGTAATTAAGCTTATCCTTCACCACCTCACCTTAAGCTGCACACCCAGCCCTCTCTCTCTTCATTTTATTGCCCTTAATCCATGTGATAATGCATCTTGACCATTGATTCAATTTCTTTCTCAAATCCTAGTGGTTTACAAGAGATGCATTGTCACAAATACCCTTAAATTTTCACTTCATATAAAACCCAAAAATAGGAGACCTCACACACACACTCTCATTTTTACCCTAGCTAGTACTCTTCCTCCTCTCCTCCCTCTCTTGGCCGAAATCACTCCCTCCTTCTCCTCCATTTTCTTTTCAAGTTTCATCCACCAAATCACCTCAAATCCACTCCATATTCATATATCCTTTTCTTTTCACCCTTGATTCCATTTTTACATCACTAAGGAGTTTGCTTCCCTCAAGTTTGCGTGACATTTGTTGGTGATTAGTGAGGATTATTGTTGATTTGTTCTTGATCTCCATTTTCCACTTTTTGCTAGTTATCTCTTGAGGTAAGCTTGTTATCTTGTGCATTTTTAATTTTTTAGCATGTGAAACTCTCTCCTACTCCTCTTTCCTCTCTAAGAGGCTTAGAGGGTTCATTTCAAACACTATGTCAAGGACATTGGGAGCCTTGGGTGTTTGAAGTGAACCCTTGGCCTTGATGAGAGGGTTCTTGTGTTTTCAACCATGTTTTTGCATTTTTCACACTCATTTTGTCACCTTTTCATGAATAAAGAATTTTCATGTGATATATGCATCTCATTGTTCATGTCATAACTTGCAAGTTTGAATTTTGTTTTGATCTTGAGGGATGTAGGAGGTTCGGTTTTGAGCTCTAAAATTTAGGGTTTTGTTGCTTTCTTTTCTCTTTTTGATTTATGTAAATAAAATGCTTGATGTGTATGATTTGCATGATTTGTTCTATGTGTTGGTTATGATTTCTAGCATGAAATAATTTGTTATTATGTTCATGTATGGTTTCGGCCTTAGAGGCCCTTTTGATGCTCATCTTTGTGCTAAAAATTGTATTGTTTGATCTTGTGTAGATGAGTATAAAGGTGTTAATATGTTTTTAACCTTTTACCACTCATTTTCACCTCATGCATTTTTACCTTACCATCTCATTAAATAATTACCATTCACCTCATGCCTTTTTACTTTACCATCTCATTAAGTAATTACCATTCACCTCATGCATTTTTACTTTACCATTCACTAACTTTTTACTAAAAGTTTTACCACTTACCAATTTGCAAAAATACCCAAAACATTTTCTCACTTGCATTTCCCACTTTTTATCTTCATAAAATAAACCCCAAAACATTCTTACCACTTTCAAAACAAAAACATTTCATCTCATTTCCTAAACACTAAAAAACCCAAAACATTTTACCACTTTCTTACTTAAACCTTTTACCATTCCTTACCAAATTACTTTCACATTCATGCATCCTCATTCACACTTAGTCTATGTGACACTCTCATGCATCCTCATATGTTCATGTTCCTTGCTTCCTTTTATGTGCTAGTCATTCATTCACTTGTATGCTTGGCATCCATTCTTAAATGCTCATGCATCCCTTAACACCATGTCTTGCATTCAAACATGCATATTCATTCCTTGTATATTCATGCATTCACATGTTTGCCTAATCACGCATCCAATAATGCCATGCCTTGCATTCTACGATGTGCATTCATCCATTGTATACTCATGCATTCACATGCTTGCTCATTCATGCATCTTTGCTTATCATTCAATTAGGAATATCCTATGCCTATCATTTAATTGTATCACTTGTCCATCATGCCATTCAAATGTCTTGATTTAATTGTGTGCAATCCCTTCCCTCATGCATGTGCTCTTATATGAAGGCGTAAGCCTACTACTTGTGTAGCATAGAATCATTAAGACAATTGCACCTCTCTTACACACACTTGCACAATTACTTTTAGAACTTTGTCTTGCATCGTTGACAATTGATTCCCTTAATTGTATGGGCATGGTTAATCTTAATTGATGATCAATGTGTTCTTGTTTGCTTGATTAATTGAACATGTTTGAACTTCATTCATTCATCTTGCATTTGGTTATGGGATTAGAGTTGATTGAAATGTTCTACTTGTTTTCAAGAAATCTTTTTCCAAATCAAACTTCTTTTCTAAACTAGTTTTCAAACCAAAAATCAAATGCTTGTTCAATAAAAATCCTTAAGGCATTTTCTTAAATAAATCATTAACCATCACTCGAAGCCGTTGCTTGTTTGATCGTTAATGAGGAGTTATTAGTGATAGTCACTCGAAGCCTTTGCTTGTTTGACTATCATGAAAGCTCCCACACATTAAATAAACAACAACAACAAAAAAACAACTAATTCAAACTTCCAAAATAACACGAGCTATTAGCTCCCCACCTTTTTCAAAACTATTTTCAAAAGAATAATACGACGTTGTCGCTTGTAATCACTCGAAGCCATTGCTTGTTTGATTGCCAGTTCCAACTCTCTTTTCTTTCGAGTTAATACCGAATGCCACTCGAAGTCTTTGCTTGTTTGGTGTTCGCGAACACTCGAGTCTTATTTCAAAAACTCTAAAAGCACTTTCAAAAAATCATAAAGCCGTTTTCACACGCAAAATTGAGAACTACGTTGCTTTGATCCTCGGCCGGTGAAGTGCGTAGGGACGGGTTCATGTCCCGTCAAGCATACCTTTAAAAAACCCATAAAAAAACAAGAACTACGTTGCTTTGATCCCTCAGCCAGTGAGGGTACGTAGGACCGAGTTCCTATCCCGTCAAGCACGCTTTTCAAAAATCTTTGTCTTGTTCCGCTTTTCAAAGATACCAAAAACATCCCTTTTTCCCGTTTTCAATAAAGTGATTTCTCAAAAAGAAAAGAAAATAAATAGAACAATGTATTTCAAATCAAACATTTCAAAACCACATCAAATTAATGGTTCCCTTTCGGTAGAAAGGGCGCGCGTGGAGTGCTAATACCTTCCCCATGCGCAGCCGACCCCCGAACCTACATCTCTAAGTTTTGAAAGACCACCCGCTTTCAAAAGGTTTTTTCAATGTTTTCCTAAAATAAAATATTGGTGGCGGCTCTCTTGATTTTCAACGTTGTCAAACCGAAAAGTCCCAAACCGGATTTTTGGGTATAGCAGTGGCGACTCTGCTTTGGGACTTTCTTTCTTTATTTATTTAAAGAGAGATGAGGTCAGGCCTAATTAATTTGATGTGGTTCAAATTGTTTGATTTGAAAAATTATGTTCTATCTCTTCCTTCTCTTTTTCTTTTCTCTTCCTTTGTATTCCTATGGTTGTGCTTATGCATGCATTCCTCAATTCCCATGATCCTCTTCTTCGCTCCTTTTCTTGAGGTAAAACATGCATTCCCCATTCTATTATGTCCCCTTCTTCTTAGCTTCCTTTCTTGAGGTAAGCAATGCGTGTAATTCTTGTGGACTTATCGAGAATGGTTTGTATATTAAAATGGTGTGTGCATGTTGAACCCTAGGATGACGCATTTTATATCGGATGTACATTCGGTTTCCTTGCGGGTGGGGTGGGTAGATTTTAGGAAGTATGTCCTCGATCACACACTTTCACACCTTATGATTTATGTTCTATGAGTGGGCTCCTATGCCGGATCCAACAAACACTTAGGGAGTGGAGGCGATTAGTGGATTTGTCATTCAAGACCTTTATGCATCGATACTCATGAAAGTCTCAACCGAGTACGCTTTCTCATGACGCCTCACACTTGGTAGCATTCTACATTTGTGGGTGTCGGCATGAGGATTCTATAACCGGTAGCCATTGTGAGGGTGTGAATTAGAACCACATGGGAGGAACCTTTGAAGTTGTCCTAGAACTCGGGATTCCCACCTTTGTAGGACACGAGGGCATACAAATTGTGTGTTGCATGGTAGTTTAGGACATGTCTTCCTCAAAAGGAACTTTTTCCAAGTTTTTCCAAGAAAATACAAAAATATTTTCCTTCTTCAAATAAACCGCTCCTAAAGTTTTGAACTTAGTCCATACGCATCGCTTTTATCATCTCTACATGCATCATTCACATCATAATCGCATCATCTTTGCATTCATTAAAGCTAAATGTTGTAAATATTTGCATTCATATTGCATTTCATTTGCATTTGCTTGTAGGGGACCACGAATAATGTACCGTCTTGTCATAGTAAAGCGAATGGAATCAAATAGCAAGGCTTGACTTACTTTCGCTTCCCGGTTATGAAGTATGTTGATTTGCTATTTCGATTCCTCATTTACTTCATTTCCTAAATCCAAGAAAAAGTTTATGCGCGTATGACAAGGCAAGGTATCCCGCGGTTCCGGCATCAGCGAGACATTGTACATACATTCATATATCCATTCATGCATTCTCATGCAATAAATGTCTAAACAAGCGAGAAAAACCGCACGCTGGTTCTCCGTCACCGATACTTCACCCGACTACAAGCCAAGGCGATGGCTAATCCGCAAGAGCATCCGGAGATTGGCGAAAGTGTTCACGGGTGTATCGGCAATTATGAGGATCGCCAGCGCAATTGGACTGCGCCCGACCCATCACGATCGGCCCAACACGCCGCTTGGGAGCCAATTTCGCCACGAAATTCTCGCATAGCGGTCGGACATCATCGTATATATCGCCATTCGCACATGGCATCGAGCACGTTCTCTAACCTTGTGCAATCGCGGCGACCTCTCACTAGATCGTCGGAGTGTCTTTGCGGTACCACCCGAGGTGCTCAACGCGTGAAGCCGGGACCCGGTCCTTTCACTCATTCAACGCCGGCCCATTGGCGAAGCAATCAACACTTCAACTCTTCATTGATCAAAGTACGATCAATTGGCGACCACGATGGGAGGCCCGTGCGCTATCCTACCTCTCTTATGGCTCCACGCGGCCGGCCCCGCACGCGGGCCACTTCTCGACTCAATCCCTCCGGCGAGAACCAAAGCAGAGACCGGGCGTGGCGATACGATCCCACGAATCTCAAGGACTTCCACGACAAGAACCTTCGTGCCTGCGGCCGTGGACCGGTCCTCAGCCAGATCCATCCGGCCATTCACGAGACCTACCGCCCGAAGCCGATTGAAGCGGGCATCCAGGAACCTCTGCAGGACCATGTTACTCAGCGATTTTGCGAGATCTTGCAAAACAAGAATCAAGTGATCGCGGTCGAGATGCACTCATCTCCCGGTATGAAAGAGGTTCGATTCCGCGCGCGCGTGCGAAGGCGGAGAACCTTCGCCGCCGGCCGGGCGCGAAGACACCGCTCCCCCTCTCGCGGGAGCATTTCTCGCCGAGAAGCACTACTCATCGTTCTCGGCCGGAAAAAAGCGAGAGGCACGCAGTCGCCCGGCGGCGAGCAGCGCGTGAAGCGCGTTCAATGTCCGATGACTATGAAGATTCCGGCTACCGTCCCGACACGGTCGCTCGCCCACGGATACTCCTCTAATGAGTCGCCTGGGTCAGGTCACGTCGGTCGAAGCGGATCTTGGGATTTCGTGAAGAGCTGGAAGAGTGCGAAATGGAAGAATTAGGGGCGTTTCGCATCGGCCTAGGAGAGGTCAAAGCGGCGGCCGAGAAGGCCTCCTCCTACCGCTAACGGCCCATCGGAGGATTCTATGGAATGCGGGAACGCAGGCATGCCTCGCAATGCAACCCCTTCGGGTCGACGGCATTCGAGAATGAACACGGCCCGTTCTCCGGGAGATCGGGCGTTATAAGATTCCGAGAGATCTCCGCAAGCCGCCCAATCTCAACAAGTTTGGTACCGAGGTGATCCGCACAAGCACCTCCGTTACTTCAATAATTACTGGCACGCTACTGGAATTGGGACCGACCATGAAATGCGGAGCTTTTTCCCGATCGTTGGACGGCCGAGTAGGCGTTGGAATGGTGGGAGTCTTTGCGGCCCAATACCATCTCCTCGTGGGACGACCTGATTAGAATATTCTTGTCTCACTATACTGCCAACAGGTGCCAATACCGATACGAGGAATACTTGGACTCGGTCGTTCAAGGTGAGAACGAGGCGTTGAGGCGATATATCGACCGTTTAACATGCAAGCCGAAGTCTGTTGCGTGACTTGTCGAGATAAGGACAAGTTGAAATATCTCGAGCGTGGTATTCGGCCAGGACCACCGGTTCGTCGAAGAATTTACGTTGAATCATTACGAGGATCTCGGCCACTTCCTAACAAGGGCTAACGTCCACATGCGGTATGAAGAAACCTGGCGGCAAGGAAAGGCGTCCGTATGCGACCTAAAGAAAGCGACAAAAGCGGCGGAGGGCATGAAGGTCGCCGCGACAATCGGCCCGACTTTCGAGACAAAAGTTCGATCATCGCACTCGACTCAACACCTCCATTTGCGCAGATCTACGCGAGTGCGAATAATGAGTTTGTGGGAGTTAAGCGGCTGAACCACTCGTGCTCAAGAAGGGCACGACCGACCAAAAGATACGCGCCGCTACCACAAGAGTAAGGGCACGATACCAACATCGTATGGCCCTTAAAGATGACATCGAAGAGCCGATCCAGAAAGGCAAGTTGGGAAAGTATGTGAGGCCGGAGGAAGGCGACCGACCTCGAGAAGCGAAAAAGCGATCCGAGACAGAGAGAAGGGGGCCGCCATAGAAGGCACCAAAACAAGGATCGATCTGAAGATCGTGACACTCGGCAGTCAAGAGGCCGTAATGTTGCGATGGTTATTCATGGTGGAAACCCCCCCGGATCGCAGGGAATCTAATAAAGCCACTAAGAGAAAGTGGGACGAGTTGTTAATGGTTGCATCCACCTCTCAAGACCGCCACCGGTCTCGAGCAGACCTCCCATCTCGTTCGATGATAGCGATCTATACGACGGCAAGCCTAATAGCTATGTTCCGCTGGTAATCAGAGCTGTTATGGCAAACACAGAAGTGCAGAGAATCCTGGTCGATCAAGGTAGCTCGGCCGATATCATGTTTGAAGGCTTGATCGACAAGATAAAGGTTGATCGAAGCGAGATAATTCCCCAGGCCGAGCCTACTCCTCTAACAGGTTTCAATGGGGTGACGACCTATCCGTTGGGAACAATCGAGCTGATGGTCACGTTTGGTGACGACACTGGGGATAGTACTGCATGCGGGGCGGTCAGGACGACGTTCCTTGTACTCCCCCTCAAATCCTGCTATCAATGTATTATTGGTAGGCCGACTTTGGGTAAGCTAGAGGCCGTTACATCGACGGTGCATCTAAAAATGAAATTTTATAGCAAGGACGACCAAGTAGTTACCCTGGCGGCCGACCTTGAATCAGCAAGAAGAAGCCACGCCTATACCGGGAAATATGTGACGAGGTAGATCGTGGCCCGAACGTTCAAAGCACTAGTGAAGGCCATCAAGTCAATGTCATCGATTTGGATGCTCGGTATGATCGGATAGCGACCGAGAAGACAATGATGGTGATTTGGCTCGAGAGCTGAAGCACAGTGATAAGACCGAGCCTCATGGAGAGTTGGAAGGCGTTCAACCGGGCGACGACCCATCCAAAGCGGTGAAGCTCGGTAGCGACCCTGCGAGCAAGTGAAGCAAGATCTTTGTACGATTGCTTAAGAGACTATGCGACTGTTCGCATGGCGGGCATCGGACATGCCCGGTATCCTATCGAAGTGGCTCGCCATCAACTTTCGGTCGACGAAAGGGGGCCGTTTGGATCGCACAAAGAAGACGCACTCAAAATGAGGAAAAATCTCAAGCATTTGCAAAGGCCGTTGAGGACCTCATAAAGGCAAATTTTATAGAAGAGATCAAATACACGACACTGGTGCCCAATGTCGTGCTAGTTAAAAAGAAGAATGGAAAATGGAGGATGTGTGTGGACTATCTTGATCCGAGCGGGGCATGCCCGAAGGATGCCTTTCTGTGCCCAACATTGACAAGTCGGTCGATGGTGCTTGGGCTACAAACTCTCGCCTTTTACGGATGCTTACTCTGGATACAATCGAGATCACGATGTATCCGCCCGATCGGCACAAGGCGGCCTTCATGGCCGATCGGGGAAATTTTCGATACAAGGTGATGCCCCGATGCGAAGAACGCTGGAGCGACCTACCGGCGCATGATGAACAAGATCTTTAAAAAAGCGATCGGTCGCATCTCGAGGTGTATCTAGGCGACATGATCATCAAAAGCATAGCCGACCCGGACCACGTGGCGACCTCGAGAGAAATATTTGAAGAAGCTAGAAGGAACTCGCTTAGACTTAACCACGAAAAATGTACTTTTGGAGTGAGGCGGCCGATTCTTGGGTTTTCACCGATTGAAAGAGGATAGAAGCAAACCACGAAAAGTGTAGAGGCGATCGCGATATGAGGCCGCCACGTCGAAAAAAGAAATACAACGATTAAATGGTATGGTGGCGCTCTATCGATTCATCCCCAAAGCGGCTGCAAGTCGCTTCCCATCATTTAGGCTGCTTTGAAGAAGGAAGTGGATTTTGAGTGGACCGAGCAATGCCGGCGAGCATTGGATGAGTTAAAACAAGCCTTGATTAGCCCGCCGATCATGACCAAGCCGTTCACGGGCGAGGCGTTATATCCGTGCTTGGCCATACGAGAAGAAGTTCTCGATCTTTGTGCTAGTTAGAGAAAACGATCTAAAGCGCGAATCCGGTCTATTTCATAAGCAAAGTACTCGAGGCCCGGTGAGATACCGAGAAGATAGAGAAGTTTGCCCTTGCACTCCTAATAGCCGCTAGAAGGTTGAGACCCTACTTTGTGGCCCCCAGTGTCGTGGTAAGGACCGACCGACCTATCGAGCAAGTCCTTCATCGGCCGGACTGGCGGGAAGAATGATAAAGTGGGCGGTAGAACTCGGTGAGTTTGGTATCAAATTCGAATCCGGATCGGCCGCAAAAGCTCGGTGTTGGCCGACTTTATAGCGCGAAATGACTCTACTCCGGAAGATCAAATTTGGAGCGACACGGATCTTGCGTAGATGGGTCGTCTAATAGTAAAGGAAGTGGGTAGGCCTAGTGCGGAAAATTACGAAGGCACGGCCGTGGAGGTGTCTTTGACTTTCGCTTTCCATACGTCCAATAATCGGGCCGAATATGAGGCGTGTATAAGCCGACTGCGACTCGCCAGAGAGATTTCAATGTTGACCGAGAGTTGAACTCGGATCAGATTCCTTGCTCGTAGTCTCGCAGATCAAAGAATTATATGATGCCAAAGATGACGTCTTTGAAAAGTTATCTAGCAAGAGTGAGAGAAGCGCTCAGCGATTCGGCCAGAAGTGAAGTGGTACATGTGCCTCGGACCGAAAATGTTCGAGCGGATATCTTATCAAAGCTTGCAAGCACCAAGACTCGTGGAATCATCGAAGTGTAATTCAAGAAACTTTAAATCGGCCGAGAGTGTGTCGACTAAGCCAACCCGATCCACCGGCCGTTCTTTGTGTCGATTCGATTCGATTGGATCGCCCCTATCCTAAGGTACATCGTGGAAGGCGAGAACCGAAAGCGACCAAAAGCAAAGTTGGTGGGCTCAGGCGACCAAATACTCGTTATAGAAGGAAAGTTATGCTGAAGAGGATTCTCCTCTCCATTGCTAAGGTGTCTCACCTCGGTCGAAGCCGACCACGTCTTTGAGGACATTCATGAAGGTGTTTGTGGAAGTCACCGGGCGCTCGTTCCATAGCAAAGAAGGCCCTCGGGGCGGCTACTATTGGCCGACCATGGGCGAGGATGCCAAGAAACTCGTTGAAGTGCAAGAAATGCCAAGTGCATCGCGATGTCCACATTGCACCTTCCTCGAATTACAAAGTGCGGTCTCACCTTGGCGTTCGCTGGTGGGGCATGGATCTTCTAGGCCCGTTTCCACCGCTCTAGGCGGTTCAAGTTCTTGATCGTGGCGATAGATTACTTCACTAAGTGGATCGGAGGCCGAGCCGCTGCAACAATCACATCGGCCAAAGTCGGTAAGTTCTTGGACGGTGTGTGCTAGCCGTTCGGGATCCCCAAACAATTGATAACGGATAACGGCACCGGTTCACGGACAAGAGATTCGAGAGAAATGTTGGCGACTTAGGGGTGAAGCAGCGTTTCACCTCGGTCGAACACCCTCGGACTAACGCCGCCGAAGGCGGCCAGCGGGGTAGTCTGCGTGGTTTTAAGCGAAAGATGGATGAAGCAAAAAAGAGGCGGGTCGAAGAAGCTGCGATCCGTTCGCGTCAGGCCTACGGGGCGACCCCCATTCATCGGCCAGGGAGTCGCCGCCCAGATTGGTGTACAGGCGATCTTTGTGATACCCATAGAGATGGGCGAGCTGAATGGAGGACTTCAAACCCCCTACGGTGGTTGACAACGGCCCGGGCTATCAGAGAAGAGCTGGACTTAATTGAAGAAGCTGCGCACCCAAGCTTCGCTAAGGGAGCAATTGATCAAGCAAAAAGTCGCGGCCGGTACAACGCTCGAGTTCAAAAGAGAGAATTCTCGGTCGGCCGGCTCGTCTAAGACGGGCCGGCGTGGGAAACAAGAATGCACGCCAAGGGAAGGCGGCACCAAATTGGGAAGGTCGTATCGAGTCATCACGAAGACCGCAAGGGGCATACGAGCTGCAAACCATGAATGGGGCGACTATCCCCG
This sequence comes from Oxytropis ochrocephala, assembly GCA_020916435.1. Lineage (NCBI taxonomy): Eukaryota > Viridiplantae > Streptophyta > Magnoliopsida > Fabales > Fabaceae > Oxytropis > Oxytropis ochrocephala. The sequence goes on from CM037088.1 coordinate 70,772,852, forward strand.
AGCGTGGAATGCGAGAAAAGCTTAGGAAGTATTACGTTTGAATGTAACCAAGAATTTGAATGTAATAACGACCGATCTATTAATGAAAGCGAGCGGCGCTCTTTTCCCCATCGGGTTTTTACAGAGGGCGACCTTTAAAAACATGATGTGTTCTTTACTTTCGCAAGAATGCATGACCGGTCGCTCAAGATTGCGAGGCAAAGGAGCGATCGAAGACTTATCGAGCCACCGAGATCGTCGAAGCGATCTAAATCGAGCGACCGTCGAAGCGGTCCCAACCGAGTGCCATCGAAATGGCGAGCGGTTAAAACCCGCAAACCTTAGATCGTCGAAACGATGCGAATCGGCGGCCGTCGAAAGCGGTCCCAACCGAAAGTGCCATCGAAAATGGCCCAACAACGCTAGGTCGTCGAAACGATCTGCATCGAGTGCCATCGAAAATGGCCCCAAAGCGCTAGGCCGTCGAAACGATCTACCTTAAATGCCATCGAAAGGGCTTGATAGAAGGTCGCCGAGCGACCAAGGCCGTTGGGATATTAACTTATCAAAGAATAGATGCTTTCGAAGTAAGCACGAATGACGACCGAACGGTCTTAAAATTCAAAGACTTAGAGAAAAATAAGCATACAAGGCGCACAAAGAGAAGCGACCAAAAACGAGCGCTATCGAAGTAGCACGAAACGGCCGCCGAGCGGCCCACAAATTCAAAATGAACAAGGCGAATAAATGCAAGAAATGCGCAGAAATTGCAGCGTAAATTCAAGCGGGCATAAATGAAAGCGAGATAAAGATTGTCATTACAAATATGGGGCCTTGGCGAAGTCAGCGCCCACGAATTAAAGAACTGCACGAAGGCAGAGAAATTGTCAGGCCCGAAGGCAAGTTAAAGTTACAAAATTACACCGCTCGCAGGCGGGCTTCAAAAGATAATAGTGGCCGGGCGGATGACGTTGCCCTGCTCGTCATATTCTGCAGGCAACATAATCTTGTTATTTTCAACATAGTGCGTGGGCTTGATCATCATCTTGTCATCGAAGTTGACTGCGGTCGGTATTCAACACCCGCTACCGCTGGCAAGAGCGTTGTAAAATTGCTCGATCGCAGCCCTCGGCCGGCCTTGGCCACCATTCGGATCTTCTCCCGCGGCTCGGCATTTACGGCCTCAACCCGGCTTTCTCCTTCTCGGCGGATTCAAGGTCGACTTTCAGAGTGTTCACTGGCGGCAAGCTCCTTGTTCCTCTCTTTGTGACTGCCCGGTCATCCTCCCCGTTTGAGGGCTTCCTTCTTCGACTGGAAGAGCTTGTCGTATTTCTGCTGCGCCTCAACCAAAGCCTTGCCCTTCCCTGCGAATTCAGGTCGAAGGTTGGTTAGTCGGTCGAATAAAGGTAAGATAGAAATTACAAGACTAAGAAAGTGAAATTACCATCAGATTCGGCCACCAGCTCGGCCATGACTTTATCGACCCCCATACAAAGAGAAGCGCAGAGCGCCATGGGCTTCCTTCGGTACTCCTCCAGATCGGCCGCACTCAAGCTTTCGAGCTGGATGATGGGAACCTCCTCGTTGCGCGAGGCGGGACCCGACGTCCACGCAGCCCGGCAGGTGGCGATCGGGCGGGAGGAGGCGACCGAGGCCTGCCGACCGGCTTCTTCCCTTGGCCCTTAGGGGTGTGGGGGACTTGTTCAGGATTACCCCCCGACCGAGAAGAACCAGGTCCCTGAGCCCCTCCCGGGGCCCGGGGCGGAAGCGAGCGAGTTCGATTTTTGCGGACATCCTTTCTGCAAAATAACGAGCCATGGGTTAGAATAACATATTGACAAGGCCTACAGCAAGAATATAAAGAGAAAGCTCGAAGGCAGACCAATCTCGGCCTCGGATCTTCGCCCGTACAAAGGCGAAGAATTCGGCAAGGTATATCGCCTTTAGGATGCAGGCGCATCATGCTCGCCAACGCCTTAATCATCTCCAAAGATTCAGTGTCGGCCTCCCCGGATCGTTGTGAGAATAAATGTAGTCGCCGGCCTCCGGAAGAAGTGGGCCGTTCCACATGATTGGGAAGAATGGGGACCGAGCATCCCATCCTGGGTGGATCTCGAAATGGCCATCCCGGCCTCCTTGGTTGGAACGACCCAGAAGTAGTGGCCCCTCCAGACCGCACCGAGCGACTCTTGGAAAGCCTTGAAGAATCGATGATGAGTCTTCTGCATTTTGAAGGAGACCTGCTCCCTCTTCTCTTTGTTTGCTTTCTCCCTTAGCGGTGAGCTCAAAGAGAGTGAAGAAGAGCATGATCGACACCGCCGACCAAGCTTGGTTAGCAAGACTTCAAAGGTCTTGAAGCGCCCATGCGTTCGGATGGAGCCGAGAGAGGCGACCCCAATATGGACGGGGCGCCCCGTTGGAACTCAGTGAAAGGAGGGACGATCTTCATTTTCTCGACCACGATCCGGTACATGGTGAACTTCAAGAACTGGGAGTAAGTGGCAATATCTTGGCCGTCTTTCATACCCCTCACTCTCCAGCCTGGTGAGTCGGCGAAATAACGCTCAATGTCGGACAAGGCGTAATGATCGGCCGTCAAGATACTCCCTGTGCGCCCGAAGAGTGTCGGAGACCCAAGACATATCGAGAGGATCTCGGGCTATATCCGGTGAACGTCGCCGCTTCTTCGTTCGACCTCGCCGTTGTTGGCCTCGGCACGAGGAAGCGGCGTGGTGGACGATCTGTTCATCGGCCCGCTTCACCTCGGCCGTCTCGGCATCGGGCATAGCCTCGTCCTCGACACAGACGGCCTCGGTTCCTCATCATCATCCGGTCGATCACCTCGACATACTCATCTTGTTGAGAGCCGGGGCATCGACCGAAGCGGTGGTGTAGAGTTACTCGGCCGAACGGTAGAGTGAGCGAGAAGAGTGGGAGCTAGAGTTGGTGTTGCTCGTAGAAATCTTGCTCGAAGAATCAGCATTTTGGTCATCCGAAGACGACTTAGAGTCCGCCTCGGGGCATTGGGCTCGCCCGACCTCATATATATGTGGCGAAGGACTGGGGCGGTTTCGGGAATCTGGGCGATTAATTTTGTCCGTGGCATACACAAACACTGTGATAAAGGGATCGAGTCGGTCGATCGAGCGGAAGCACTCATGAGAGGGGCGGCTGGCCATCCTCGACGACACCCCTATCACGAGGCGTGGAAAAGCACGAAATACTTTAAAGAAAAAGCTCAAGTTTAAAAGAGTAAAAGGAGCGGTCGATTCGTACCTTAAGCAGTGTTGAAGATCGGTCGCGAGCAAAAAGCACTACAGATGCGAGTCGGCGCAGACGAATCGGTCATTGTGAGAGCAAATCGAGAAAGTGTGAGATATGAACTCGTGCGAAGGGTATTTATAGTGAAGACCAATGGCGCGAAGGGGACCGGGAGGCGAAGCGTCGTAACGTTTCACCTTCTCGCCAATGGTTGTCTCGCACAACCTCGGAAACACCAAACGCGTCACGTCTTAAATGTCGGGAAAGACCAACCGTCGCGGCAGCCCGGTCGATGGTTGTGGCGGTCGACACCGCCTCGTAGAAAAAGCAAGCGGCGCGTCCGTTTCATCAAGAGAACTTCAATCACGGGGCATCGATTCAAGCCTCGGCCGCTCTTAAGCGACCTAGGCTTGGGGGCAACTGTTCTCGGGTGTATCGGCCAATTATGAGGGCGCCAGCGGCAATTGGACTGCGGCCCGACCCATCACGATCGCCCGCCAACACGCCGCTTGGAGCGCAATTCTCGCCGGCCGAAATTCTCGCATAGCGGTCGGACATCACAGATATATATCGCCATTCGCACATGGCATCAGTGCACGTTCTCTAACCTTGTGCTATCGCGCCGGCGACCTCTCACTAGATCGTCGAGTGTCTTTGCAGTACCACCCGAGGTGCTCAACGCGTGAAGCGGGACCGGTCCTTTCACTCATTCAACGCCAGGCCCATTGACGAAGCAATCAACACTTCAACTCTTCATTGATCAAGGTACGATCGAAAGTAATCCGAACATGAAGATTTAAGCGTGCAAATTTTGAACCACTGAGCGGTGGCTCGGGAGAACCAAGTGCTTAAGGATAAGGTTGGGGCAATGGAGGCCCAAATGCATGAGATGATGGCCATTTTACAAAGTCTAAAGAATGGGCCATTTGTTGAAGCGTCGCCAGAGTGGGTCGATTGGTGTCACCTCTTTTGTTCCTCCTTGATGTCGTAACGCCTACTGATTGGAGTTCCTCCGGATCCGGGTCGATCACCTGAAATGAATGTGTCAAATCAAGTACACTCCACAAAGATACCCTTGGGGTATGCTGCTTGAGTACATGCCGCAAGTCGTTGGATCTACTCTCCCAGGTGTGAATGCGCCCAATCAAGTCCTTTGCGCAGTGCTGTAGGAGGCTGGGAGGACCGCAGATCCAGATTTTTAGTTCTCTTGCACTTTTCACCCTACTCGGGGCTAGTGGCACCACCTCACAATACTCCTCGGCCGGATGGTATTATTACGGTATGGGTAGTCACCCCCGAGGACACATGTTCGAGGGGTCGCAGCCTAAATGATTGGTCGTGCACTCGAAGAAAGAGTAAGAGGCGATGGAGGTGTGCGGTGTGTCGAACCAAGGAGGCATGTGGTGTGTTTGGTCCTGCACTTGGTTTTGCCACCAAAATTCAAGGCTCCCAAGGTGGACAAGCACAGAGGAACTGGACGTCCGGTGAGTCGCGATTATGACGTTTGATCACAAGGCTCGGGGCATCAAGATAAGAGACGGACCGATTTTGATCCAATCCCAATGGCGATATCTTGAGTTGTTTGATTACTTAATTTCCAAGAATTTAGTCAAGACTCGTTCAATGAAGCCCGTTCAGCCGCCATTTCCCGGAGGTTACAATGCTAATGCTACTGCAGTTTCCATGAAAGCGGGGTTGGTCATATGCGTGGAGGAGTGTAAAGCGTTCAAGCGTGTGGTGCAAGACCTGTCGATGCCAATTGGATTTCATTCAAGCAAAATGGTTCGAGCATAATCGCAAACCCATTTGCGGGACACGAGAAGCCAACCTCTAATGCCATAGAAGATGTTAATGGACAAGTAATAAGAAAGGTTGCTAAAATCATGATGGATCAAGGGTATAAGGTTGGAGTGCGGCTTGGGAAAATCTGGACAAGGAATTCTTGCGCCTGGATCCGGCTAAAAGGAACAAGGACCGTTGCGGGTTGGGATACAATCCAAGTCTAGCCAAAAGAAGGAAAGTGGCAGAGGAAAGAAGTGGCGAATGGTTGGCTGAGTCAAAAGGCCAAGATCCACGCCCCGTGAGCATTCTCGTCTCGTGACATCCACGAGCCGTGAGTGCCGGTTTGCTTAATCACAACCAAGTTGTTGCCATCGTGGTGGATCCAAACCCAGAAGAAGGTGGAGTGCAGTGCGGTTCGTCATTTGTCTTCTTAGGAAAAGAGGTGAAGAATTGAGAAGCTGCTGATTTCCCGTGACCTTTTAACTCAAAGTAATTAGTTGTAATGCAACCCTGTGGCTCTGCCCAAGGCCATAGGACAAGTTGTTAGGGGCACGCATGTTTTTATTTTCAGAATCATCATCATCAATAAAAACGTTGTTTTTGAATTTCCATCAATAAAAATCATTTCTCTTCATTTCATGTGTCCTTTTTTCCTGTTTCGTTATTGTTTGCTTGTTTGTTTCGCTTTTCATTACGCTTTTTCGCCGGCAAAAAAGCGAGAATCACAAAGAATTGTCTCTCAAAATAACGATTGCTAGCGATCCATATTTTGATTTTGATCACCCCATCGATCAGTGAGGGGATGTTGAGGAAGATTGGGAAACTCCTCCAGAACTCATGAGGTTAATGAAACAAGAAGAAAGGGTTATTCGGCCTCACGGGGAATACACTGAGGTGATCAACTTGGATACAGCTGAGAACAAGAAAGAGGTCAAAGTGGTTACCACCATGAATGACGAAGATCGCATGAAGTTGGTTCAGCGGTCGCACGATTATGTGGATGTGTTTGCGTGGTCATACCAAGATAGGCCCGGGTTGGACACCAACATTGTGGTACACAAGCTACCAGTCAAGCCTGAATGCCCGCCTGTCAAACAGAAGTGGAGAAGGATGAAGCTAGAGATGTACCTCAAAATCAGAGGCGAAGAGAAGAAGCAATTTGATGCAGGGTTCCTAGCAGTGGCCAAGTACCCGCGGTGGGTTGCCAATATCATCCCAGTTCCGAAAAAGGATGGTAAAGTCAGAATGTGCGTTGACTACAGAGGTCTGAATCGTGCTAGTCCCAAAGATGATTTTCCCCTTCAAACAAAAAAAAAACACAAAAAAACAAATGACCAGAAAAAAGAAAGCTGGTCAGAAAATAATCAAACAAAAAAAAGAGCAAACATATAGGAGTAGATAAATTATTGTCCTTGGGTTAATTTTTGAGAAAACAAGCAATCATGATTTGAAATAATGTTTGACCATTTTCCCATATTCTCGAAAAAACTGTGCTACCCACTGTAAGCCAAAAAATCCAAAAATCACCCTAGACAAGGATCACCTCAAATATCAAAAAAAAAGGTGCATCACTTTTCATCAGCTCACCCGAGTCAAAATAAAAAAAAAAATCAAAAAAAATCAATCAAAAAAAAAAATCAAAAAAAAGAAAAAGGAAAAAAGGGATTTAGAAATGAAAATCCCAAAAATACAAAAGAGATGTAAGTGATACACGTTACCACAAAACACAAGAGATCCTTGTCTCAATAAACTGCAAATACTTCCCTTTGACCTCGGCATCCCGCCCTCCACCAACCCTTAGCACCTCGGCATCCCGCCCTCCACCAACCCTTAGCCAGGACTAAAACTTCCAAACACCTCATCAAGCCAAATAACCATCATAAATCATCATACATCAGCCAACGCCGAATAAAAATCATCCTACCATTAGCTTCAAGCACTTCACCCAATCATCCTTCCTCCACAAAAACCCACAATCTCCAAAAATCCATTCCGATCAGTGATTGATTGCTTTGGTTTTTCGAATTTTAGCTTGAGGACAAATAAGTTTATTTATTTAAATATGTTTGTCCAGAAAAAAATCTCAAAAAAAAAAAAAAAAAAAAGGGGGAAAGAAAATCAAAAGGCTTGCACTCCAAGATTCATTCAAGTTACAATTATATCAAGGCAAAGTTTTAGAGATCACCAAGTGGGTTGAAGCTGCCTTATACTCCAGTACAACCAGTTCAGTGGTTGCCAAATTTGTGAAGAAAGATCTGCTTTGCCGTTATGGTCTTCCAAACAAGATCATCACCGATAATTGCGGCAACTTGAGCAAGAAATGATGAAGGACACGTGTGCGAGTTCAAAATCCAAACATCATAATTCTTCTCCTACCGCGCTTAGAAGATGAATGGGGCGATCAAAGCGACCAACAAGAACATCAAGAAGATTGTGCAAAAGATGGTGGTAACCTACAAGGATTGGCATGAGATGCTTCCCCTTTGCTTTGCATGGCTACCGAACTTCAAAGACGCATTTCAACCTAGGGCAAATCCTTTCTCTCCGGTATATGGGTCGGAAGCAGTCCTCCCTATTGAGGTTGAGATACCCTCCCTGCGGGTCTTGATGGAAACCAAGTTAGAAGAAGCAGAATGGGTTCAAGCCCGTCTGGATCAGCTAAACCTCATTGAAGAAAAAGAATTGCGACCTTGTGTCAAGAGGCGGTTGTACCAACGAGAGAATGAGAGCGGCTTTTGACAAGAAAGTCGACCCGTGAATTCAAGCAAGGTGATCTGGTGCTTAAAAAGATCTTGCTTATCCAGACTGATCCCCGTAGGAAGTAGACTCCAAGCTATGATGGACCATATGTTGTCAAGAAAGCCTTCTTTGGAGGAGCACTGGTACTTACCAACATGGACGGCGAAGATCTCAAGAACCAGTCCATTCAAACTCGTGAAGAAATACTATGCCAAAGAAAGAAATAAACGAAAAAAGAGAAAGACAAGCCAAGTAAGAACTAGCTCGCTAGGTTGAAAACTCGCAAAGGGCGGCCTAGGCAAAACCAGAGCGACCCGGTGGATTGAAAACCCGCAAAGGGCGATCCAGGCAAAAATTAGGTCGAGAAAACTTGAGCATGAAAAGTAAAGAAAGGCATACAACTCCCCGAAGACTTGGATGAGGAGTGATCAAGGTTAAGGACACAAATGTTGGCACTATTCCTGAGAGACAGACAATGTAATTCGAACTTCTCTATTGTTTTTTCGTGTCTTTTTGTAGTTTAAAACTTTCAAATGTATTGAACAGTCATCGTAACATTCTGTACGATCGACTTCTACATCAATAAAGCTCAAACTTTCTCATGTCTGTTTGTTGATTAGTTTCGCTTTTTTTACGCTCAAAATAAACGTTTTATGATGATGGTGATCCTGAACTGTAAAACATGTGTATACATCGTATAGCATTGCAAATCATTACGAAATTCTCAAAGGTCACGGAAAGAGGCAATTCCCCGAAACAAGTTAGTCATGCAAGAGAAAGTGATCGAGCCCACGATTGCTTTGAATGACAAAGTTAAAGCCCACCTGCACCTGGCTCATGAACCCCGCAAGTCCAGTATATTCCTCAGTCTCGTGCCATGAGTGTCGCGGATTGGCTGAACCAGCAAGGAAATAAGCTAACAGGGGCAAGAGAGCAAGAGAGCAAAAGGGAAAACAAACAGTCAGAAAAAAGAAAGCTGACCAAAGGAAGTTAATCTTACAAAGAAGGTTGCACTCACAAACCATTCCAGATGGCGAATCATAAAGCAAACTTGTGTCCGATCCATGAGCCCTGCAGTTTCCATCGGCCTCTCAGTCTTGTGCCAGGAGTATCGGGAGTCGGTTGAACCAGTAAAAGAATAAGCCTTTGTCAAAAAGCGAAAAAACAAACAGTCAGAAAAAAGAAAGCTGACCAAAGAAAATCAAGAATAGCATCTCATTGCATTCATCACACCAAAATCATAGCATTGCATGCGCTCGCATAACATGTTCCTGCATAACATGCCCTTGCATAACATGCATCCTCATCCCATGCACCATGCATTTGCATCTGCTAACATGTGCGGTACACATTATCGAGAGAAAGGTTTAAGAAGAGTCCTACTATTCCGAGAGCGGACTCCTAAAAAAGCAGTGTAGTGGCATTGACCGCGGAAGGTTTACGAAGAAAAGACTGCGGCGAGTGGCAGCACCTAGATCGGTGCAATGGCACTAACCACCGATCGAGAGAAAAGTCGAAGAATAGTCCGCTAGCTTTGGCGAACACACTCTAGATCGGTGCTGCGGCGTTGATCACCAATTAGAGGAAGCGAGAAGAAAGGTCCGCTAACACGAGAAGGCACTCGGATCGGTGCGGGAAGCATGAGGCCCGGCTAAAGAAGATCAACAAGATTCGTGAATCCGCCGGAGACTGAAGCGTCCTTCAAAAGCGACTTCACCTCATATTCGAGCGCGGTACCTCACCTCAATACGCCGCGGCGGTCATCTCAATCGATCAATCAGCGGGATTTGCAAATCCGCCGGGACCGTGCATCCGCCGGGACCAAGGCGCCCGCCAGATCCGTCGTTATCGAGCAACCGACGAATCATCGGACCGAGTCCGCCGGTTTAGTTCAAATCAACGATCCAAACAGCGACTTTGAACTCGACCTTCATCTCGCCAAGTCATCACGAGCATGGCGGATCGGCCCCCGGGCGTCGAGTCGCCGGACTAGCGTGCCGATATAAAGCACAGCGTAAGTCCATCGAGGTAAAATGTATCGATCCTACAACTTGATATTGAACCTCAAAGCGCTCGAATAGGCCACCGTGAGCCCAAGTACTCCTTCGTGAGCGCAAGTACTCCTTCAGAGCCCAAGTACTCCTTGAGCGCAAGTGCTCCTTGAGCCAAGTGTTCCTTGAGCCGCAAATGCTCCTTCCGAATCAAGTGTTCCTTCCTTGAGCGACAGCGCTCCTTCTTATCGCACTCGTTACGCCGATGCTCGGCTTATCGGAGGGCGGTACCTTCTTTCTTGTTTTATTTATCGCTTTATTTCTTCTTTGTTTATGCCACCCGAGGGTTGGCACCAATTTACTTCTTGTTTTTGCTTTGAGGTTGGCACTTCATTCATTACGATCGTTTTTGGTGGCATCCATTCACCCAAAAAGAAAAAAAAAAAAAAAAAAAAAAAGAAGAAAATTCGGTTTTTCCTAAGTAGACAAAATAGGTATAATTTCTGAATTCTTTATCTCTATTTTGCCTCGGAATATGTTTGGCCAATTCATATTCCTTGTTAAAATCTAGATAAAAGAGGCATTGTCATACCCCAATTTTGTCCGGCTTTAGGTCAAAACCCTAATTTTCCCCAAAATAAATAACTTGAGAGGAGAAGAGAGCATCATGCATTGCATTTAGGGTTCTAAAAGTCATTTCAAAGCTTCTAAAATCATTTTTGAAGTTGGAATGCACTTCTTAAACAAATTAGGGTTTTTCGGTGCAAAAAAAGGGCATTTTGGTCATTTTGCAAATAAAAGACAATTCCTCAAAACAAGTCATCCAACATGCATTTCAAGGTACTAGAGGTCACTCCTAGGGTGGAAAATCATTTTGAGGTGGAAATGTGTTTCGGGTAAAAAAAACTAGGTTTTTTTAGAGTGAAAGGGCATTTTGGTCATTTCACAATAAAAGCGGTCTTTTGTCCCAAATCCTTGGATAATCATCAATGATTTATTTGAGGATATTTGTGCCCCATTGTGATTATTTTTGCGCATAAACATTAAACCTTTTGGCCTAAAAACCTAGTTTTTGGATAGAAGGGTAAAATGGTCTTTTCCTTTGAGGTGGGGTAAATAAATCAATTTTGGGATTGGTGAGATCATAAAATTCAAAGCCCAATCATTGAATCATGGATATAGCCCAAAATGGCATGAACTAGGAAGAATAATCTAGAAGGGAATATTCTACATCATTTGAATTTTGAAAGGATAAGGATAAGAACAATAGTACAATTTGCAATTCCACTCACTCTCTCACACTCCTTGCTGCGAAATAACAGCCCATAATCACCCCATTTCCATTTATTTTTATTGTTTGCAAATTGTATTAAATCATGGCCATTCATTCAAGTGTGAAAATCAATCCTCACCTTTCATTTGAATTAAAATGGCACTTGTGTAATAAGCTTTGTAGAAAAATACAATTTTGTAATTAAGCTTATCCTTCACCACCTCACCTTAAGCTGCACACCCAGCCCTCTCTCTTCATTTTATTGCCCTTAATCCATGTGATAATGCATCTTGACCATTGATTCAATTTCTTTCTCAAATCCTAGTGGTTTACAAGAGATGCATTGTCACAAATACCCTTAAATTTTCACTTCATATAAAACCCAAAAATAGGAGACCTCACACACACACTCTCATTTTTACCCTAGCTAGTACTCTTCCTCCTCTCCTCCCTCTCTTGGCCGAAATCACTCCCTCCTTCTCCTCCATTTTCTTTTCAAGTTTCATCCACCAAATCACCTCAAATCCACTCCATATTCATATATCCTTTTCTTTTCACCCTTGATTCCATTTTTACATCACTAAGGAGTTTGCTTCCCTCAAGTTTGCGTGACATTTGTTGGTGATTAGTGAGGATTATTGTTGATTTGTTCTTGATCTCCATTTTCCACTTTTTGCTAGTTATCTCTTGAGGTAAGCTTGTTATCTTGTGCATTTTAATTTTTAGCATGTGAAACTCTCTCCTACTCCTCTTTCCTCTCTAAGAGGCTTAGAGGTTCATTTCAAACACTATGTCAAGGACATTGGGAGCCTTGGGTGTTTGAAGTGAACCCTTGGCCTTGATGAGAGGGTTCTTGTGTTTTCAACCATGTTTTTGCATTTTTCACACTCATTTTGTCACCTTTTCATGAATAAAGAATTTTCATGTGATATATGCATCTCATTGTTCATGTCATAACTTGCAAGTTTGAATTTTGTTTTGATCTTGAGGATGTAGGAGGTTCGGTTTTGAGCTCTAAAATTTAGGGTTTTGTTGCTTTCTTTTCTCTTTTTGATTTATGTAAATAAAATGCTTGATGTGTATGATTTGCATGATTTGTTCTATGTGTTGGTTATGATTTCTAGCATGAAATAATTTGTTATTATGTTCATGTATGTTTTTCGCCTTAGAGGCCCTTTTGATGCTCATCTTTGTGCTAAAAATTGTATTGTTTGATCTTGTGTAGATGAGTATAAAGGTGTTAATATGTTTTTAACCTTTTACCACTCATTTTCACCTCATGCATTTTTACCTTACCATCTCATTAAATAATTACCATTCACCTCATGCCTTTTTACTTTACCATCTCATTAAGTAATTACCATTCACCTCATGCATTTTTACTTTACCATTCACTAACTTTTTACTAAAAGTTTTACCACTTACCAATTTGCAAAAATACCCAAAACATTTTCTCACTTGCATTTCCCACTTTTTTATCTTCATAAAATAAACCCCAAAACATTCTTACCACTTTCAAAACAAAAACATTTCATCTCATTTCCTAAACACTAAAAACCCAAAAACATTTTACCACTTTCTTACTTAAACCTTTTACCATTCCTTACCAAATTACTTTCACATTCATGCATCCTCATTCACACTTAGTCTATGTGACACTCTCATGCATCCTCATATGTTCATGTTCCTTGCTTCCTTTTATGTGCTAGTCATTCATTCACTTGTATGCTTGGCATCCATTCTTAAATGCTCATGCATCCCTTAACACCATGTCTTGCATTCAAACATGCATATTCATTCCTTGTATATTCATGCATTCACATGTTTGCCTAATCACGCATCCAATAATGCCATGCCTTGCATTCTACAAGTGTGCATTCATCCATTGTATACTCATGCATTCACATGCTTGCTCATTCATGCATCTTTGCTTATCATTCAATTAGGAATATCCTATGCCTATCATTTAATTGTATCACTTGTCCATCATGCCATTCAAATGTCTTGATTTAATTGTGTGCAATCCCTTCCCTCATGCATGTGCTCTTATATGAAGACGTAAGCCTACTACTTGTGTAGCATAGAATCATTAAGACAATTGCACCTCTCTTACACACACTTGCACAATTACTTTTAGAACTTTGTCTTGCATCGTTGACAATTGATTCCTTAATTGTATGGGCATGGTTAATCTTAATTGATGATCAATGTGTTCTTGTTTGCTTGATTAATTGAACATGTTTGAACTTCATTCATTCATCTTGCATTTGGTTATGGGATTAGAGTTGATTGAAATGTTCTACTTGTTTTCAAGAAATCTTTTTCCAAATCAAACTTCTTTTCTAAACTAGTTTTCAAACCAAAAATCAAATGCTTGTTCAATAAAAATCCTTAAGGCATTTTCTTAAATAAATCATTAACCATCACTCAAAGCCGTTGCTTGTTTGATCGTTAATGAGGAGTTATTAGTGATAGTCACTCGAAGCCTTTGCTTGTTTGACTATCATGAAAGCTCCCACACATTAAATAAACAACAACAACAAAAAAACAACTAATTCAAACTTCCAAAATAACACGAGCTATTAGCTCCCCACCTTTTTCAAAACTATTTTCAAAAGAATAATACGACGTTGTCGCTTGTAATCACTCGAAGCCATTGCTTGTTTGATTGCCGCCCAACTCTCTTTTCTTTCGAGTTAATACCGAATGCCACTCGAAGTCTTTGCTTGTTTGGTGTTCGCGAACACTCGAGTCTTATTTCAAAAACTCTAAAAGCACTTTCAAAAAATCATAAAGCCGTTTTCACACGCAAAATTGAGAACTACGTTGCTTTGATCCCTCAGCCAGTGAGGGTACGTAGGACCGGGTTCATGTCCCGTCAAGCATACCTTTAAAAAACCCATAAAAAAACAAGAACTACGTTGCTTTGATCCTCGGCCCGGTGAGGGTACGTGAGGACCGGGTTCCTATCCCGTCAAGCACGCTTTTCAAAAATCTTTGTCTTGTTCCGCTTTTCAAAGATACCAAAAACATCCCTTTTTCCCGTTTTCAATAAAGTGATTTCTCAAAAAGAAAAGAAAATAAATAGAACAATGTATTTCAAATCAAACATTTCAAAACCACATCAAATTAATGGTTCCTTTCGGTAGAAAAAGCGCGTGAAGTGCTAATACCTTCCCATGCGCAACCGAGACCCCGAACCTACATCTCTAAGTTTTGAAAGACCACCCGCTTTCAAAAAGGTTTTTTCAATGTTTTCCTAAAATAAAATATTGGTGGCGGCTCTACTGATTTTCAACGTTGTCAAACTGAAAAGTCCCAAACCGGATTTTTCGGGGCGCAACACTGGTCTTGGGAGTTGTACATTTTTTCTTATTCCCCTTCTTTTGTATATTTTTTCTGATTCCCCTTTTACGTAAATTTTTTCTGCAGATCTCGTCTAGGTTTTCTCGCATGGTGTTTGGATTGGATCTCACGGTGTTCGGAGGGTTAGGGTTTCACTTTGAAACCCTATTTTTCTGTGTTGATTTTTCTCGAAAATTGTGTCTGCTTTGACTGTGTTTAGACTCTGTTTTTATACTAAAATATATGGTTTTCCATTAACTCGGTTTGACTTGCTTGGACCTGGGCCTTGGATATTTTTGACGATTTTCAGATCCGGGCTCTGTATTCTTTGAAGTCTGGGTAGCTCGTATTCGTTTACGAAATGTTGAAGTTTGTTGAGGCTACCGCCTTTTTATTTTTGTAAATATTTTTCGTATTTGTATTTTATTTATTTTTGGATTATTGTAAAAAAACATTTTAATAAGACAATAAACTAAGCCTAGCATTTTTGGTTTAACTAAAAAGAGCAATAATGCGAAAGTGACGAAAACTAGTAAAATGACGTATTCAACGACTAAAACACGCAAAATTTGCATATTTTCGTAATTTTCCGAGAAAAGCGTCAAAAATACCGTTAAAAGTTGATATTTCACGATGCTGTCGTGATCGTGATCCCGACGTTGACGGCTCAAAAGAAAATTATTTGAGGAGTCGCCACCCAATTTATTTAAAATAGGAAACTTGAGAAAAACCTAATTGAAAGTCATTTGGTCTGCGAAAACTAGGTTGGATTCGGGAGTCGGTTATGCATAGGGAAGGGTTTAGGACCAAGCTATACCACTCGGGTGTCTTAAACCTGTTAGGTGTTGCGGGTTTGATAAGATGTACATCTCGATCAAATACTAATTGTATTATTATTATATAGGGATAAATAACAATAAATATGACATAAATATAGCATAGAAATAAGAAAATAATAGTAAACACAAATAAGAAACGAAAAGGGTGCAATGAGAAAAATAGGGTGCAAAGAAAAATAGGGTGCATATTTTATGTTATTAATAAAAAGGGTGTGTAAGCAGCAGGCCAGTGGAGTTCTTTTTTTTTTTTTTTTTAGGTTGGGCGCTTGTAAAAAAACTACAAAAAAACTTGGGCTTGTGGGGGGTTTTGTTGTAAGCGAGGATGCTGATCTTAAATCTAATATTTTAAATTTAAATAAAAAATAAAAGGAAATTGAAAGGATCAGTATAAGGCAACTATCAAAGAAGTGAAAACCCTAATTTTACTTCTTCACCTTCCAACAAATGTACGCCAATGATTTGGGAGAGAGGGGCGGATTTTTTTTAGGGAGGGAGAGAGAGAAAAAGAAAGAAGATGGGTTGCTGGAAAACGCAACGTTACGCACCGCCAGAGAAGACCAATGTCGCAGCGACTCCCTCGCCGGAGACCAACCCAGGTTCCGTTTTTTCTTCTTTCCGTCTCTTTCGACACTAGACTCCGTTTTTCCTATCACTTTCTCCTATTCTTCGTTTCTGATCTTCATTTTTTGATTGTTTGGTAATTTTAGATCGGGCTCTCATATGGTGGCTGCGTTTTGGGTTGGTTTCGAGAGAGAAGCCGAAGGTGAGAGAGAGGGACGGTGGTGTGGGTTTAGCGGTGGTGTGGGTGGTTTTGGTGGTGAGGCGAAGGCCGAGGAAAGGGATGAATGGAGGTATTTGGTCTTGGGAGTTGTACATTTTTTCTTATTCCCCTTCTTTTGTATATTTTTCCGATTCCCTTTTTCTCAGTAAATTTTTTCGCAGATCTGTCTAGGTTTTCTCAGGGCGGTGTTTGGATTGGATCTCACGGTGTTCGGAGGGTTAGGGTTTCACTTTGAAACCCTATTTTTCGTGTGTTGATTTTTCTCGAAAATTGTGTCCGCTTTGATTGTGTTTAGACTCTGTTTTTATACTAAAATATATGGTTTTCCATTAACTCGGTTTGACTTGCTTGACTGGGCCTTGATCTGTTTTGACGATTTTCGATCTGGGCTCTGTAGGCTGCTTTGAAGTCTGGTCGCCCGTATTCGTTTACGAAATGTCGAATTTGTTGAGGCTACCGCCTTTTTATTTTTGTAAATATTTTTCGTATTTGTATTTTATTTATTTTTGGATTATTGTAAAAAACATTTTAATAAGACAATAAACTAAGCCTAGCATTTTTGGTTTAACTAAAAAGAGCAATAATGCGAAAGTGGCGAAAACTAGTAAAATAGCGTATTCAACGACTAAAACACGCAAAATTTGCATATTTTCGTAATTTTCCGAGAAAACGTCAAAAATACCGTTAAAAGTTGACTGTTCACAGTCTGTCGTGATCGTGATCCCGACGTTGACGGCTCAAAAGAAAATTATTTGAGGAGTCGCCACCCAATTTTTTTAAAATAGGAAACTTGAGAAAAACCTAATTGAAAGTCATTTGGTGCGAAAACTAGGTTGGATTGAGTCGGTTATGCATAGGGAAGGGTTTAGGACCAAGCTATACCACTCGGGTGTCTTAAACCGGTGTTGCGGGTTTGATAAGATGTACATCTCGATCAAATACTAATTGTATTATTATTATATAAGGGATAAATAACAATAAATATGACATAAATATAGCATAGAAATAAGAAAATAATAGTAAACACAAATAAGAAACGAAAAGGGGTGCAACAGAAAAATAGGGGTGCAACAGAAAAATAGGGGTGCATATTTTATGTTATTAATAAAAAGGGTGTAAGCAATGAGGCCCAAAGTGGAGTTTTTTTTTTTTTTTTAGGTTGGGCGCTTGTAAAAAAAAACTACAAAAAAACTTGGGCTTGTGGGGGTTTTGTTGTAAATGTGAAGTGCGATCTTAAATCTAATATTTTAAATTTAAATAAAAATAAAAGGGAAATTGAAAGGACTGTATAAGGCAACTATCAAAGAAGTGAAAACCCTAATTTTACTTCTTCACCTTCCAACAGCCGCCAACAGATTTGGAGAGAGAGAGGGGCGGATTTTTTTTAGGGAGGGAGAGAGAAAAAGAAAGAAGATGGGTTGCCGGAAAACGCAACGTTACGCACCGCCAGAGAAGACCAATGTCGCGACTCGACTCCTCGCGCCGGAGACCAACCAGTTTCGTTTTTCTTCTTTCCGTCTCTTTCGACACTAGACTCGCTTTTTCCTATCACTTTCTCCTATTCTTCGTTTCTGATCTTCATTTTTTGATTGTTTGGTAATTTTAGATCGGGCTCTCATATGGTGGCTGCGTTTTGGGTTGGTTTCGAGAGAGAAGCCGAAGGTGAGAGAGAGGGACGGTGGTGTGGGTTTGGCGGTGGCTGTGGGTGGTTTGGTGGCGAGGGGCGAAGGCTGAGGGAAAGGGGATGAATGGAGGTGGCTGGTCTTGGGAGTTGTACATTTTTTCTTATTCCCCTTCTTTTGTATATTTTTTCTGATTCCCCTTTTTCTGTAAATTTTTTCTGCAGATCTGTCTAGGTTTTCTCAGACAGTGTTTGGATTGGATCTCACGGTGTTCGGAGGGTTAGGGTTTCACTTTGAAACCCTATTTTTCTGTGTTGATTTTTCTCGAAAATTGTGTCTGCTTTGACTGTGTTTAGACTACTAAAATATATGGTTTTCCATTAACTCGGTTTGACTTGCTTGGATCGGGCCTTGATTGTTTTGACGATTTTCGATCTGGGCTCTGAGTGGCTGAAGTCTTTGACCGCCCGTATTCGCTTACGAAATGTTGAAGTTTGTTGAGGCTACCGCCTTTTTATTTTTGTAAATATTTTTCGTATTTGTATTTTATTTATTTTTGGATTATTGTAAAAAACATTTTAATAAGACAATAAACTAAGCCTAGCATTTTGGTTTAACTAAAAGAGCAATAATGCGAAAGTGACGAAAACTAGTAAAATGGCGTATTCAACGACTAAAACACGCAAAATTTGCATATTTTTCGTAATTTTCCGAGAAAACGTCAAAAATACCGTTAAAGTTGATCGTTCACAGATGTCGCGTGATCGTGATCCCGACGTTGACGGCTCAAAAGAAAATTATTTGAGGAGTCGCCACCCAATTTTTTTAAAATAGGAAACTTGAGAAAAACCTAATTGAAAGTCATTTGGTCTGCGAAAACTAGGTTGGATTCGGGAGTCGGTTATGCATAGGGAAGGGTTTAGGACCAAGCTATACCACTCGGGTGTCTTAAACCGGTGTTGCGGGTTTGATAAGATGTACATCTCGATCAAATACTAATTGTATTATTATTATATAAGGGATAAATAACAATAAATATGACATAAATATAGCATAGAAATAAGAAAATAATAGTAAACACAAATAAGAAACGAAAAGGGGTGCAACAGAAAAATAGGGGTGCAACAGAAAAATAGGGGTGCATATTTTATGTTATTAATAAAAAGGGGTGTAAAGCAAAGAGCCCAAAGTGGAGAGTTTTTTTTTTTTTTAGGTTGGGCGCTTGTAAAAAAACTACAAAAAAACTTGGGCTTGTGGGGTTTTTTGTTGTAAGCGAAGTGCGATCTTAAATCTAATATTTTAAATTTAAATAAAAAATAAAAGGGAAATTGAAAGGACTGTATAAGGCAACTATCAAAGAAGTGAAAACCCTAATTTTACTTCTTCACCTTCCAATATTACAATGATTTGGGAGAGAGAGAGGCGGATTTTTTTAGGGAGGAGAGAGAGAAAAAGAAAGAAGATGGGTTCTTGGAAAGCGCAGCGTTACGCACCGCCGCAGAGAAGACCAATGTCGCGACTCCTCGCACGAGACCAACCCAGTTCCGTTTTTCTTCTTTCCGTCTCTTTCGACACTAGACTCGCTTTTTCCTATCACTTTCTCCTATTCTTCGTTTCGATCTTCATTTTTGATTGTTTGGTAATTTTAGATCGGGCTCTCATATGGTGGCTGCGTTTTGGGTTGGTTTCGAGAGAGAGAAGCCGAAGGTGAGAGAGAGGGACGGTGGTGTGGGTTTGGCGGTGGGTGTGGGTGGTTTGTGGTGAGGCGAAGGTGAGGAAAGGGGATGAATGGAGGTGGCTGGTCTTGGGAGTTGTACATTTTTTCTTATTCCCCTTCTTTTGTATATTTTTTCTGAGTTCCCTTTTTCTGTAAATTTTTTCTGCAGATCTGTCTAGGTTTTCTCGCATGGTGTTTGGATTGGATCTCACGGTGTTCGGAGGGTTAGGGTTTCACTTTGAAACCCTATTTTTCTGTGTTGATTTTTCGAAAATTGTATGCCGCTTTGGATTGTGTTTAGACTCTGTTTTTATACTAAAATATATGGTTTTCCATTAACTCGGTTTGACTTGCTTGACTGGGCCTTGATCTATTTTGACGATTTTGGATCTGGGCTCTGTAGTCTTTGAAGTCTGGGATCGCCCGTATTCGTTTACGAAATGTTGAAGTTTGTTGAGGCTACCGCTTTTTATTTTTGTAAATATTTTTCGTATTTGTATTTTATTTATTTTTGGATTATTGTAAAAAAACATTTTAATAAGACAATAAACTAAGCCTAGCATTTTTGGTTTAACTAAAAAGAGCAATAATGCGAAAGTGAAGAAAACTAGTAAAATGACGTATTCAACGACTAAAACACGCAAAATTTGCATATTTTCGTAATTTTCCGAGAAAACGTCAAAAATACCGTTAAAAGTTGGATCGTTCGCGATGTCGTGATCGTGATCCCGACGTTGACGGCTCAAAAGAAAATTATTTGAGGAGTCGCCACCCAATTTATTTAAAATAGGAAACTTGAGAAAAACCTAATTGAAAGTCATTTGGTTTGCGAAAACTAGGTTGGATTCGGGAGTCGGTTATGCATAGGGAAGGGTTTAGGACCAAGCTATAGCACTCGGGTGTCTTAAACCGGTGTTGCGGGTTTGATAAGATGTACATCTCGATCAAATACTAATTGTATTATTATTATATAAGGGATAAATAACAATAAATATGACATAAATATAGCATAGAAATAAGAAAATAATAGTAAACACAAATAAGAAACGAAAAGGGGTGCAACAGAAAAATAGGGGTGCAACAGAAAAATAGGGGTGCATATTTTATGTTATTAATAAAAAGGGGGTGTAAACAGCAGGCCCAGTGGAGTTCTTTTTTTTTTTTAGGTTGGGCGCTTGTAAAAAAAAACTACAAAAAAACTTGGGCTTGTGGGGTTTTGTTGTAAGTGAGGTGCGATCTTAAATCTAATATTTTAAATTTAAATAAAAATAAAAGGGAAATTGAAAGGATTTGTATAAGGCAACTATCAAAGAAGTGAAAACCCTAATTTTACTTCTTCACCTTCCAACAAACCGCCAATGATTTGGAGAGAGAGAGAGGCGATTTTTTTAGGGAGGAGAGAGAGAAAAAGAAAGAAGATGGGTTCTTGGAAAACGCATAGCGTTACGCACCGCCGAGAGAAGACCAATGTCGCAGCGACTCCTCATGGGAGACCAACCCAGGTTCCGTTTTTTCTTCTTTCCGTCTCTTTCGACACTAGACTCGCTTTTTCCTATCACTTTCTCCTATTCTTCGTTTCGATCTTCATTTTTGATTGTTTGGTAATTTTAGATCGGGCTCTCATATGATGGCTGCGTTTTGGGTTGGTTTCGAGAGAGAAGCCGAAGGTGAGAGAGAGGGACGGTGGTGTGGGTTTGGCGGTGGCTGTGGGTGGTTTGGTGGTGAGGGGCGAATGCTGAGGGAAAGGGGATGAATGGAGGTGGCTGGTCTTGGGAGTTGTACATTTTTCTTATTCCCCTTCTTTTGTATATTTTTCCGATTCCCCTTTTCTCAGTAAATTTTTTTCTCGCAGATCTGTCTAGGTTTTCTCGAGGCATGGTGTTTGGATTGGATCTCACGGTGTTCGGAGGGTTAGGGTTTCACTTTGAAACCCTATTTTTCTGTGTTGATTTTTCTCGAAAATTGTGTCCGCTTTGGTCGTGTTTAGACTCTGTTTTTATACTAAAATATATGGTTTTCCATTAACTCGGTTTGACTTGCTTGGTGGGCCTTGGATATTTTGACGATTTTGGATCTGGGCTCTGTAGAGTGAAGTCCCGGTCGCCCGTATTCGTTTACGAAATGTTGAAGTTTGTTGAGGCTACCGCCTTTTTATTTTTGTAAATATTTTTCGTATTTGTATTTTATTTATTTTTGGATTATTGTAAAAAACATTTTAATAAGACAATAAACTAAGCCTAGCATTTTTGGTTTAACTAAAAAGAGCAATAATGCGAAAGTGACGAAAACTAGTAAAATGAGCGTATTCAACGACTAAAACACGCAAAATTTGCATATTTTCGTAATTTTCCGAGAAAACGTCAAAAATACCGTTAAAAGTTGATTATTTCGCGATGCTGTCGTGATCGTGATCCCGACGCTGTTGGCCAAAAGAAAATTATTTGAGGAGTCGCCACCCAATTTTTAAAATAGGAAACTTGAGAAAAACCTAATTGAAAGTCATTTGGTCTGCGAAAACTAGGTTGGATTCGGAGTCGGTTATGCATAGGGAAGGGTTTAGGACCAAGCTATACCACTCGGGTGTCTTAAACCAGGTGTTGCGGGTTTGATAAGATGTACATCTCGATCAAATACTAATTGTATTATTATTATATAAGGGATAAATAACAATAAATATGACATAAATATAGCATACAAATAAGAAAATAATAGTAAACACAAATAAGAAACGAAAAAGGGTGCAACAGAGAAAAATAGGGTGTGAGAAAAATAGGGTGCATATTTTATGTTATTAATAAAAAGGGGGTGTAAACAAAGAGCCCAGTGGAGTTCTTTTTTTTTTTTTTTAGGTTGGGCGCTTGTAAAAAAACTACAAAAAAACTTGGGCTTGTGGGGGTTTTGTTGTAAGCTGTGAAGTGCGATCTTAAATCTAATATTTTAAATTTAAATAAAAATAAAAGGGAAATTGAAAGGATTTGTATAAGGCAACTATCAAAGAAGTGAAAACCCTAATTTTACTTCTTCACCTTCCAACAAATACCGCCAATGATTTGAGAGAGAGAGGCGGATTTTTTTAGGAGGGAGAGAGAGAAAAAGAAAGAAGATGGGTTCTTGGGAAAACGCAACGTTACGCACCGCCAGAGAAGACCAATGTCGCAGCGACTCCCTCGACGGAGACCAACCCAGGTTCCGTTTTTTCTTCTTTCCCGTCTCTTTCGACACTAGACTCCGTTTTTCCTATCACTTTCTCCTATTCTTCGTTTCTGATCTTCATTTTTTGATTGTTTGGTAATTTTAGATCGGGCTCTCATATGGTGGCTGCGTTTTGGGTTGGTTTCGAGAGAGAAGCCGAAGGTGAGAGAGAGGGACGGTGGTGTGGGTTTGGCGGTGGTGTGGGTGGTTTGGTGGTGTGAGGCGAAAGGTCGAGGGAAAGGGATGATGAATGGAGGTGGCTGGTCTTGGGAGTTGTACATTTTTTCTTATTCCCCTTCTTTTGTATATTTTTTCTGATTCCCCTTTTTCTGTAAATTTTTTCTGCAGATCTGTCTAGGTTTTCTCAGACAGTGTTTGGATTGGATCTCACGGTGTTCGGAGGGTTAGGGTTTCACTTTGAAACCCTATTTTTTCTGTGTTGATTTTTCTCGAAAATTGTGTATGCGCTGGATTTGTGTTTAGACTCTGTTTTTATACTAAAATATATGGTTTTTCCATTAACTCGGTTTGACTTGCTTGACTGGGCCTTGGTTGTTTGACGATTTTGATCCTGGGCTCTGTAGCTGCTTTGAAGTCTGGGTCGCCCGTATTCGTTTACGAAATGTTGAAATTTGTTGAGGCTACCGCTTTTTATTTTTGTAAATATTTTTCGTATTTGTATTTTATTTATTTTTGGATTATTGTAAAAAACATTTTAATAAGACAATAAACTAAGCCTAGCATTTTGGTTTAACTAAAAAGAGCAATAATGCGAAAGTGAAGAAAACTAGTAAAATAGCGTATTCAACGACTAAAACACGCAAAATTTGCATATTTTTCGTAATTTGAGAGAAAAGCGTCAAAAATACCGTTAAAAGTTGATTGTTTTTGATGCATGTCGTGATCGTGATCCCGACGTTGACGGCTCAAAAGAAAATTATTTGAGGAGTCGCCACCCAATTTATTTAAAATAGGAAACTTGAGAAAAACCTAATTGAAAGTCATTTGGTTTGCGAAAACTAGGTTGGATTCGGGAGTCGGTTATGCATAGGGAAGGGTTTAGGACCAAGCTATACCACTCGGGTGTCTTAAACCGGTGTTGCGGGTTTGATAAGATGTACATCTCGATCAAATACTAATTGTATTATTATTATATAAGGGATAAATAACAATAAATATGACATAAATATAGCATAGAAATAAGAAAATAATAGTAAACACAAATAAGAAACGAAAAGGTGGGGTGCAATGAGAAAAATAGGGTGCAACGAGAAAAATAGGGGTGCATATTTTATGTTATTAATAAAAAGGGGTGTAAACAAAGAGGCCCAGTGGAGTTCTTTTTTTTTTTTTTTTAGGTTGGGCGCTTGTAAAAAAACTACAAAAAAACTTGGGCTTGTGGGGGGTTTTGTTGTAAACAGGGGGTGCGATCTTAAATCTAATATTTTAAATTTAAATAAAAAATAAAAGGGAAATTGAAAGGACTGTATAAGGCAACTATCAAAGAAGTGAAAACCCTAATTTTACTTCTTCACCTTCCAAAAATGTACCAACAGATTTGGAGAGAGAGAGAGGCGATTTTTTTAGGGAGGGAGAGAGAAAAAGAAAGAAGACGGGTTCACGGAAAAGCAACGTTACGTTACGCACCGCTTGAGAGAAGACCAATGTCGCGTGACGACTCCTCATGGGAGACCAACCCAGGTTCCGTTTTTTCTTCTTTCCCGTCTCTTTCGACACTAGACTCCGTTTTTCCTATCACTTTCTCCTATTCTT
Organism: Oxytropis ochrocephala; assembly: GCA_020916435.1. Classification (NCBI taxonomy): domain Eukaryota; kingdom Viridiplantae; phylum Streptophyta; class Magnoliopsida; order Fabales; family Fabaceae; genus Oxytropis; species Oxytropis ochrocephala. Next base: position 70,797,146 of record CM037088.1, read on the forward strand.
CGTTTCTGATCTTCATTTTTTGATTGTTTGGTAATTTTAGATCGGGCTCTCATATGGTGGCTGCGTTTTGGGTTGGTTTTGAGAGAGAAGCCGAAGGTGAGAGAGAGGGACGGTGGTGAGGGTTTGGCGGTGGCTGTGGGTGGTTTGGTGGTGAGGGCGAAAGCCGAGGAAAGGGGATGAATGGAGGTGGTGGTCTTGGGAGTTGTACATTTTTTCTTATTCCCCTTCTTTTGTATATTTTTTCTGATTCCCCTTTTTCTGTAAATTTTTTCTGCAGATCTGTCTAGGTTTTCTCAGACAGTGTTTGGATTGGATCTCACGGTGTTCGGAGGGTTAGGGTTTCACTTTGAAACCCTATTTTTCTGTGTTGATTTTTCTCGAAAATTGTGTCTGCTTTGGTGTGTGTTTAGACTCTGTTTTTATACTAAAATATATGGTTTTTCCATTAACTCGGTTTGACTTGCTTGGTGGGCCTTGGTATTTTGACGATTTTTGAGATCCGGGCTCTGTAGTGCTTGAAGTCTGGGTCGCCCGTATTCGCTTTTCGAAATGTTGAAGTTGTTGAGGCTACCGCCTTTTTATTTTTGTAAATATTTTTCGTATTTGTATTTTATTTATTTTTGGATTATTGTAAAAAAACATTTTAATAAGACAATAAACTAAGCCTAGCATTTTTGGTTTAACTAAAAAGAGCAATAATGCGAAAGTGACGAAAACTAGTAAAATGACGTATTCAACGACTAAAACACGCAAAATTTGCATATTTTCGTAATTTTCCGAGAAAACGTCAAAAATACCGTTAAAAGTTGACTGTTCACAGTCTGTCGTGATCGTGATCCCGACGTTGACGGCTCAAAAGAAAATTATTTGAGGAGTCGCCACCCAATTTATTTAAAATAGGAAACTTGAGAAAAACCTAATTGAAAGTCATTTGGTCTGCGAAAACTAGGTTGGATTCGGGAGTCGGTTATGCATAGGGAAGGGTTTAGGACCAAGCTATACCACTCGGGTGTCTTAAACGGTGTTGTTATGGGTTTGATAAGATGTACATCTCGATCAAATACTAATTGTATTATTATTATTATATAAGGGATAAATAACAATAAATATGACATAAATATAGCATAGAAATAAGAAAATAATAGTAAACACAAATAAGAAACGAAAAGGGTGCAATGAGAAAAATAGGTGCAAATGAGAAAAATAGGGGTGCATATTTTATGTTATTAATAAAAAGGGGGTGTAAGCAATGAGGCCCAGTGGAGTTCTTTTCTTTTTTTTTAGGTGGGCGCTTGTAAAAAAACTACAAAAAAACTTGGGCTTGTGGGGTTTTGTTGTAAGCAGAAGTGCGATCTTAAATCTAATATTTTAAATTTAAATAAAAAATAAAAGGGAAATTGAAAGGACTGTATAAGGCAACTATCAAAGAAGTGAAAACCCTAATTTTACTTCTTCACCTTCCAACAGCCGCCAACAGATTTGGAGAGAGAGAGGGGCGGATTTTTTTTAGGGAGGGAGAGAGAGAAAAAGAAAGAAGATGGGTTGCCGGAAAACGCAACGTTACGCACCGCCAGAGAAGACCAATGTCGCGACTCCCTCGCCGGAGACCAACCCAGGTTCCGTTTTTTCTTCTTTCCCGTCTCTTTCGACACTAGACTCCGTTTTTCCTATCACTTTCTCCTATTCTTCGTTTCTGATCTTCATTTTTTGATTGTTTGGTAATTTTAGATCGGGCTCTCATATGGTGGCTGCGTTTTGGGTTGGTTTGAGAGAGAGAAGCCGAAGGTGAGAGAGGGACGGTGGTGTGGGTTTAGCGGTGGGTGTGGGTGGTTTGGTGGTGAGGCGAAGGTGAGGAAAGGGGATGAATGGAGGTGGCTGGTCTTGGGAGTTGTACATTTTTTCTTATTCCCCTTCTTTTGTATATTTTTTCGGTTCCCCTTTTTCCGTAAATTTTTTCTTGCAGATCTGTCTAGGTTTTCTCAAACAGGTTTTGGATTGGATCTCACGGGTTTCGGAGGGTTAGGGTTTCACTTTGAAACCTTATTTTTCTGTGTTGATTTTCTCGAAAATTGTGTCGCTGGATGTGTGTTTAGACTCTCTGTTTTTATACTAAAATATATGGTTTTCCATTAACTCGGTTTGACTTGCTTGGTGGGCCTTGGATATTTTGACGATTTTCAGATCTGGGCTCTGTAGCTGCTGAAGTCTTGGACTGGCCCGTATTCGTTTCTGAAATGTTGAAGCTGTTGAGGCTACCGCCTTTTTATTTTTGTAAATATTTTTCGTATTTGTATTTTATTTATTTTTGGATTATTGTAAAAAAACATTTTAATAAGACAATAAACTAAGCCTAGCATTTTGGTTTAACTAAAAGAGCAATAATGCGAAAGTGACGAACACTAGTAAAATGACGTATTCAACGACTAAAACACGCAAAATTTGCATATTTTCGTAATTTTCCGAGAAAACGTCAAAAATACCGTTAAAAGTTGACTGTTCACAGTCTGTCGTGATCGTGATCCCGACGTTGACGGCTCAAAAGAAAATTATTTGAGGAGTCGCCACCCAATTTTTTTAAAATAGGAAACTTGAGAAAAACCTAATTGAAAGTCATTTGGTCTGCGAAAACTAGGTTGGATTCGGGAGTCGGTTATGCATAGGGAAGTGTTTAGGACCAAGCTATACCACTCGGGTGTCTTAAACCGTGTGTTGGGTTTGATAAGATGTACATCTCGATCAAATACTAATTGTATTATTATTATATAAGGGATAAATAACAATAAATATGACATAAATATAGCATAGAAATAAGAAAATAATAGTAAACACAAATAAGAAACGAAAAGGGTGCAAATGAGAAAAATAGGGTGCAAAGAAAAATAGGGGTGCATATTTTATGTTATTAATAAAAAGGGGGTGTAAGCAGAGTCCCCAGTGGAGTTCTTTTTTTTTTTTTTTAGGTTGGGCGCTTGTAAAAAAAACTACAAAAAAACTTGGGCTTGTGGGGTTTTGTTGTAAAGCAGAAGTGCGATCTTAAATCTAATATTTTAAATTTAAATAAAAAATAAAAGGGAAATTGAAAGGATCAGATAAGGCAACTATCAAAGAAGTGAAAACCCTAATTTTACTTCTTCACCTTCCAATGTACCACAAATGATTTGGAGAGAGAGAGGCGGATTTTTTTAGGGAGGAGAGAGAGAAAAAGAAAGAAGATGGGTTCTTGGAAAACGCAACGTTACGCACCGCTTGAGAGAAGACCAATGTCGCAGCGACTTCTCACGGGAGACCAACCCCAGTTCCGTTTTTCTTCTTTCCCGTCTCTTTCGACACTAGACTCGCTTTTTCCTATCACTTTCTCCTATTCTTCGTTTCGATCTTCATTTTTGATTGTTTGGTAATTTTAGATCGGGCTCTCATATGGTGGCTGCGTTTTGGGTTGGTTTTAGAGAGAGAAGCCGAAGGTGAGAGAGAGGACGGTGGTGTGGGTTTGGCGGTGGTGTGGGTGGTTTGGTGGTGAGGGCGAAGGCCGAGGAAAGGGGATGAATGGAGGTGGCTGGTCTTGGGAGTTGTACATTTTTTCTATATCCCCTTCTTTTGTATATTTTTTTTCGAGTCCCCTTTTTCTCGTAATTTTTTCTCGCAGATCTGTCTAGGTTTTCTCAGGCATGTGTTTGGATTGGATCTCACGGTGTTCGGAGGGTTAGGGTTTCACTTTGAAACCCTATTTTTCTCGTGTTGATTTTTCTCGAAAATTGTATGCTTTGGTGTGTTTAGACTCTGTTTTTATACTAAAATATATGGTTTTCCATTAACTCGGTTTGACTTGCTTGGATCGGGCCTTGATTGTTTTGACGATTTTGAGATCTGGGCTCAGAGTCAAGTCTGGATCGCCCGTATTCGCTTTCGAAATGTTGAAGTTCGTTGAGGCTACCGCCTTTTTATTTTTGTAAATATTTTTTTCGTATTTGTATTTTATTTATTTTTGGATTATTGTAAAAAAACATTTTAATAAGACAATAAACTAAGCCTAGCATTTTTGGTTTAACTAAAAAGAGCAATAATGCGAAAGTGACGAAAACTAGTAAAATGACGTATTCAACGACTAAAACACGCAAAATTTGCATATTTTCGTAATTTTCCGAGAAAACGTCAAAAATACCGTTAAAAGTTGATTGCTCACGACCGTGCGTGATCGTGATCCCGACGCGTTGGGCTCAAAAGAAAATTATTTGAGGAGTCGCCACCCAATTTATTTAAAATAGGAAACTTGAGAAAAACCTAATTGAAAGTCATTTGGTCTGCGAAAACTAGGTTGGATTCGGGAGTCGGTTATGCATAGGGAAGGGTTTAGGACCAAGCTATACCACTCGGGTGTCTTAAACCGGTGTTGCGGGTTTGATAAGATGTACATCTCGATCAAATACTAATTGTATTATTATTATATAAGGGATAAATAACAATAAATATGACATAAATATAGCATAGAAATAAGAAAATAATAGTAAACACAAATAAGAAACGAAAAGGGGTGCAACAGAAAAATAGGGGTGCAACAGAAAAATAGGGGTGCATATTTTATGTTATTAATAAAAAGGGGGTGTAAACAGCAGGCCCAGTGGAGTTCTTTTTTTTTTTTTTTTTTTTTTAGGTTGGGCGCTTAAAAAAACTACAAAAAAACTTGGGCTTGTGGGGGTTTTGTTGTAAAGCGAAGTGCGATCTTAAATCTAATATTTTAAATTTAAATAAAAATAAAAGGAAATTGAAAGGACTGTATAAGGCAACTATCAAAGAAGTGAAAACCCTAATTTTACTTCTTCACCTTCCAACAGCCGCCAACAGATTTGGAGAGAGAGAGGGGCGGATTTTTTTTAGGGAGGGAGAGAGAGAAAAAGAAAGAAGATGGGTTCTTGGAAAAAGCATAGCGTTACGCACCGCCTTGAGAGAAGACCAATGTCGCGACGACTCCTCACGGAGACCAACCCAGGTTCCGTTTTTTCTTCTTTCCCGTCTCTTTCGACACTAGACTCCGTTTTTCCTATCACTTTCTCCTATTCTTCGTTTCTGATCTTCATTTTTTGATTGTTTGGTAATTTTAGATCGGGCTCTCATATGGTGGCTGCGTTTTGGGTTGGTTTCGAGAGAGAAGCCGAAGGTGAGAGAGAGGGACGGTGGTGTGGGTTTGGCGGTGGCTGTGGGTGGTTTGGTGGTGAGGGGCGAAGGCCGAGGAAAGGGATGAATGGAGGTGGCTGGTCTTGGGAGTTGTACATTTTTTCTTATTCCCCTTCTTTTGTATATTTTTTCTGATTCCCCTTTTTCTGTAAATTTTTTCTGCAGATCTGTCTAGGTTTTCTCAGACAGTGTTTGGATTGGATCTCACGGTGTTCGGAGGGTTAGGGTTTCACTTTGAAACCCTATTTTTCTGTGTTGATTTTTCTCGAAAATTGTGTCTGCTTTGACTGTGTTTAGACTCTGTTTTTATACTAAAATATATGGTTTTCCATTAACTCGGTTTGACTTGCTTGACTGGGCCTTGACTGTTTTGACGATTTTCAGATCTGGGCTCTGTAGCTGCTGAAGTCCTGGACTGGCCCGTATTCGTTTCTGAAATGTTGAAGCTGTTGAGGCTACCGCCTTTTTATTTTTGTAAATATTTTTCGTATTTGTATTTTATTTATTTTTGGATTATTGTAAAAAAACATTTTAATAAGACAATAAACTAAGCCTAGCATTTTTGGTTTAACTAAAAAGAGCAATAATGCGAAAGTGACGAAAACTAGTAAAATGACGTATTCAACGACTAAAACACGCAAAATTTGCATATTTTCGTAATTTTCCGAGAAAACGTCAAAAATACCGTTAAAAGTTGACTGTTCACAGTCTGTCGTGATCGTGATCCCGACGTTGACGGCTCAAAAGAAAATTATTTGAGGAGTCGCCACCCAATTTATTTAAAATAGGAAACTTGAGAAAAACCTAATTGAAAGTCATTTGGTCTGCGAAAACTAGGTTGGATTCGGGAGTCGGTTATGCATAGGGAAGGGTTTAGGACCAAGCTATACCACTCGGGTGTCTTAAACCGGTGTTGCGGGTTTGATAAGATGTACATCTCGATCAAATACTAATTGTATTATTATTATATAAGGGATAAATAACAATAAATATGACATAAATATAGCATAGAAATAAGAAAATAATAGTAAACACAAATAAGAAACGAAAAAGGGTGCAATGAGAAAAATAGGGTGCAATGAGAAAAATAGGGTGCATATTTTATGTTATTAATAAAAAGGGGTGTAAACAAAGAGGCCCAGTGGAGTTTTTTTTTTTTTTAGGTTGGGCGCTTGTAAAAAAACTACAAAAAAACTTGGGCTTGTGGGGTTTTGTTGTAAGCTTGGAGTGCGATCTTAAATCTAATATTTTAAATTTAAATAAAAAATAAAAGGGAAATTGAAAGGACTGTATAAGGCAACTATCAAAGAAGTGAAAACCCTAATTTTACTTCTTCACCTTCCAACAGCCGCCAACAGATTTGGAGAGAGAGAGGGCGGATTTTTTTTTTAGGGAGAGAGAGAAAAAGAAAGAAGATGGGTTGCCGGAAAACGCAACGTTACGCACCGCCAGAGAAGACCAATGTCGCAGCGACTCCCTCGCCGGAGACCAACCCAGGTTCCGTTTTTTCTTCTTTCCCGTCTCTTTCGACACTAGACTCCGTTTTTCCTATCACTTTCTCCTATTCTTCGTTTCGATCTTCATTTTTGATTGTTTGGTAATTTTAGATCGGGCTCTCATATGGTGGTCGTGCGTTTTGGGTTGGTTTCGAGAGAGAAGCCGAAGGTGAGAGAGAGGGACGGTGGTGTGGGTTTGGCGGTGGCTGTGGGTGGTTTGGTGGTGAGGGGCGAAGGCTGAGGGAAAGGGGATGAATGGAGGTGGCTGGTCTTGGGAGTTGTACTTTTTTTCTTATTCCCCTTCTTTTGTATATTTTTTCTGATTCCCCTTTTTCTGTAAATTTTTTCTGCAGATCTGTCTAGGTTTTCTCAGACAGTGTTTGGATTGGATCTCACGGTGTTCGGAGGGTTAGGGTTTCACTTTGAAACCCTATTTTTCTGTGTTGATTTTTCTCGAAAATTGTGTCTGCTTTGACTGTGTTTAGACTCTGTTTTTATACTAAAATATATGGTTTTCCATTAACTCGGTTTGACTTGCTTGACTGGGCCTTGGATATTTTGACGATTTTGGATCCAGGCTCTGTAGTTCTTGAAGTCTCGGGTCGCCCGTATTCGTTTACGAAATGTTGAAGTTCATTGAGGCTACCGCCTTTTTATTTTTGTAAATATTTTTCGTATTTGTATTTTATTTATTTTTGGATTATTGTAAAAAAACATTTTAATAAGACAATAAACTAAGCCTAGCATTTTTGGTTTAACTAAAAAGAGCAATAATGCGAAAGTGACGAAAACTAGTAAAATGACGTATTCAACGACTAAAACACGCAAAATTTGCATATTTTCGTAATTTTCCGAGAAAAGCGTCAAAAATACCGTTAAAAGTTGATTGTTTCACGATGCGCGTGATCGTGATCCCGGCGTTGACGGCTCAAAAGAAAATTATTTGAGGAGTCGCCACCCAATTTATTTAAAATAGGAAACTTGAGAAAAACCTAATTGAAAGTCATTTGAGTGCGAAAACTAGGTTGGATTCGGGAGTCGGTTATGCATAGGGAAGGGTTTAGGACCAAGCTATACCACTCGGGTGTCTTAAACCGGTGTTGCGGGTTTGATAAGATGTACATCTCGATCAAATACTAATTGTATTATTATTATATAAGGGATAAATAACAATAAATATGACATAAATATAGCATAGAAATAAGAAAATAATAGTAAACACAAATAAGAAACGAAAAGGGGTGCAACAGAAAAATAGGGTGCAAATCAGAAAAATAGGGGTGCATATTTTATGTTATTAATAAAAAGGGGGTGTAAACAGCAGGCCCAGTGGAGTTCTTTTTTTTTTTAGGTTGGGCGCTTGTAAAAAAAACTACAAAAAAAACTTGGGCTTGTGGGGGGTTTTGTTGTAAACAGGGGGTGCAGTCTTAAATCTAATATTTTAAATTTAAATAAAAAATAAAAGGGAAATTGAAAGGACTGTATAAGGCAACTATCAAAGAAGTGAAAACCCTAATTTTACTTCTTCACCTTCCAATGTACCGCCAATGTGATTTGGAGAGAGAGAGGGGCGGATTTTTTTTAGGGAGGGAGAGAGAGAAAAAGAAAGAAGATGGGTTGCCGGAAAACGCAACGTTACGCACCGCCAGAGAAGACCAATGTCGCAGCGACTCCCTCGCCGGAGACCAACCCAGGTTCCGTTTTTTCTTCTTTCCCGTCTCTTTCGACACTAGACTCCGTTTTTCCTATCACTTTCTCCTATTCTTCGTTTCTGATCTTCATTTTTTGATTGTTTGGTAATTTTAGATCGGGCTCTCATATGGTGGCTGCGTTTTGGGTTGGTTTCGAGAGAGAAGCCGAAGGTGAGAGAGAGGGACGGTGGTGTGGGTTTGGCGGTGGCTGTGGGTGGTTTGGTGGTGAGGGGCGAAGGCTGAGGGAAAGGGGATGAATGGAGGTGGCTGGTCTTGGGAGTTGTACATTTTTTCTTATTCCCCTTCTTTTGTATATTTTTTCTGATTCCCCTTTTTCTGTAAATTTTTTCTGCAGATCTGTCTAGGTTTTCTCAGACAGTGTTTGGATTGGATCTCACGGTGTTCGGAGGGTTAGGGTTTCACTTTGAAACCCTATTTTTCTGTGTTGATTTTTCTCGAAAATTGTGTCTGCTTTGACTGTGTTTAGACTCTGTTTTTATACTAAAATATATGGTTTTCCATTAACTCGGTTTGACTTGCTTGACTGGGCCTTGACTGTTTTGACGATTTTCAGATCTGGGCTCTGTAGCTGCTGAAGTCCTGGACTGGCCCGTATTCGTTTCTGAAATGTTGAAGCTGTTGAGGCTACCGCCTTTTTATTTTTGTAAATATTTTTCGTATTTGTATTTTATTTATTTTTGGATTATTGTAAAAAAACATTTTAATAAGACAATAAACTAAGCCTAGCATTTTTGGTTTAACTAAAAAGAGCAATAATGCGAAAGTGACGAAAACTAGTAAAATGACGTATTCAACGACTAAAACACGCAAAATTTGCATATTTTCGTAATTTTCCGAGAAAACGTCAAAAATACCGTTAAAAGTTGATTATTTCACGATGCGTGCGTGATCGTGATCCCGGCGTTGACGGCTCAAAAGAAAATTATTTGAGGAGTCGCCACCCAATTTATTTAAAATAGGAAACTTGAGAAAAACCTAATTGAAAGTCATTTGTCTGCGAAAACTAGGTTGGATTCGGAGTCGGTTATGCATAGGGAAGGGTTTAGGACCAAGCTATACCACTCGGGTGTCTTAAACCAGGTGTTGCGGGTTTGATAAGATGTACATCTCGATCAAATACTAATTGTATTATTATTATATAAGGGATAAATAACAATAAATATGACATAAATATAGCATAGAAATAAGAAAATAATAGTAAACACAAATAAGAAAGCGAAAAAGGGTGCAAATGAGAAAAATAGGGGTGCATATTTTATGTTATTAATAAAAAGGGGGTGTAAACAGCAGGCCCAGTGGAGTTTTTTTTTTTTTTAGGTTGGGCGCTTGTAAAAAAAACTACAAAAAAAACTTGGGCTTGTGGGGGGTTTTGTTGTAAATGAAGTGCGATCTTAAATCTAATATTTTAAATTTAAATAAAAATAAAAGGAAATTGAAAGGATTTGTATAAGGCAACTATCAAAGAAGTGAAAACCCTAATTTTACTTCTTCACCTTCCAACAGCCGCCAACAGATTTGGAGAGAGAGAGGGGCGGATTTTTTTTAGGGAGGGAGAGAGAGAAAAAGAAAGAAGATGGGTTGCCGGAAAACGCAACGTTACGCACCGCCAGAGAAGACCAATGTCGCGACTCCTCACGAGGAGACCAACCCAGGTTCCGTTTTTTCTTCTTTCCCGTCTCTTTCGACACTAGACTCCGTTTTTCCTATCACTTTCTCCTATTCTTCGTTTCTGATCTTCATTTTTTGATTGTTTGGTAATTTTAGATCGGGCTCTCATATGGTGGCTGCGTTTTGGGTTGGTTTCGAGAGAGAAGCCGAAGGTGAGAGAGAGGGACGGTGGTGTGGGTTTGGCGGTGGCTGTGGGTGGTTTGGTGGTGAGGGGCGAAGGCTGAGGGAAAGGGGATGAATGGAGGTGGCTGGTCTTGGGAGTTGTACATTTTTTCTTATTCCCCTTCTTTTGTATATTTTTTCTGATTCCCCTTTTTCTGTAAATTTTTTCTGCAGATCTGTCTAGGTTTTCTCAGACAGTGTTTGGATTGGATCTCACGGTGTTCGGAGGGTTAAGGTTTCACTTTGAAACCCTATTTTTCTGTGTTGATTTTTCTCGAAAATTGTGTCTGCTTTGACTGTGTTTAGACTCTGTTTTTATACTAAAATATATGGTTTTCCATTAACTCGGTTTGACTTGCTTGATCGGGCCTTGATCGTATTTTGACGATTTTCAGATCTGGGCTCTGTAGCTGCTGAAGTCTTGGACTGGCCCGTATTCGTTTCTGAAATGTTGAAGCTGTTGAGGCTACCGCCTTTTTATTTTTGTAAATATTTTTCGTATTTGTATTTTATTTATTTTTGGATTATTGTAAAAAAACATTTTAATAAGACAATAAACTAAGCCTAGCATTTTTGGTTTAACTAAAAAGAGCAATAATGCGAAAGTGACGAAAACTAGTAAAATGACGTATTCAACGACTAAAACACGCAAAATTTGCATATTTTCGTAATTTTCCGAGAAAACGTCAAAAATACCGTTAAAAGTTGATTATTCACGATGCCGTCGTGATCGTGATCCCGACGTTGGCGGCTCAAAAGAAAATTATTTGAGTAGTCGCCACAAAATTTATTTAAAATAGGAAACTTGAGAAAAACCTAATTGAAAGTCATTTGTCCGCGAAAACTAGGTTGGATTAGGAGTCGGTTATGCATAGGGAAGGGTTTAGGACCAAGCTATACCACTCGGGTGTCTTAAACCGGTGTTGCGGGTTTGATAAGATGTACATCTCGATCAAATACTAATTGTATTATTATTATTATATAAGGGATAAATAACAATAAATATGACATAAATATAGCATAGAAATAAGAAAATAATAGTAAACACAAATAAGAAACGAAAGGGGGTGCAACAGAAAAATAGGGTGCAAATGAGAAAAATAGGGTGCATATTTTATGTTATTAATAAAAAGGGGGTGTAAAGCAAGCAGCCCAAAGTGGAGTTCTTTTTTTTTTTAGGTTGGGCGCTTGTAAAAAAAACTACAAAAAAAACTTGGGCTTGTGGGGGGTTTTGTTGTAAACAGGGGGTGCAGTCTTAAATCTAATATTTTAAATTTAAATAAAAAATAAAAGGGAAATTGAAAGGACTGTATAAGGCAACTATCAAAGAAGTGAAAACCCTAATTTTACTTCTTCACCTTCCAACAAACCGCCAAATGATTTGGGAGAGAGAGAGGATTTTTTTAGGGAGGAGAGAGAGAAAAGAAAGAAGATGGGTTCTTGGGAAACGCAGCGTTACGCACCGCTTGAGAGAAGACCAATGTCGCAGCGACTCCTCTCACGGAGACCAACCCAGTTCCGTTTTTCTTCTTTCCCGTCTCTTTCGACACTAGACTCCGTTTTTCCTATCACTTTCTCCTATTCTTCGTTTCTGATCTTCATTTTTTGATTGTTTGGTAATTTTAGATCGGGCTCTCATATGGTGGCTGCGTTTTGGGTTGGTTTGAGAGAGAAGCCGAAGGTGAGAGAGAGGGACGGTGGTGTGGGTTTGGCGGTGGTGTGGGTGGTTTGGTGGTGAGAGGCGAAGGTGAGGAAAGGGATGAATGGAGGTGGCTGGTCTTGGGAGTTGTACATTTTTTCTTATTCCCCTTCTTTTGTATATTTTTTCTGATTCCCCTTTTTCTGTAAATTTTTTCTGCAGATCTGTCTAGGTTTTCTCAGACAGTGTTTGGATTGGATCTCACGGTGTTCGGAGGGTTAAGGTTTCACTTTGAAACCCTATTTTTCTGTGTTGATTTTTCTCGAAAATTGTGTCTGCTTTGACTGTGTTTAGACTCTGTTTTTATACTAAAATATATGGTTTTCCATTAACTCGGTTTGACTTGCTTGACTGGGCCTTGATTGTTTTGACGATTTTCAGATCTGGGCTCTGTAGAGTCAAGTCTGGGTCGCCCGTATTCGTTTACGAAATGTTGGTTTTTGTTGAGGCTACCGCCTTTTTATTTTTGTAAATATTTTTCGTATTTGTATTTTATTTATTTTTGGATTATTGTAAAAAAACATTTTAATAAGACAATAAACTAAGCCTAGCATTTTTGGTTTAACTAAAAAAGAGCAATAATGCGAAAGTGACGAAAACTAGTAAAATGACGTATTCAACGACTAAAACACGCAAAATTTGCATATTTTCGTAATTTTCCGAGAAAACGTCAAAAATACCGTTAAAAGTTGACTGTTCACAGTCTGTCGTGATCGTGATCCCGACGTTGACGGCTCAAAAGAAAATTATTTGAGTAGTCGCCACAAAATTTATTTAAAATAGGAAACTTGAGAAAAACCTAATTGAAAGTCATTTGGTCTGCGAAAACTAGGTTGGATTCGGGAGTCGGTTATGCATAGGGAAGGGTTTAGGACCAAGCTATACCACTCGGGTGTCTTAAACCGGTGTTGCGGGTTTGATAAGATGTACATCTCGATCAAATACTAATTGTATTATTATTATATAAGGGATAAATAACAATAAATATGACATAAATATAGCATAGAAATAAGAAAATAATAGTAAACACAAATAAGAAACGAAAAGGGGTGCAACAGAAAAATAGGGGTGCAACAGAAAAATAGGGGTGCATATTTTATGTTATTAATAAAAAGGGGGTGTAAACAGCAGGCCCAGTGGAGTTCTTTTTTTTTTTAGGTTGGGCGCTTGTAAAAAAAACTACAAAAAAAACTTGGGCTTGTGGGGGGTTTTGTTGTAAACAGGGGGTGCAGTCTTAAATCTAATATTTTAAATTTAAATAAAAAATAAAAGGGAAATTGAAAGGACTGTATAAGGCAACTATCAAAGAAGTGAAAACCCTAATTTTACTTCTTCACCTTCCAACAGCCGCCAACAGATTTGGAGAGAGAGAGGGGCGGATTTTTTTTAGGGAGGGAGAGAGAGAAAAAGAAAGAAGATGGGTTGCCGGAAAACGCAACGTTACGCACCGCCAGAGAAGACCAATGTCGCAGCGACTCCCTCGCCGGAGACCAACCCAGGTTCCGTTTTTTCTTCTTTCCCGTCTCTTTCGACACTAGACTCCGTTTTTCCTATCACTTTCTCCTATTCTTCGTTTCTGATCTTCATTTTTTGATTGTTTGGTAATTTTAGATCGGGCTCTCATATGGTGGCTGCGTTTTGGGTTGGTTTCGAGAGAGAAGCCGAAGGTGAGAGAGAGGGACGGTGGTGTGGGTTTGGCGGTGGCTGTGGGTGGTTTGGTGGTGGTGAGGCGAAGGCTGAGGGAAAGGGGATGAATGGAGGTGGCTGGTCTTGGGAGTTGTACATTTTTTCTTATTCCCCTTCTTTTGTATATTTTTTCTGATTCCCCTTTTTCTGTAAATTTTTTCTGCAGATCTGTCTAGGTTTTCTCAGACAGTGTTTGGATTGGATCTCACGGTGTTCGGAGGGTTAGGGTTTCACTTTGAAACCCTATTTTTCTGTGTTGATTTTTCTCGAAAATTGTGTCTGCTTTGACTGTGTTTAGACTACTAAAATATATGGTTTTCCATTAACTCGGTTTGACTTGCTTGACTGGGCCTTGATTGTTTTGACGATTTTCAGATCTGGGCTCTGTAGCTGCTGAAGTCTTGGACTGGCCCGTATTCGTTTCTGAAATGTTGAAGTTTGCTGAGGCTACCGCTTTTTATTTTTGTAAATATTTTTCGTATTTGTATTTTATTTATTTTTGGATTATTGTAAAAAACATTTTAATAAGACAATAAACTAAGCTAGCATTTTTGGTTTAACTAAAAAGAGCAATAATGCGAAAGTGAGCGAAAACTAGTAAAATGGCGTATTCAACGACTAAAACACGCAAAATTTGCATATTTTCGTAATTTTCCGAGAAAACGTCAAAAATACCGTTAAAAGTTGATATTCCACGATGCATGTCGTGATCGTGATCCCGACGTTGACGGCTCAAAAGAAAATTATTTGAGGAGTCGCCACAAAATTTATTTAAAATAGGAAACTTGAGAAAAACCTAATTGAAAGTCATTTGGTCTGCGAAAACTAGGTTGGATTCGGGAGTCGGTTATGCATAGGGAAGGGTTTAGGACCAAGCTATACCACTCGGGTGTCTTAAACCGGTGTTGCGGGTTTGATAAGATGTACATCTCGATCAAATACTAATTGTATTATTATTATATAAGGGATAAATAACAATAAATATGACATAAATATAGCATAGAAATAAGAAAATAATAGTAAACACAAATAAGAAACGAAAAGGGGTGCAACAGAAAAATAGGGGTGCAACAGAAAAATAGGGGTGCATATTTTATGTTATTAATAAAAAGGGGGTGTAAACAGCAGGCCCAGTGGAGTTCTTTTTTTTTTTTAGGTTGGGCGCTTGTAAAAAAAACTACAAAAAAAACTTGGGCTTGTGGGGGGTTTTGTTGTAAACATGAAGTGCGATCTTAAATCTAATATTTTAAATTTAAATAAAAAATAAAAGGGAAATTGAAAGGACTGTATAAGGCAACTATCAAAGAAGTGAAAACCCTAATTTTACTTCTTCACCTTCCAACAGCCGCCAACAGATTTGGAGAGAGAGAGGGGCGGATTTTTTTTAGGGAGGGAGAGAGAGAAAAGAAGAGAGAGAGAGAGAGAGAAAAAGAAAGAAGATGGGTCACCGGAAAACGCAACGCACATCCAGAGAAGGGGCGGCGCATTCCTGTTGTCTCTCTTGTTCCGCCAAGATGCATCTGTGCCTTTTCCCCCAGAGCGCTATGATAACACATGCCCAACTTGGGCTGTTCAGTGTGCACCGTACTGTGGTGCGTCGTGGGTGCAGAGTCGGATGGGCTGCAAGTACTTGCGTGCACTGCGCGGACATATGAACCGTCACGAAAAAAGATCAAACTATGTTACGTCCTTTCGAAGGGGAGAATTGCGAGAAACAAAGGCCGATGCGTCCATTGCGAAGGCGCGATGGCTTCAAGCAAAGTGTGCCTTAATAGAAACACGTGCTAGCTATAATGGGGAAATGTACATGGAGGAAACACAACATGCGTTATGGGGACCGGTCGTGTAAAAAAAGTAAGCACTGTGTGTTTCTATATGCTCAGTAATTGTCGAGTCTTGAGCGGAGAAATCAAATAAAAAGCGGTTGCTCGGAATACTTGGTGAAAACTTGGTGGGAACATTGGACACATTGCACGACGTCATCACACGGCGCATACTTGGAAGTAATATTTATCTAGGCGAGACGACCCACGCCTAGGCCAAGCACGCTCCCTTCAGAGCACAGTTTCAACTCTTTTAGATTCTTGAGGCAAACCAGTTGATGTCAGAACAAGCTGTTCAGGTATCATTTTCTAGTGTTCAATGTTTGTTTATTTCTGGATTTCTGTATTAGTGTGTTGAAATTTTTGGGGTTACATGTGTTAGTTTTTAATGCATTTATGAATAACAACAAATGAGCATCTTTGTGTGTGTATATATTATTATGTAGGTTTATTCTCATGATTTGATTTAGGTATGAAATAGCAAAAATGCAGAGATTCCATTGTATTATAGTTGTTGTTCCTTG
Source organism: Oxytropis ochrocephala (assembly GCA_020916435.1). NCBI lineage: Eukaryota > Viridiplantae > Streptophyta > Magnoliopsida > Fabales > Fabaceae > Oxytropis > Oxytropis ochrocephala. The sequence continues at coordinate 70,813,085 of CM037088.1, forward strand.
TGATGGAGATGTATGTGTAGATATTTTGATGGAAATAAGCACCTACAAATTTTGTAACTAGCCTAGCCAGCTGATAACTCTATTTTATATAGAGTTATTCATCTATTTTTACTTAGGTTATTGTTTATTTTCAAGTACATTAATATATAAATATAGCTTATTTAGTAAGAAAACAACATTTTAGAGATCCAAATGATTAGGACAAGTAAATAGGCATAAATACACATTTCTTGTTAGGTTTGATGTTTTTGTTCAGTGCAGCAACTGCAGGAGTGGAAACACTGCCAACACCAGGAGTGGAAACACTGCCAACACCAGGAGTGGAAACACTGCCAACACCAGGAGTGGAAACACTGCCAACTCTAGGAGTGGAAACACTGCCTACACTTGCAGAATCTAGCAGTTTGCACCAAAACATCCAAGGATCATTTTGATGCTTCCACACTTGAATTGTGACGTCATGCCTAGTCACCTGGAGCAGAGCCACTTGCAGAAGTCGGCGATAAACATAAAAATCAAGTTGCAAGGCTCATCTATCCAAAGAGACATGTGGCACTTCTTCAATGGACCACACCTTATGTTATGCATGCAAGCGACCACAACTGAGCTATTTGCTTCATTGGTTGTCTGATTTTATCCAAGATTGGTCCCCCGGTTTGAATCATACGCGCTAAGGAAACCCCTCAAGGAGGAAAGCTTCCAAGCCTATAAATAGAAGTCATATCTTCACCTGCAAACAATCCTGAATCCTTCATTTGTATTTCTTCATTTGTTTCTGAAAGGATCACTTAGTTTTAGTTTAGTTTTGTTTAGTTTTAGTTTGTCTTTACGTTTCTAAAGAGAAGGAAGGTAAGGAGGTGCTTGACAACCAATCCCTTCACTTCTACTTGAAGGAAACTTGTGTAAGGAACTCATATTGTACTTCAACTTGGGAACTCATGCAAAAGGTCTTCTATTCGAGTAATCTCTCTCCTTTTAAGCTCTTTTGCTATATTACTCATTTGATTATGCTCTTTGCAGATTTTCTCTATTATATAATGAGTAACATGAGCTAAATTCCCTTAAGTTGAGATGTTATAACTTTGTAATGAACTTCTAAGTATGTTATTATGATTTATGTAGTGTATGCATTTTAATTCTTGTGTGATACTTCTTTCAACACTTATTCTGGAATTGATCATTTTAGAATAGGTTAAACTTGTGGCAGCAGACATGAGTCACATTTAAGAACTCAAGAATTAATAGGAATAAGAGTTTATAACAACTTCTTTATTGAACTAGCTTTAATAAAGATTTGATTGTTAAAACCATGTTAAGTCCTAGACATAGGATAACATAGTTCCTAGGATGATAGAGTGGGAACTTAAGAGCCAAGAGTGAACCTATTTAGCAACTTGGATCATTGTTAGGAGGCAAGAGAGGTATTGATACTCCTTTCTTTACTGTAAAAAACAAAGATCATAAGAGCTTGTAATGAAACACTATATACTCTACTATAACACTTAGAAGTAAATTACTTGGTGAAAACATCTCAACTACTTTATCTAACTGATTCCTTACACTCTTTACTGTTTATATTGTTTTTACTTTGAAAAACTCCAAACCAAAATAGTGCATAGTGTAGACACACTAAGTGTACACTCTAATATACAAAACATTACAATACATAATCCCTGTGGGTTCGACCTTTCTTATCACTTTATTACTTGTGTGACTATGTATACTTGCATATAATTTCCTCACAACAAGTTTTTGGCACCGTTGCCGGGGATTATAGTAAACTTTTGTTGTTTAGATTGTTAATTTAGTGTTATATTATGATCGTACCTTGACCAATGAAGTGTTGAAGTTGCTGTCCTGTGATTAGGCCGGTCGTTGAATAGGAGGGAGGACCGGTCTTGGCTTCACGTTGGCGCCTCGGTGTTACCTGCAAAGAAACTCCGACGATCAAGTAAGGGTCGCTCGGGCAGATAACACAAGGTAAGAGAACGTACCTGATGCCATGTGCGAATGGCATATATATACTGTAGAGTCCCGACCGTTAGCGAAGATTTCGGCCGGTTGCGAGGTTTGCGCCCAAGCGGCGTGCTTGGGCGTTGCGCTTTGCGTGGGCCGACGCCCATATGCTCTTTGCACCTCACTGGTTTTGGCCGACACGCCGGAGCAGTTGCCCCCAAGCCTAGGTCGGCAAGAGCGGGCCGAGGCTTGAATCGCGCCCCAAGGGTGGTGCTTTTGAAATTGCGGATGATGAAAGCGGTCGCGGCCGTTTGCTCTCTCGATTAGGCGGTTTCGACCGCCGTCTTTGGCGACGACGGTTGGCTTTGCTGATATTTATGACATGACGTTTGGTGTTCCCGAGGTTGTTTAATGACAGCTTTTAAGGAGAAGGTGAAACGTTGCGACGTTTCGTCTCCCGGTCCCTCTCGCGCCTTGGGCCTGTGCTATAAATACCCCTTCGGCAGGGACTATTCCTTTCACTTTCACGAATTGCTCTGCTGCCGACCGACTTGTCTGCCGCCGACTGTAACACCCCAAATATTAATTAGGGGAAATATTTAATGTATTTGCTTAGGTGATTAATTAATTAATTTAATTAATTGAGTATTTAACTAATTTAATTAGATAGTATTTTAGTTGGCTATATTAAAAATAAATTAAGGGTAAATAATTAATTTAAGGAGAGGTGTAGTAAATAAATGAGAAGTATTTTAGTGAAATTGGGATGATGTGTTGGAGTATCTAGGAGGTGCTAATAAAGGGCCCAAGTCAACTAGTGACCCAAGCCCAATCACCTAAAACCCCTAAAACCTAAGGGAGGGTCTCATTATCCCCATTTTGGAAAGAAAAGCAACGAAGGATAGAGAGGAGGAATAGGAGGGAGCCGACGCAAGGAGAGGAAGGAAAAGGAGGGAACTTTCTCTTGGTTTTTGCTTGGTAAGTAGAGTTGCTTGGTCCTTTCATCACCATTTTTCTCCCTCTTTCTAGTGTAGTAGCCTTTAACTCTTCATTTCTATTTTTGTTGAGTCTCCATTTCTACCCAAAGGAAGGGGGGCCCACGGTTTTGGCTGGAAAAGGAAGGGGGAAGGCTTCATTTTGTGATTCTTGGTGTTGGTTTGAAGGTTCAAGCTTAAGCAAGGTTAGGGGAATCTCCATTACATTTTTGATAACTTGTAGGATGTGTGTTGTAGTAGGAATAATTCTAGAAATGATGTGTTGTGTGAATTTGTGTTGCTTACATGTTGATTTATGTTTGAAATGTTTGTTTTGGTTATAACATGTTGATTGTTGCTATGGAAGCATGAGTTGTGATTTATGCATAGTATATGTTTGATGATTTGGTTATATGAGCATGAGCATGTAAATATGATGATTAGTATTAATAATTCAATGGCTATGTTGGTGTGGTTATGTGAGAAATAATTTGTTTGGAAGAAATTCGGTTTTGAAGTGTATTGGGTGTGGTTTGGCGGGGGCGCGATTCCCTAGGAATCGCTGGCGCCCTGTGGCGTGTGTGTGTGCAAGGGTGACCGATGCGGGGAGGGCACCGGTTTACTAGCAACTTGGCGCCTGTGCTAGTGTGTGAGTGTGGTGAAGTTGTTGAGTTATGGGCGCCATTTTGGTCGCCCTTTGGCGCTAGGTACCCAAATGTGTCTAAGTGACGATTTAGTCCCTAAGAATTAATTTAATCCTTGGCGTGACAATTTAGTCCCTAAGAATTAAATTAATCCTTGGCGTGGCAAAATAGTCCCTTAGTGTCTAACTAGTCCCGATATGTCGAATAATTTCCTAAGTCCCTTAATTAATTTTGGTGTGTCAAAAATGGTCCTTAAGTGAAGAAATGGTCCATATGGGGTGGTTTGGCCCTTAAGTGGGATTTAATCTAATAAGTGTTAAGGTGATGATTAATAATTGATGAGGTGATGATTAATAGTTGATGAGGTGATGATTAATAATTGAGGTGAATGATGAATGATGATGTGGCCGGCCAAAGCGGTGAGTTGAATGATTGTGGTGATGAATTGTGATGTTATGATTGCATTGTCATGGTGTCACATATTTCATATGCATTACGTGACGAATGATGAAGGATGATGGGCTTGCCAAAATGAGGTGATGACTATGGATCCACATGCATATTGCACACATGCATAGACTCATACCTTCATAAAATATTGTTGATGGTTAATTCAGCTATTATTGTGTATTGTGATTGCCTAGATGCTTTCTAATTATAACGCTTATCTTACTTGTTATAATTTATGTAAAGAGACTCACCCTAGCATTTTTTGTTGCCTGCTCTCGTGGCGACAAACAGGTGATTCTGAGTGAAGGTGCCATGCCTTCATGGGATATTGTGTCGGCTCTGATCTAGTAACACCAGGGGATGGGGTATTAGTATTATTTTATTATGGTTATGTATTAAACTGACTTTGAACTATGTATTGAGTATGTGAACTCAGTTTATTTTCCGCTGCGCTGCAAACTATTTGATGGATTACTGTAAACACTAAACAGGTTGTTTTGAGGGTTTTAACCCACAGGACTATGTTTTTGATGCGTTTGGTTTTTAAATATGTTTTGATGTTGTTTATTTGAAATGTACCACCCTCTTTGAGGTGCGTGGACAGGTTTTGAAAAACTCTGATTTTTACTAGCTTAATTATTATATAATATAAGGGGGTGTTACATTAGTGGTATCGGAGCGCAGACCTCTCCCGAAGACGGTGTGGTTCGAGGGACGAACCAAGCTTAAGTAGTGGGCATGTGACATCCGGTGAGGAGGCGGGAGTGATCGCCGGTGCCCAAAAAGGTGGCATGGCAAAGAGCGGCTCTGGCGGCTTCAAAGCGAAGGGCGCGTGAATGAACCGAATACACACGAGAATGAGAGGGATCCCGAGGTGTGCGGTATGGGGACCTGCTGATTGAAGGAAGGCTTAAAAGAATTGATTTGAACTACCTATACCAACAAGGTGCATCTTCTTTTCGGGAGCTCATCCCATAAGAACTCCATAGTTAAGCGTGCTTGGCTTGGAGTAGTAGTGGATGGGTGACCTTCCGAAGTTTCGGAAAGCATGCAAGTGAGGACAAAACATCTTTGAAAAGACTCGTGTTGGTTCGTAGAGGCGATCGGCGATTCGAAGCGATGCAGGATGTTACAAATGGTATCGGAGAGCGGTTGGGTCCGTCCGCCAAGTTGTCGAGTCTGTTAACCTCGAGTCTTGGTACTCGTTTTAAATCATAACTATGTTGCTGTTTATTACTGTTAATTTTGTTGGTTTGTTAATTAATTGACGTGCCTTATGACTTAATTGTTAGATTACGATTGAAAATTATATTGTACTATTGAAGTATATGTGATGAATCGAATGGTAAATGGTGGTTATACCATTGATTTTGTCTGTTCGTGACTGTTGTCTGTATCATTAAGATGTGTGATTAAAGGAGTTCTAACGACGTCATAGGAGTGAAAGTCGTGACGACGCCTTCGCACTCCGGACTGCGTTAAAAGTCTTTTAATGTAGTAGATATGAACTTGAAAAAAATAGTTTTGTGACCTTAATTAGTTGGCTGCATGAGTAGGAGGGACCGATCACCCCAATCACTCATCCCCAATGAAAGAGGCGACAATAACTCATAGTTACTATTAACTTCGGATGCATGCACTAAATTTAACTTGATTGATTGCTTGAGTAGCTTATTGGAATATAGAGAGTACCCTTACGCGACCTAAATCTTGGTAAATTATACACTAGGCAATAGTTGAAGGATTGCTTGATATTATTGCAATTGATTGACGTCCTTGACATAAGTTGATTGTTGTAGTGACGCATATGAACTAAATTGGTTTGTGCTTAATTGTTTCGAAGTTAGTGTGCTAAAATGAAATGTTGTGTAAGGATATATTTTCATTCATTCAATTAAAGTTGTATAACTTGAAGTTTTGACACTTTCGGTGTTTCAATTTGGCGTGTGACGTGAGCATGATGTGATTGGTCAAAATTAAATGATTAATTTTCCTTACGTTAGGGTTTATGTCGGAAACTAAATTTTGAACTAATAAGTAGTTGTTATGTGGGTGCATGTTCATGTGATAGTGAGATTTGGGTTTGCATACAATTTCCTTTTTGAACAAAATGTGAGTCCCAAGGTTTTCGAAAAATGGTACTTGGAAAATTTAGATTGGAAAATGGAGGGGATGTCCAATTAGTGTTGAAATTTTGTTTCCAAATTATTTTAAGATTTTATTTCAAAATGAGACATGATTTGAATTTTGCACCAATTAGGTTGTGGTTAGGTGTTGTTTGAGATTATGGGATATTACACTAATTGCATGATTAGGTGAGTTAAAGTCCTTATGTTATGAGAATGTGAGTCCAATTTCAAGTGTCAAGTTTTAGAAACAAATATATACAATTCTGAGTAACTTCTGACTGTGAACTACAATGGTGAAAATTTTGTTCGATTTATGGTTTAAGCGTGGTCTTTGTTGTTGCTAAATACTATTATGATTTGTCACTTCTTGAAATTGTTTTACGTGGCTCATAAATCTAACAATGAAAAACTGTGCAATGAGACTTTTGTGCACTTCTAGTATTTGATTAGTTTTTCCTTGCTAAGAATTGACGAGAGCATGTAATTTCATTTGTTTTAACTAATATCAAATCTTGAACCAAAACAATTGTATTATGAAACATATGTTGGTTGTATTATTTGTGATATAAAGTCAATTCAATTTGGTGGAATCATGTACCCATAATACTTTCTAGGGAAGATGTAAGAATTACATGCTAGCCAATCTCTAGGAATAGAGAAAACCGAAGATGCCTAAATGTTTAATCTTTTCGGAATTGTGTGTGTTTAAATTATTTGCATGATTGATTATGCTTATTTGAAGTTTGATGAAACGCGTAAGTATGTGATGATTGTAATTGGTTTTAGTGATTGATAATGATGAGTCATACTTGCGTATAAATTCTGTGCGCTATGGACGCTGTTTCAGTCTTTTCAAAACTGGTATTGTTTGGTCAACTGAAAAATTATGTGGCTTGTTATTTCGAAAACTTGATTGAATGCTTGTTAATTTGCCGCTGATTGGGTTGGATTCGGAGTTGTAGAACTCAAGATGTAGGTGAAACAAGTTAGGTTAAAATTCTGGAAAACAATATGGACACTGTTCAGTCTTTTGAAAACTGGTACTGTTTGGTGGAGTCAAAAATTATGGGGCTGAGTGTTTTTGAAAATAGACTTAGAGCCGGTCGTTTTGGCACTAGTTTCATTAAATTCGGAGTTGTGTAGCTCCAGTTATGAATCTCCAAAGTCGAGTCAAATTTCTAGAATCAAACTGTGAGTAGGTTCAGTTTTTGCGAGTTTTATGTCCACAAGCGAACTCCGTTTTGAACGATTCTTTCTCCATTAGAACCTATACTCAAAATCCTTTTATTCGGGCTGAAGTTTTGTCTCATTCGGTCAAGTTTAAGTCAGTTTAGCGTGAAATGAAATAGGAGGGCAGAATTTGTCAAGTCTGAAAACTGTTTGGGTTGTTTCTAAAAAACTGTACTAATTGGCTCATCGTTTTGAAACTTTAAAGATATTGTCAGAAACTACACATCTGTGGCTTTCCAACTAGTAATTATTTGTCGAAATCCGAGGTCGTTTACTATTTTAATTAATTCTCCAAAGTAAGCACATAGTTGCAGGATTTTCCGCACCTGAGTTTAAAAAGAATACTTTGAACGTGGAATGAAATGATTAATCGTAGAATAGGTCGAACTTGAATTTTGTTATTATGATCGTGTTAATTGTCGATGTGAATAATGTTGGATATATGATAAATTGTTGAGATTGGATCAATGTGTTACTTACGGTTGTTAGGGTTGTTGGGCCTCTGGCCATAATTATTGTTATCTCTTGTGTTGAGTAGTCGGGTAGGATTTTGACAACCTCTGATTAGAATACCAAATTGGGGAGTAAGAGTATAGGGAAGGGTGTTTGATCCATTGTGTATACGATAGGACTTGGAGGAGGGCAGTTAGAGGGGAAAGAAGAGTGGATGTTGATTCGTGAGTTTAGCGTAGATCTTCGAGGAGGATAGCAATCGTTCGTACAAGATAGTGAAGGAGAAGAGGAGTTCTCGGTTTAGTAGGAAGCCTATGATGTGTCGGGTGGTAGAGAGGCGGAGAGAGGAGAGTTCGGGCAAAAAGCTAAGTGGGGAGGCGCCATCTGCGGGATTGTGTGTCACGAGTGTGGTAAGCCGAGGCAAAAGAGTCCAGATTGTATGGTCGATAAGTGTTTCAAGAGTAATAAGGAGGTCATGTAGGTGCATTAAGTGGGAGAAGGAGGATGTAGTGCTGTTTACATTTGTGGGGAAATGGGAAACATTAGTACCAAGTGTTTGGAGCCTACGGAGGAGTGATGGTTACATTTAGAGTACGAGTTCCATTAGGGGTTTTGCTAGAGTTTAATACTTGTTGTAGTAAGTGTTTAAGTGGCATGTCAATGATAGTTAGATTTTCGAGGACGAAAATATTCTAAGTGGGGGAGAGTTGTAACACCCCAAATATTAATTAGGGGAAATATTTAATGTATTTGCTTAGGTGATTAATTAATTAATTTAATTAATTGAGTATTTGACTAATTTAATTAGATAGTATTTTAGTTGGCTATATTAAAAATAAATTAAGGGTAAATAATTAATTTAAGGAGAGGTGTAGTAAATAAATGAGAAGTATTTTAGTGAAATTGGGATGATGTGTTGGAGTATCTAGGAGGTGCTAATAAAGGGCCCAAGTCAACTAGTGACCCAAGCCCAATCACCTAAAACCCCTAAAACCTAAGGGAGGGTCTCATTATCCCCATTTTGGAAAGAAAAGCAACGAAGGATAGAGAGGAGGAATAGGAGGGAGCCGACGCAAGGAGAGGAAGGAAAAGGAGGGAACTTTCTCTTGGTTTTTGCTTGGTAAGTAGAGTTGCTTGGTCCTTTCATCACCATTTTTCTCCCTCTTTCTAGTGTAGTAGCCTTTAACTCTTCATTTCTATTTTTGTTGAGTCTCCATTTCTACCCAAAGGAAGGGGGGCCCACGGTTTTAATTTGGAAAAGGAAGGGGGAAGGCTTCATTTTGTGATTCTTGGTGTTGGTTTGAAGGTTCAAGCTTAAGCAAGGTTGGGGAATCTCCATTACATTTTTGATAACTTGTAGGATGTGTGTTGTAGTAGGAATAATTCTAGAAATGATGTGTTGTGTGAATTTGTGTTGCTTACATGTTGATTTATGTTTGAAATGTTTGTTTTGGTTATAACATGTTGATTGTTGCTATGGAAGCATGAGTTGTGATTTATGCATAGTATATGTTTGATGATTTGGTTATATGAGCATGAGCATGTAAATATGATGATTAGTATTAATAATTCAATGGCTATGTTGGTGTGGTTATGTGAGAAATAATTTGTTTGGAAGAAATTCGGTTTTGAAGTGTATTGGGTGTGGTTTGGCAGGGGGGGGGGCGCCAATTCCCTAGGAATCTGGCGCCCTGTGGCAGTGTGTGTGTGCAAGGGTGACCGATGCAGGGAGGGGCGCCAGTTTACTAGCAACTTGGCGCCCTGTGCTAGTGTGTGAGTGTGGGCTGAAGTTGTTGAGTTATGGGGCGCCATTTTGGCTGCCCTTTGGCGCCTAGGTACCCAAATGTGTCTAAGTGACGATTTAGTCCCTAAGAATTAATTTAATCCTTGGCGTGACAATTTAGTCCCTAAGAATTAAATTAATCCTTGGCGTGGCAAAATAGTCCCTTAGTGTCTAACTAGTCCCAATATGTCGAATAATTTCCTAAGTCCCTTAATTAATTTTGGTGTGTCAAAAATGGTCCTTAAGTGAAGAAATGGTCCATATGGGGTGGTTTGGCCCTTAAGTGGGATTTAATCTAATAAGTGTTAAGGTGATGATTAATAATTGATGAGGTGATGATTAATAGTTGATGAGGTGATGATTAATAATTGAGGTGAATGATGAATGATGATGTGGCTTCGGCCAAAACGGTGAGTTGAATGATTGTGGTGATGAATTGTGATGTTATGATTGCATTGTCATGGTGTCACATATTTCATATGCATTACGTGACGAATGATGAAGGATGATGGGCTTCGGCCAAAATGAGGTGATGACTATGGATCCACATGCATATTGCACACATGCATAGACTCATACCTTCATAAAATATTGTTGATGGTTAATTCAGCTATTATTGTGTATTGTGATTGCCTAGATGCTTTCTAATTATAACGCTTATCTTACTTGTTATAATTTATGTAAAGAGACTCACCCTAGCATTTTTTGTTGCCTGCTCTCGTGGCGACAAACAGGTGATTCTGAGTGAAGGTGCCATGCCTTCATGGGATATTGTGTCGGCTCTGATCTAGTAACACCAGGGGATGGGGTATTAGTATTATTTTATTATGGTTATGTATTAAACTGACTTTGAACTATGTATTGAGTATGTGAACTCGGGTTTATTTTTCATTCATGGCTGCGCTGCAAACTATTTGATGGATTACTGTAAACACTAAACAGGTTGTTTTGAGGGTTTTAACCCACAGGACTATGTTTTTGATGCGTTTGGTTTTTAAATATGTTTTGATGTTGTTTATTTGAAATGTACCACCCTCTTTGAGGTGCGTGGACAGGTTTTGAAAAACTCTGATTTTTACTAGCTTAATTATTATATAATATAAGGGGGTGTTACACCGACCTGCATCTGCAACTATCGTTCACTCGTCTTTGCTTTCGCGACCGATCCAACTTTTTTAAGGTATGGGCCGATACTTTTCTCAGATCTTTTAATTTCTGCAATATTTTTCTTTCGAATGCACAACTCTACGCCGTGATAGGGGTTCAGTGCAGGGGCGACCAAGTCGCGCCTCTCACGAAAGCTTCGCTCGACCGACCGACCGATCCCCTTATCACGGGTGTTACATGCCACGGTTGAAAGCAGATTGCTCGCATCCCCGGAAAGTCTTCACATACATTCTTTCGAACACATGGCGAGGCCGTGCGAGGCTACTTCCCACGAGGAGAAATCTAAGTCGTCTTCGAGCGACAGAAGCTCTGATTCTTCGAGTGGCTCGAGCTCGAGCGCGAGCTCTTCCAACTCTTCCAGCAAGGGGTTAGTTAGCTTGGGGAGCTCTGACTCCAAGTCTGCCCATTCTTCCGTTCGGTCGAATAACGCTCCGCCACCAGAAAATGCCATTCCTTGCGCCGCGGGTGGAGATGAAGAGGTAGCCATAGAGGATGATGAGGTGCAGAGTGCCGTTCCGGCCGAGGACGAAGAGATGGTCGAGGTCGAGGAAGACCGAGCCGAAGAAGCTACTGAGGAGGTTGTGGTTCAGCCTGTGGCGAGTTCCTCTGGCCAGGGGGTGAACAATGAAGGAGGGTCGAACGAAGGAGTAGAAGGCGTTACGCACGATATAGCGGGGACCGATCTGACATGTCTTGGGTGTCAGAAACTCTTCGTTCTAATAGGAGTATTATCACGGTCGGTCATTGGGCCCTGCCCGAGCTGCAGCTTCACTTCAGGAAATTACCGGGCTGGAGGGTAAGAGGCATGAAAGACGGAGAAGACATCGCAACCTATTCTGACAATCTGAAGTTCACGATGCATCGGATCGTGTTCGAGTGGATGAACATCACCCCACCCTTCACCGAGTTTCAGCGCTACGTTCTCCGCTATATTGGGGTCGCCCCTTCTCGACTCCATCCAAACGCGTGGGCGTTTTTGAAAACTTTCGAAGTGCTTCTGACTATGCTTGGCGGCGATGTCGGTCGGGCTTATTTTCACTATTTTCGAAGTGAAGTGGGTGAGAGAAAGTTAATAAGGAAAAGAGGGAGCAGCTATCCTTCAAGACTCAGAAGACCCATCACCGGTACTTTAAAGCGTAACAAGAGTCGTTGGGCGCGGCCTGGAAAAGCCAATATTTCTGGGTTGTCCCAACTAAGGAGGCCGACATGGCTATTTCTGAGATCCAGCCCGACGGGATGCTCGGTCCCCCTTTCTTCCCAATCATGTGGAATGAAGCTCACTTCTTCAGGCGGCCTGGCGACTATATTTATTCTGTTAAGGATTTGGGTGCGGCCGACTTGGAGTCTCTGGAGATGATCAAGACTTTGGCGGGCATGATGCCCCCAGATCCTAAGGGCGACCTGCCTTGCCGTCCCTTTGTCCTGCTCGTGGGTCGAGCTCTTCAAGCCGAGATTGGTTCGCCTTTGGACTTTATCTTTGAATTTCGAATATTGCTCGCTTTATCTAACTCTTGAATTATTCTGTTTTGCAGGAGAATGGCTGGTAAGAACTGAGCCGAGCTCGAGAAAGTTCTGAATCCTCCTAAGATCAGCGCCTCCCGGCCGCCGCCACGGAACGTGGTCGATCTCGAGGGGACGTCGAAGGTGCCTCCCACCCCCAAAAGCCAAGGGAAGAAGCTGTTTCCAAGGTCCGGTCGCCCCCTCACAACGATGATCGTTCTGCCAAGCGGGCCAAGTTTGATAATCGAGGACTTGGATCTTGCTAAGGATGACATTCCTATTCTCTCGCTCGAGGGTTTAGGGCTGGCCGACTTCGAGCGGTTCAAGAAAAAACCCATGCAGGTTTGTGCTTCCCTTTGCATGGGAATGGACAAAATCATTCAAGAGCTGGCGGACGAAGCTGAAGGTATTTTATTCTTTTAAACCGTCCTTTTAACCCGTCGTGCTTTCGTTTACATTCGGCCGACTAACCGACTTTGACTATCTTTGTTTGCAGCGGCTCGGGCTGAGAAGGATAAGGTCTTGGCGGAGGCGCAGCAAAAGCTGGAGAAATTAGCTAAGTCCAAGAAGGACGCTATGCAACGGGCCGAAGACGACCGGGCCAAGTTGTCGAAGAGGAACAAGGAACTCCAAGCTCAAGTAACAAATTTGAAGACCGACCTCGAAGTTTTGGAGAAAGAAAAGGCCAAATGGGAGACCCAGCGGGCTGAGCTGGAGGCGCAAGTTCGGAAGATAGCCGAGATGGCTAAGGGTGCAGCGATCGAGCAGTTCTTCAATGCTCTAGGTCAGGTGCGGGTGCTGAACTCAGATTTGAACATCAACTTCGATGAAAAACGATAAAGCGACCACTATGTCGAAGCGGAAGATCGTGCAGCCCGAGGAACTTGACGATCAGGGCAATGTCGTTCGCCCTAGCTCGATCCTCTTTTGAAGCCCGCCTGCGAGCAGAGAAATTTCTGTAATAGTTTAACTTGCCTTCGGGTGCAACAATATTCCTGCCTTCGTGCAGTTTTAACAATTGGGCGCTCGGCTTCGACCGGGCGTCCTTGATTTGTAATGACAATTTCTTGTTTAATTAATTTGTTTGCTTGAATTTATGTTCTTGTATTTCTCTAAATTTACGGACGCTCGCCTTGGTACGTATGGACCGCTCGGCGGCACTTTAGGTGTGGGGTGTTTCTAACCCAATCAACAAGGAATGCCCACTCGGTGGTATTATGGTCGGTTCGGCGACCTTTGCTTGGGCCATTTCGACGACACTCGATTTAGGTCGTTTCGACGACCTATTCTAGTGGGTTAATGCTTAACCCTTGGGCCATTTCGATGGAACTCGATCTAGGTCGTTTCGACGACCTGGCGTATTTACGGGTTATTTCTTAACCCTTGGGCCACTTCGATGGCACTCGATGTAGATCGTTTCGACGACCTAATGTCTATGGGTTACTTCTCAACCCTTGGGCCATTTCGATGGCGCTCGAGGTGGATCGTTTCGACGACCCACTTACGTTTGACAATTCTTCGGCCGCTCCTTTGCCATGAGCATAATTGAGCGACCGGGCATACATTCTTTGCGAGAAAGTAAATAACAGCAATTTTCAAAGGTCAGGCCTCTGTAAAAAACCCAGTGGGAAAAAGAGCGCCTGCCTGTCTTTCATTAATAAATCGGTCGTTCATTACATTTAGATGTAATATTTTCGAAGTTTTTTTGCGTTCCATGTTCTGGGGATAGTCGCCCCTTCCATGGTTTCCAGCTCGTATGCCCCCTTGCCGGTCTTCTTAATAACCCGATACGGACCTTCCCAATTTGGTGCTAACTTCCCTTGACGTGCATTCTTGTTTCCGACGTCTGCACGTCTCAGGACGAGCTGACCGACCGTGAAGTCCCTCTTTTGAACACAGGTGTTGTACCTAGCTGCGACCTTCTGCTTGATCAGTTGTTCTCTTAATGATGCTTGGGTACGCAATTCTTCAATGAGGTCCAACTCTTCTCGTATGGCTCGGTCGTTGTCGGCCGTCGAAGGGGGGTTCAAAGTTCTCCAATTTAGCTCGCCCATCTCTATGGGTATCACAACATCAGTTCCATACACAAGTCGAAGCGGCGACTCTGGCCGATGAATGGGGTCGCGTCTGTATGCCCAAGAAACGGATTTGCAGCTCCTCGACCCGATTCCCTTTTGCTTCATCGAGTCTTCGTTTCAAACCACGCAGATAACTCGGTTGGCGCCGGCAGCCGTTAGTGCGTGGATGTTCGACCGAGGTAAAACGCTGTTTCACTCCCAAGTCGGCCAACATTTCTCACGAACTTCTTGTCTGCGAACCGGGTGCCATTATGCATTATCGATTCTTTGTGGAACACCAAAACGGGCCAATACACACCGACCAAAAAATTTGCTCACTTTGGCCGATGTGATGGTTGCAAGAGGCTCGGCCTCAATCCACTTTGTGAAATAGTCAAGCGCCACGATCAAGAACTTGAGGCGGCTCGGAGCAGTGGAAACGGGCCTAGCAGATCCATGCCCCACCGGCGTAACGGCCAAGGTGAGACAAGACTTTGCAACTCTGACGAAGGAGCAACATGGTTGTCAGCATGCACTTGACATTTTTTGCATTTCTGAACAAGCTTCTTAGCATCTTCATCCATGGTTGGCCAATAATAACCGGCCCTGAGTGCTTTCTTTGAAATGGAACGGGCGCCCTGATGGCTTCCGCAAACACCCTCATGGATGTCCCTTAACACATGGCTTCCGCCGACCGACGAAAAGGCATCTTAGCGGAGATGAGAATCCTCTTACGTATAATTTCCCTTCTATTACCGCGTACTTGGTCGCCCTGAGCCTGACCAATCTCGCCTGCTTTTGGTCGCTCGGCTCTTCTCCTTCAACGATGTACCGCAGAATGGGGGCGATCCAATCTGAATTTTTGTTGACACAAAGAACGACCAACGACTTGGCTTGGTTGACATAGTTGGCCGATTTAGAGTCTCCTGAATCAAACTTCTGTGATTTCCAGGAGTCTTGGTACTTGCAAGTTTTAACAGAATGTCTGCCCGAACATTTTCGGTCCGAGGCACATGCATCACTTCCGCTCGGTCGAACTGCTTGAGAAGCTCCCTCACTCTGGCCAGATAGCTTTTGAGGACATCGTCCTTGGCATCATACAATTCCTTGATTTGTGGAATCTGAATGTAATTCCACACGATCAACATTGAAATCTCGGGCGAGCTGCAGGCCGGCTATGCACGCCTCATACTCGGCTTGGTTGTTTGACGTGTGGAAAGCGAAAGTTAATGAGACTTCGACGGCAAGGCCTTCCGAATTTTCTAAAATTAGGCCGGCTCCGCTGCCTTTGCTATTGGACGACCCATCTACGTGTATAGTCAAGGTCGTTGCAGGTCGATCTTCTGGGATTAGAGTCATTTCAGCTATAAAGTCGGCCAATACTTGTGCTTTGGCGGCCGATCTGGATTCAAACTTAATCCCAAATTCACTGAGTTTTATCGCCCATTTAATCATTCTTCCCGCCAGGTCTGGCCGATGAAGGACTTTCCTGATTGGCTGGTCGGTCCTAACCACGACCTGGTGGGCTACAAAGTAGGGTCTCAACCTTCGAGCGGGCACTAAAAGTGCAAGGGCAAATTTCTCTATTTTCTGATACCTCAGCTCGGGCCGCGCGAGTACGCTCATCGATGAAGTAGACCGGATTCTGTTTTAAGTCGTTTTCTCTGACTAACACGGCACTCAAAACTTCTTCTGTGATTGCTAAGTATAAATACAGCGTTTCGCCTGGTAACGACTTGGTCATGATTGGCGGGTTAGTCAAAGCCTCCTTTAACTCGCTCAACGCTCGCTGGCATTGTTTGGTCCACTCAAAATCTGTATCTTTCTTCAGAAGTCTGAACAATGGGAGCGACTTACAGGCTGCTTTTGGTATGAATCTGGATAAGGCAGCTACCATGCCATTCAGCTGTTGTATTTCTTTTTTAGTGGTGGGCGGCCTCATATCGGCGACCGCCCTACACTTCTCAGGATTTGCTTCTATTCCTCTTTCAGTTAGGTGAAAGCCCAAAAACTTACCGGCCCTCACCCCAAAAGTACACTTTTCTGGGTTCAGTCTAAGTGAATTCTTCCTGGCCTCTTCAAAAATTTTCCTCAGATCGCCCACGTGATTTGGATCGGTGGCGCTTTTTATGATCATATCTTCTAGGTATACCTCAGATATTCGGCCGATCTGCCTCTTGAAGATCTTGTTCATCATGCGCTGGTAGGTCGCTCCAGCGTTCTTTAGGCCGAACGACATCACCTTGTATTGAAAGTTGCCACAATCTGTCATGAAGGTTGTCTTGTGTCGATCAGGGGGGTACATCGTAATCTGATTGTAACCCGAATAAGCGTCGAGAAAAGACAATAACTTGTAGCCTGAGGCACCGTCGACCAACTTGTCGATGTTGGGCACAGGAAAGGCATCCTTCGGGCATGCCTTGTTCAGGTCGGTATAATCTACACACATTCTCCACTTGCCATTTTTCTTCTTTACTAGCACGACAGTAGATAGCCAGGTCGTGTACTTAATCTCTTTAATGAAGATAGCCTTCAGGAGGTCCTCAACGGCCTTTGCAGCGGCTTGAGATTTTTCCTCACTCTGAGTTCGTCTTCTTTGCGCGACCGGTCTAGCCTCTTCATCAACCGAGAGTTGGTGGCAAGCGATTTCAATGGGAATACCGGGCATATCTGATGCATGCCAAGCGAACAGGTCAGCATAATCTTTCAAACATTGCATAAGGTCTTGCTTTACCTGCTCGGGTAGGTCGCTACCGAAGCTTTATTTATTTTAGCCGGGTCGCCGCTTCAACCGCACATCTACCAACTCCCATGAGGTTACGGCCTTTTCAACTGTTTTTAAGCTCTCGGGCTAAATCATCGTCGTTATCCTCTGGGTCGCTATCTGGATCGTAACGAGCGTCCAGATCAGCGAGATTCACTTGGTGGCCTTCACCTCGTCACAAATTTCCTGATATAGGAAGTGGCTTCTTCTTGCCGCCTCTAGGTCGGCCGCCAGGGTAACTACCTGATCGTCTCTACTGTAAAATTTCATTTTCAGATGCACCGTCGATGCCACGGCCTCTAGCTTGCCCAAGGTCGGCCTACCAATGATACACTGATAGCATGATTTGATGGGGAGTACGAGGACCGTCGTCCGGATCGTCCTGTACAAAGTGCTCTCTTCAGTATCGTCATCAAATGTGACCAGGAGTTCGATCGTTCCCAATGGGTAGGTGATCGCCCCATTGAAGCCCGTTAGTGGAGTAGGCTCGGCCTGGGGAATTATCTCGCTCCGATCCACTTTTAACTTATCAATCAATTCTTCGAACATGATGTCGGTCGAGCTACCTTGGTCGACCAGAATCCTTTGAACCTCTGTGTTGGCCATGACTGCTCTGACCACCAATGGAACATAACTGTTTGGCCTGCCATCGAGCAGGTCTTCATCCCCAAAAGAAATGGGCGGTCTATTCGAGACCGGTCGTTCTGCTGAAGTTGACGCAACCATTAGGAGCTCGTCCCACTTTCTTTTCATAGCTTTGTGGGACTCCTTACGATCCAACGGGTTCCCCCCATGAATTACCATCGCAACATTACGGCCTTTGGATTGCCGAGTGTCACGATCTTCAGATCGGTCTTTGTCTTGGGCGCTCGCTATGGTCAGAGCGCCATTTCCTCTATCTTGATCAGGCTCCTTTGACTTCTCTTGAGGTCGTTCTCTTTCATCAGACCTCACGTACTTGCCCAACTTGCCTTTCTGAATAAGTTCCTCAATGTCGTCTTTGAGGGCCATACAGTCGTTGGTATCGTACCCCTTGCTCTTGTGGTAACGGCAGTATCTTTTAGTCGGCTGTGCCCCCTTCTTGAGCACGAGCGGATCGGGCCGCTTTACACCCACAAACTCATTGTTTTGGCACTCACTATAGATTTGTGCAATAGAGGTGTTGAGACGAGTACAATGATCAAACTTCTTGTCTCTGAAATCAGGCCGGTTGTCTCGGCGACCTTCCCGACCTTTAGTCGGTCTATCTTGCTCTTCTTTTGGTCGCGCACGGGCGGCCTTTCTTGCAGCTAAAGTTTCTTCATACGCCATATGAACGTTTGCCCTTGTTAGGAAGAAGCTGAGGTCTTGGTAATGGTTCAATGTGAACTCTTCTACGAACCTGTGGTCCGGTCGAATACCACACTTTAGATATTTCAACTTGTCTTTGTGTCGACAAGTCACGAGCGCACTTCGGCCTCGGTATTGAACCGGTCGATGTGTCTCGTCTCTCGCTCTCATTATCCCCTTGAACAATCGTGTCCAAG
This sequence comes from Oxytropis ochrocephala, assembly GCA_020916435.1. NCBI lineage: Eukaryota > Viridiplantae > Streptophyta > Magnoliopsida > Fabales > Fabaceae > Oxytropis > Oxytropis ochrocephala. The sequence goes on from CM037088.1 coordinate 70,831,718, forward strand.
TGTTCTTCATATCGATATTGGCAGCGGTTGGCAGTGTAGTGAGACAAGAAGATTCTGATCAAGTCTTGCCATGAGGAGATGGTATTGGGCCGAAGAGATTCCCACCATTCCAATGCTCGGCCATCCAACGACTAAGGGAACAGCCGGCACTTCATGGTCGAGCCCAACTCTCTGTAACTACAATAATTATTAAAGTACCGGAGGTGTTTATCTGGAACGCCACGACCGTCAAACTTGTTCAGATTGGGTGGCTTCCTTAGGTCTCTCGGTATCCTGTAGCGCCTGATTTCTCTAGTAAATGGGCCGTGACCGTTCTTAATGTCGTTCGACCCAAAGGGCTGCATAGCGAGGCATGCTTCATTGCCTGACATACCATAGATTCCTCCAGATGGGCCAAGTGGCAGAAGTTGAGGAGGCCTTCTAGGTCGCTCGCTTTGACTCTCTTTGGCCGTTGCGAGACATCCCTGATTCTTCCATCCCGATAGTCTTCCAATTCTTCACGGGAATCCCGGGATCGCGCTCGACCGGCGTGAACCGGACGACTCATTAAAGGAGTATCTTGTAGGCGGCGGCGGTGTCGTGGCGGTGTAATTGGAATCCTCGTATTCTTCATAAGAGAGTAAACGCGATTGCGCGTTTGCGCTGGGGGCGACCTACGTGCCCGCTCGCCGTCTTGGGAGACCGGTGGGTAGTGCTCTCCCGGCGAGAGAGGCTCCTTCGAGGAGGTGATCGGTGCCTACGCACCGGTCGGCGAGGAGCAGAGGGTTCTCCGCCTTCCGCACGCGGGCGGTCCGGAATCGACCCTCTTTCATAACGAGAGATCAGCTCATCTCTGTCCGCAATGACTTGGTTCTTGCTTTGCAGGATCTGCAGAACGGCCTGAGTGACGTGTTTCGCAGCGGTTCTCGAATGCCGGCCGATCGGGGCGGTAGATCGCGAGGAACGGCCGGCTGAATCTGCTGCAGGACCGGTCCGCGACCGTTATGCACTGAAGGCTCTTGTCGCGGATTCCCTTGAGATTCGTGGATCGTAACGGCCACGCCCTCCGGGGTCTGCTGTTGAGGATGTTGCCCGGAGGGTTGAGTCGAGATGAGGCCCGCGTCTGGGGCCGGTCGCGTGGAGCCATGAATGGAGTAGGATAGCGCTCGGGCCTCCCACTGTGGTCGCCAATTGATTGTACCTTGAACAATGAAGTGTTGAAGTTGTTGTCTTGTGATTAGGCCGGTCGTTGAATAGGAGGAAGGACCGGTCTTGGCTTCATGCTGAGCGCCTCGGGTGTTACCTGCAAAGACATTCCGACGATCAAGTAAGGGGTCGCTCGGGTAGATAACACAAGGTAAGAGAACGTACTTGATGCAATGTGCAAATGGCATTTATATACTGTAGAGTACCGACCGTTAGCGAAGATTTCGGCCGGTTGCGAGGTTTGCGCTCCAAGCAGCGTGCTTGGGCTGGTTACGCTTGCGTGGGCCGACAACCTATATGCTCTTTGCACCTACTGGTTTTGCTGATACGCCCCGGAACATATTATAAATAGTACTGCTGGTATTCAGTTTTCTGTGCAGAAACATTTTAGTGGAGAAACACTCAGTGTGGAAACACTAGTTTATGCCCAGGAATAGACCACCAGATTTTGATTGTGATCCAGAAATTGAAAGAAGATTTAAGAGATTGCTTAGACAACAAAGACAAAGACAACAAGACTGCAGAAATATGTCTCACCACAGTGATGATGCCTCAGTAAGAGGAGGACCTAATTCTCAACATCCACAACCTGAAGGTGAGGAAGATCACAGACAACAGTTCATTCAAATGGGACCAATAGGTATGATTAATGATAGGGATAGGCCTATGAGGGACTATGCCCAATATGATCAACAACATATCTGAGTCTAGCATTGCTAGGCCTAATATTAATGCTGCTCATTTTGAATTTAAACCTATGATGTTTCAAATGTTACAAACAATTGGTCAATTTGGTGGATCCCCACATGAGGATCCCCACATGAGGATCCCCATGAACATTTAAAGCAATTCATAGAAGTATGTAGTAACTTTATCATACCTGGTATTAGTGAGGATGCATTTAGACTTAAGTTATTTCCATATTCATTGAAAGATAGGGCTAAATCATGGCTAAACTCTATGGAGCCCAATTCTATTCATACATGGAATGAGCTAGCTGAAAAATTCTTAAGTAAATATTTTCCTCCAGTCAAAAATGCTAGGATGAGACATGATATTACATCTTTTAGGCAAAAAGAATTTGAATCATTGTTTGAAGCATGGGAAAGATGGAAGGAACTTTTAAGAAAGTGTCCACATCATGGTTTACCTGTCATTATACAAATGGAAACTTTTTACAATGGTCTAGAACCCCAAACCAGAATGATGCTTGATGCATCAGCTGGTGGTGTTCTTTTGAATATGTCTTATAATGAAGCATGTGATTTTATTGATAAAATAGCTACAAATGGTTCTAGTTGGCCTACTGAGAGGGTTAGTGCCCAAAAGAGAACTTCTGGGGTACATGAGATTAATGACATATCAGCCCTATCTGCTCAAGTAGCCTCCTTAACCAACTTGATCAAACAGTGCACTAGTGCTCCTAGATCAAGTGTAGCCACACCTAAAGAAAACACTGCAGCAACTATAAAACAAGCCCCTCCAGGAACTACAAGTTGTGTCTATTGTGGGGGAGGCCATCTATATGAAGAGTGTCCTAGCAACCCTGTCTCTGTCAATTATGTAGGTTCCAACAAAAATAATAACCCTTACTCTAATACCTATAATCCAGGATGGAAGAACCACTCAAATTTTAGGTGGAACAATTCCAATGCACCTGCACAAAGTGCACCTGCACCAAGTACTCCTCCTGGATTCCAATCTCAAAATCCAAGACCTAAACCACCAGCCAATGACAACTCTCTAGAAGGATTGCTTAGATCATTCATTAGTGAAACTAGAACTGCTAGGCAAGCTCATGATGTATCAATTAAGAATCTAGAGAATCAAGTAGGGCAATTAGCAAGCTGGCAAAGAAAGACCAACGGTACTTTGCCATCAAACACGTGAAGCTTCAACCCCTCGGAGGAAGGTAAAGAGCAGTCAAAGCCATCTCCTGGAGAAGTGGCAAGGATTTAGCAGAACCTTATGAGCTTGAAGGTACAGAGAAGGGAGAAAAAAATAAAAATGAAAAAAATTCTCAAGGTGTAGAAACACCTAATGTTCCTACACTTCCAACTCCAAGGTTAGTACCTGAATACCCTCCTCCTCCTTTTCCTCAAAGATTAAAAAAAATACATGAGGAGAAGCAATTTAGTAAGTTTCTAGATGTGTTAAAACAACTGCATATCAATGTTCCTTTACGAGAAGCACTTCAACAAATGCCAAATTATGCTAAATTCATGAAAGATGTGCTTTCTAAAAGAAAAAGACTAGGGGCATTTGAAACTGTTGTTATGTCAAAAGAATGTAGTCTGATTTTGCAAAACAAAATTCCAAGGAAGCTAAAAGATCCAGGTAGCTTTACAATTCCTTTCTCAATAGGTAAGTTCTATACAGGAAGAACATTGTGTGATTTAGGTGCAAGCATAAATCTGATGCCTAAATCTATTTTCACAAAGCTAGGGATTGGAAGTGCTAAGCCTACCACATTAACGCTGTCTCTAGCAGATAGATCAATAGCCTATCCAGAAGGAATTATTGAGGATATATTAGTACAAGTTGACAAATTTGTGTTTCTTGCAGATTTTGTTATACTTGATTTTATTGCAGATGAAGAAGTACCAGTCATACTGGGAAGACCATTCTTGGCAATAGGAAAAACACTGAAAGATGTGCAAAGAGGAGAACTAACCATGAGAGTGAATGATCAAGAAGTGAAGTTCAATGTCTTGAATGCTTTGAAGTATCCTGCAGAGGAAAGTGTAGAGTGTTCATCAATGTCTCTTGATCATTTGGTAGAAAAGCAGATCCACAAGCAGTATGATCACCTTGCTAATGCACTAACACCTGAAGTTTCTGCATTACCAGAAGAGGAATTTATTGAAGAAAGCATATTGCCCAAGGAACAAACTACACCTAAGGTATGGGCTAGAACTTATGAATCTCTTAATTTAGAAGATCGCAACCTTAAAGAAAATTTACCTTATGTAGAACAACCTCCTAAGCTAGAATTGAAAGAGTTGCCAAAACATTTGAAATATGTTTTTCTAGGTGAAAATAATACACTTCCTGTAATCATAGCTTCTGATCTATCTTTAGAACAAGAGCTAGATTTAATTGACACCTTGAAAAGACATAGAAAAGCTATAGGTTGGCAAATGTCAGATATTAAAGGGATTAGCCCCTCCATATGCATGCATAGGATAATTTTAGAAGAAAATTCTAAAAACAACATAGAAGGGCAGAGAAGATTAAATCCCATCATGAAAGAGGTTGTTAAGAAAGAAATCATAAAATGGCTAGATGCTGGTATTATCTACCCCATTTCAGATAGTGCATGGGTTAGTCCTGTGCAATGTGCTCCTAAGAAGAGTGGAGTAACAGTAATAACCAATGAGAATAATGAACTAATCCCCGCAAGAACTGTAACAGGGTGGAGAATCTGTATGGACTACAGAAAACTCAATAAGGCCACCAAGAAAGATCATTTTCCCTTACCCTTTATAGATCAAATGCTAGATAGGTTAGCAGGAAAGGAATTCTATTGTTTCTTAGATGTTTATTCAAGGTATAATCAAATAGCAATTGAACCTAAGGATCAACAGAAAACCACCTTTACTTGTCCCTATGGCACTTTCTCCTTTAGAAGGATGCCTTTTGGATTTTGTAATGCACCTGCTACCTTTCAAAGATGCATGATGTCAATTTTCTCTCAATACGCCATAATTGTAAAAAGAGAACGCCACCTTTAGTAGCGTTTATAAAAAAACGCTACCCATTTTAATAACACGCTACACCATTAGTAGCGTTTTAAGGTAAAACGCTACCCATTAGGTAACACGCTAGACAGATCCCTAGCGCTTTTATTCAAAACGCTAGCCAATTAGAAAACACGCTAGACAGATCCCTAGCGCTTTTATTCAAAACGCTAGCCAATTAGAAAACAAGCTAGACAGATCCCTAGCGCTTGTTTTCAAAACGCTAGCCAATTAGAAAACACGCTAGATAGATCCCTAGCGTTTTTTAGAAAACACTAGGTATTTAGAAAACATGCTAGATAGATCCCTAGCGTTTTTTAGAAAGCGCTAGGTATTTAGTAAACACGCTAGACAAATCCCTAGCACTTTTATTCAAAACGCTAGGTATTTAGAAAACACGCTAGATAGATCCCTAGCGTTTTTTTAGAAAATGCTAGGTATGGTTAAATAATTTTTTTTCGTCTACTTCCCTCTCTCAACGAACACACTCACTTAGAAACGCAAAACCCTAACACCCTAACGCAAAACCCAGAAACTCAGAGCTACTTCCCTGGCTCTTCTTCTCCAACGACCACTTTCACGTTGTTGGCTCCTACTAGTACTTCATCTTCTTCTTCTTCAGGTTGGTTTCGTTGTTCGCCTATTTGGTGTTTGTTTCATGTTTCTCTTGTTGCAATTTTTTCTTGTAAATTACAATTAGGAAAATAAGGAGTGGAATTGAAAAAATTTTAAAAGAGGAAATTTTGTTTGTTTTTTTATATGAATTGATTCTTCATTATATTCGAATTGCTTGATGGGTCATATGTTAAAGTTCTATTCTCAGGATTTTATTATAAATATTTGGAAATTATGGATAGAAATTGGATGTCCGCCAATCGTCTCATCCAAGGAGTATGCATTTGGAGTGGATTATTTTGTGTCTTTGTCTTTGTTGAGCGTTTAGGGACTTCTAGTGGTATGAAATGTCCTTGTTTAAGTTGTTGTTATGTAAAGTCGATTCGCAGAGGAGTTGGCACAACATTTAAAGCGAATGGAATTGATCAAAGTTACACTTGTTGGATAATGCACGGTGAGAGAAAAAGTGAATCTTCAAATATGAATGATATTACTAAGAGATATGCTTGTGGTTGACAGGAACACATTCATTTGATGCGAACGAATTTGAAGAGATGGCAAAGGTGGTTGAAGAGGATCTTAATGATTGTCCTGAAATGTTTGAGAAGTTGATAACTGATGCAGAGACACCATTGTATGCGGGTTGTACTGAATTCACAAAATTATTGGCTGTGATCAAGTTGTATAACTTGAAAACTCGCCACGGATGGACGGATAAGAGTTTTACCGATTTACTCGCACTTCTGAAAGAAATGTTGCCGAATGATAATGTGCTTCCTTCTAGGACGTGTAACACCCCATTTCTACCCAGCAATTTATAGTAAAAAAAATTAGAGTTATAAAAATTCGTTTCCAAATGGAGTGCTACACTTATTTCAGCACAACTAGTAGCAATTACAACATAAATACTTTATTTAATACGCAACACCAACCCAAAGGATGGAATTTCTCAACACTCTATTAAATAATTCCACGCAACATAAATCATAAATATTACGCAGCGGAAACAGCAATATAGTCTCAAATGGACAACAACAATCTCTAATACAACGTGGAAACATCAACAAAATGGTTCAATAGTCAACAAAGAGTAAATGTAACACCCCCTTCTACCATAACTACTAATTATTAATTTTGAAAATCAGAGTGCGTAAAAACTTTTAGTCCGACCGCTCGAGGGTGTCACATTTAAAACAAAACACCTTAAATAACTCCAAAATAGTAATTAAAATAAACTTCAGTAAATGATACATAGCACCAACAATGTCCGAGGACAAAATACTACAGCAGTGGAAAATAACAACTTAACATCTTAGTTCAAAATATAAAAGAAATAATAAACTAAACATCCCCCCGGTGCTACGTATCAGAGCCGACTCGACCACACTAGAAGAAGGATCTCTAGTCACCTTCAGTCACCGTCACCTGCAGGTTGCCGACATACGAAGCAACACGACGCAGTAGGGTGAGTCTCAATGCATAGGAAATAATAGATAAAACAAGAAACACAGTAGAATAGGTACACCAGAATTACAGTTACACCAATTACAGTTACGCCAAATACAGTTACACCAATTCAGTTACACCAAATACAGTTACACCAAATAGTTTATGAAGACACAATCAATCACCAGAACATGTATGCAATGTATGAAATGCAACCCAAAACTCCACTGGGCATATGCATGTGGATCCATCACCAAAATTGCCTTGAGGGCATTCACCAAACACCAAAATATTTTAAGAGGCCGAGGCCTATTCACCAAAAATGCATATGATTATGCGACACCATGACTATGCACCAGAAACACCAAATCACCAAAATAATGCAATAGCATGCTCACCAATAGCCTTGTGGGCTCACCAACACCAAAGGAAAGGTCATAGACCCCAACTCACCAATATTTATTCACCAATAATACACCACACCACAAATAGAAATTCTATAGAGACTAAAAGATCACCAAGACTAATTCTACACCAAAGGACTAAAGTCAACACCAGGGACTAAACCCACACCTAAGGACCAAAATAACATTTTTGGGGACTAAAAAGTTCAGAAGGACCAAAACAGTATTTTTGACACTTTGGGTAACATTGGCAACACCCGCACAAAGTGCTGGATTCCTACAGCAGTACTCCTACTTCGGCGAATTATTTAAAATAGAAAGCGACATCGAAAAATTACAAAAGACCACTCATTGGAAAGCCCTCTGAGTGTAGTTTCTACCTATGATTTTAGTTTTTCAAAATAAGTTTCCAGTTGGTACAGTTTTTCAAAACACTACACTGAGGTACCAAAATCGGACAGAACGCTTTACCCAACTTGCAACCAAAATTTCTTTCTCATTTCTTAATGAAACTCAGTGAAATCAGTGCCTATTTCGTAGATAATTAAGTCTATTTTTCAATGAAGTAATAATCACTCAAAACGGAGTTCAATTGATCCAACAAAACCTGCAAAAACTGAACCTACTCCCAGTTTGACTCCAGAAATTTGACCTAACTTTAGAGACTCATAACTTGAGCTACACAACTCCGAATTGAACGAAACTAGTGCCAAAACGACCGGCCTTAAGTCTATTTTCAAAAAAAATTAGCCACACAATTTTTGGATCAACCAAACAGTACCAGTTGAGAAAAACCGAAACAGTGTCCAGAAAACACACAAAAACCATAAACAAGGAAAGCTCATCATCAACATACACACTCCTACTCAACTCTAATTCAAACAATCTATCAAACACCTAACAAGCACCAATATTTCTCCTATTCAATTATATCAATTTAACAACCAATCATCTCCATATTAATTAACACCTATTACACATCATATTGCATTAAATTCATGTTATAACACCTTAATATCAACAATCAATACAATAACCTTTCAATTCAATCACATATAAAATCAAACAATCACCCAATCACTCAAATACTTCATGAATCAATTTAAACAACTACTCCTAACACCTAATCCCTATGATTTCATGGTTTATAAATTATTAACTATGAAAGAGAGCCCCCATACCTTTTTAAAATTGAAGAAGAAGACCAAAGCTCTCAAGAACACCTCCTAGACACCAACAATCCACATTTTCTTCTTCCTTCTTGGTTCTTCACGCAATCTCTCCCCTCTCTCAAGCCCTAGCCGTCACACTCTTCTCACTCTCCTCTCCTTTCTAATTTTTGATCTTTTGCTTCTAATGAGGGTTTCTCCTAAGACCCTAATGTTTTTATTAATTGGGTTTGGGCCACTTAACTCCAATGGGCCCTAATTGCACCTCCTAATTACTTTCTCATATCCCTCCCTATTTAACTAAAACACTCCCCATTTATTAACTAAAACCCTTTTTTAATTTGATTTTTAATTCCCAACCATATGCTACTTTTCCTCCTACTTTTCCTCCCTCCTATAACCACTTTGGTTTTCCCTAGAAACTTGCTTTTAATAATAACAATAATAATATTAATAATAATAATAATAATAATAATAATAATAATAATAATAATCATCATCTTATATTAAGTATTTATAACATCAATTTTAGTCCTTCTCAACATGGTCCACTACCCTATCAAATCAACTCCAAATAATTTCTAATAAAATTTGGGGCGTTACATTAAACGTCTAGAATCCTAAACCCATCCCCTAGGTGCTACGTATCAGAGCAGACTGACTCGGGGAAAGTGAAGGGTCTATGCCTTCACTCATGGCTACCTGTGGTAAACAACAACAGAAAGGGGTGAGTCTCAAACCACATAATAGAAACTATAATAAGCAGTATATCAAGTTCATAGGAATTAATCAATCACAACCATCACAGACAGTTCAATATCATTTGTAAGAATGGATGCAATGTAATGCAAAGATGCATGTGGTACCATCATCACCAGATTGCAGCCTCATCATCATTCATTATACATCACGACCGCAGCCGAAATAAAACACCAGACTGCAGCCTTTACAATATATCGTCGCGACCGCAGCCGAATGTATGCATGGGACTCATGAACACACACATCCTCAAAATCATTTATACACCAAGACCGCAGCCCATCATTCATCAATTTCATTCATACACCAAGACCGCAGCCCATCATTCATCAATTTCATCAATAAATTGAGTCCCCATGACTCTGGCCTCATGGCCTGGCCCCCATGGCCCATGCCCCCATGGCATCATCATCATTACATTTATTCACTAGCTCATCACTATTCATGTCCCAAGGACTAAACACAACCAGAGGACTAAATCTTCACTCAGGGACCTAAACCACCCTTTAGGACCAATCCTACACCTAGGGACCAAATTGACACCTTTTGGACCAAAGCGCACCTAGGGACCAAGCTGTCACCTAGGGACCAAAACAAAGACACCACCGAGACCCAAGGCGGCCCTCAGCGCCATTTCCCCACACTGGCGCCACCTGTGCAACACAACGACCAGCGCCAACAACCCAACAATTTGGCGCCCCTGGGCAACACACACCACCGGGCGCCACTTTCCTAGCACCTGGGCGCCCACACACCGGCACCACACACACGGCAACACACACACGAGACATCTCTAAAATGACACGTACAAGAATAAAACCACTCAAGCCAAAATGTTTAAAATTGAATTTGGCCAGGCAACTGCAAAATGTGGCACGGTAAAATATGCTCAGAACTCCAAGTTTCACTCCAACCACCCCATATGTGCACATGAACAGTGCCCAGGGCGCCATTTCCCCATCAATGTAGCGCCACTGGCGTGACAACAAAGACCAACACATTTCAAAGCACACAGCGCCATTAGGCGCGCTGGGGGGCAGCCATTTGCGCGCCCTGCACTCACAAACAAAGTGACACAGCGCCATCAGCGCCATTCTGGCAAAGACTTGGCGCCCCGATCCGCACACACACACAGACACACCACACAGTGCACAGGGCGCCATTTCCAGCAGCATTTGGCGCCCAAACAGCAGCACAAAACCCACACACACAGCAACAGTGCACAGGGCGCTATTTTTCCAGCAACTTGGCGCCCCATACCTCAAAAACTCAATCTCTTCACAGCCTCCTAAACTAATTCATCAATAACAACCTCAATTCATATTATAATCATTCTAACACTTCCAATTGCACATTCAAATCATCAAACACACTTCAAACACGAACTCACACAATATAAACCCTAACTCTATCATGTAAATCGATTTCTACACCACATTCAATTTCAATCCATTCAAACAAGCGCTCAACAATCAAATTCAATACCAATTAACAACAATAGAGACCCTATGACCTACATACATCCTATTATACTCTCTATTATAAGGCGAGACTCCCCTTACCTTGTATAAACCGAGACAAAACTCTCTCTACGGAGTCACCAACCAAAACCACAGCAACAGCTCTCCCTTCCGTTGACTCGGTGCAAGGACGAACACTTAGCTCTCAAGCGTGATCTAAATCTGACGGTCCATTGACTCGAACTCATATAATCAGGCAACAAAACGTTCAATTAGCTATCTAAAAATAATAATAAAAACACTTTCCTTTAACTAACAAATCGGGTTTTCCAAACGAATTACCTAGTCGAATTTGAGGAGGGCGATGACAACACGTGGAGATCCTGATTCTTGAAGCGACTTAGCCACGTATTGGAACTCACGAGGGTGAAACCGAATCTGTGACCACCTGCACGAGGAAAAGGGAAATTCGTACATGGTTCTCCTTTACAGAATCACATCAAGGTTCGTTGCTTGAACCACTGCAGCTGCGCGACGGAGAGGAGGGTGAAACCGATTTTCTGGTGCAATTTCCTTAACAAAATAAAGCCATAACCGTTCAAACCAAGGTCATAATCGAAATCAATGGCCAATTTCGAGTGGGAGTGTGGAGTTTGAGGGTCAACAATGGAGAGAAGAGGGAGAATGCGAAGGAGGAAAAATGGTGTGAGGGTTGTTGCCGTTCGCAGCTGCTCACGCGAAGGAGAAGAAGGAGCGTCGGGTTCGGTTCTAGGCTGGGAGGGCGCGTTCGTGGGCTTAAGTGAGTTGCAATGGGGGTGCGTCCAGCAATAAAACTCATTTTAAATACTTTTAGGACCCAACATCCCTATAACTATTATTTTAATATCTCAATAGACCAAAATAACTCCCTAAATAAATAATATCTCCAACACTAGTATTTAATAGAAATAAAATAAATATATAATATTATTAATCATATATTACCAATAGCATATAAAAATACCATATTTTTATTTCTAATATTTTTCCACAATCTAATCCCCAATAATTTGTTAAATAAATATCCAATAATCTTTGGGGCGTTACAACTCTCCCCCACTTAGAATGTTTCGTCCTCGAAACTTACCGACCAAAACTAAACAACCTCCCACTAACAAACTACAGCCCTCTAGACAACTAATGATATCTATCCTGCTGATTATCATTTCATTGATTACCGGCGGTGAGTGATTGGGCGGCCGTCCCTCCTACTTCTTCAGCCAGGTAACTCAAGAAATAATAACCAGACTCATTCATACAAACTTAACTCAAGAGATGACTACGCCATCCCCATCGGACTCAACAGGCTAATAAACAACAACAAGGAAAATACGATAGTACCCAATCCAAGCCAAGCAATTATAAACTCACTACTAAAAATAAAATACCAAGAAGGCAGAAGTCACGCAAGCATAACAACCACGTTACACATAAGTCGTTCAAATCCAAGGAGTACATTAACGCAGAGGATATTGTTATAATAACAGTTTTGAACAATTTCAAAGATTACATACGTAGGGATTCTATCCACATATATTAATTATTTATTCATGTAAAAGTGCACTATATAGCATTGAAATTTTGATTCTTCAAAACACAGTCACATAACACAACTCCCACACAACTTAAACAACATAGAAAAGTGGCTTACACAACACAAGTTCTTTTCTCTTCCTTTTTTATACGCAAAAGAAGATGAGATTTATAAAAACAAATTGAAGACAGTCGAAAGTAAGAATATTGTAGTTAGAAAGTGTAACGCCCCAAAAATGATTAAATAAATAATTAGATAATTTAATTAAGTGATAATTTAGTTGGCATTATTTAAAATAAATATAAGGTAATTAATTCAATTAAGGAGTGGGTGTAGGAAATAACTGGAGAGTGTTATTAATTAAATAGGGAGGATGTGAGAAAGTAATTAGGGGGTGCAATTAGGTCCCATTGGAGTTAAGTGGCCCAAACCCAATTAATAAAAACTTTAGGGTCTTAGGAGAAACCCTCACTAGAAGCAAAATATCAAAATTAGAAAGGAGAGAAGAGTGAGGAGAGGCGCGGCTAGGGCTAGAGAGAGGGAGGTTTTGGCGTGAAGAATCAAGGAAGAAGGAAGAATCTTGGAGTGTTGGGGTTTTTGGAGAGGTCTTCTTAATCTTTGGTGCTATCTTCTTCAAGTTTTAACAAGGTATGGGGGCTCTCTAGCATATTTAATAATTTATAAATCTTGAAACATAGGGATTAAGGATTAGGAGTAATTTAGGTGGATAATTTGTAATGTATATACGTGATTACGTGATTATGTCTTTGGATTTTCATTAGTAAGGGTGGGTTTTAACATTTATAATGGGTTTATGATGGTGGTTTATGGGTAGTTAGGATTTTGTGAATTGAATTGATGATGACGTGATTGTTGTTGTTGCTCGTTATTGTTGTTGTTGTTATTTGCGTTGTTGATTGTAGAGTTTGATGGTTCTTGACGTTATGGTTGATAATTGATGAAGTTGTGCACACTTGTTGTTGTAGCCGTGTTCTTGATGATTATGATATGTGATGATGATGTTGTTGAACGTGTGGAATTTTGATGCGCGCCGAGTGTTTGTGTTGTGACGAGTGAGGTGAGTGAGTTAGGTGGTGTAACCGAGGTGTGTGAGGCGTGGGAGAGTGGCACGGGCTGGGCGCAAGGCGCCTACACCCTGTGTGTGGGTATGTGCCGAGGTGTGTGAGGGTCTGCCGAGGTGTGTGAGTGGGTGTGCCGAGGTGTGTGAGGTGTGGGAGAGTGGCACGGGCTGGGCGCAAGGCGCCTGTGCCCTATGCGTGAGTGTATGCGTTGGGTGCTGCCGGTTGTGGCGCGCCCTTCTGCGTGTGTTCGGTGTGTGAGTGGCGCGCCTCTTGGCGCTGCCGGTGAGGATGGGCGCCGATGTGTGTTGCCCAGTGCCGAGGTGGATGAGGTGAGGTGACGTAGGTGAGTGAGGTGAGGTGAGGTGCCGAGGTTAATGAAGTGAGGTGCCGAGGTGAATGAGGTGAGGTGACCTAGGTGAGTGAGGTGAGGTGAGGTGCCGATGTGAGATGAGGTGAGGTGACGTAGGTGAGTGAGGTGAGCTGAGGTGCCGAGGTGAATGAGGTGAGGTGAGGTGCCGAGGTGAATGGGGTGATGTGCCGAGGTTAAGAAGGTTGTTGACCGAGGTGAGTGAGGCGAGGTGAGGTGCCGAGGTGAATGGGGTGACGTGCCGAGGTGTGTGAGAGTGTACCGAGGTGTATTTTGTGTGTGCCGAGGTGAAGTGAGCGTGTGACGATGTGAAGTGGGTGTGTGTGTTGCGCTGGGGGGCGCCATTTGGCTGCCCCAAGTGCGCTTGGTGTTGCTAGTGTGCGTGTGTCTACGGGATGGGCGCCAATCTTGGCAGCCCAAGGCGCAACTTGGCGCCATGTCTAGGTGTGGGTTCAAAATAGCCCTTAGGTGTCAGATTGGTCCCCGAAGTGTCAATTTAGTCCTTAGGTGTTAAAATGGTTCTTTTGGTGTCAAACAAGTCCCTAGGTGTGGGTTTAGTCCCGGGTGTTGACTTTAGTCCTTTGGCGTGAAAATAATTATTGGTGTTCTTTTAGTCCCCGTAGGGGTATTAATTATGGTGTTATAAAATAAATGGTGAGTGTATTGGTGATGAGAGGTCTATGACCCTCCTTGGTGATCTGGTGAACATGCATATAATTGTGGTGAGCATGTTATTGCTTTATTTTGGTGTTTTGGTGTTTTTGGTGCATAGTCATGGCGTCGCATAAATCATATGCATTTTGGTGAATAGGCTTCGGCCTCTAAATTATTTTGGTGTTTGGTGAATGCCCACAAGGCAATTTTTGGTGATGGATCCACATGAATATGCCCAGTGGAGTTTTGGGTTGCATGGCATACATTGCATACATGTTCTGGTGTAACTGTTTCTGGTGTGATTGCAAATGGTGTAACTGTTTTCTGGTGTGACTGTAGTTAGTGTAACTGCCTTTGGTGTAACTGTCTTAATAGTGTATTTAAATTTGTTGTTCTCTGGTGTGCCTGTTTCTTTGTGTTTCTCGCTTTATTTATTATTATCTATGCATTGAGACTCACCCTACTGCGTCGTGTTGCCTCATATGTCGGCAACCTGCAGGTGATGGTGACTGAAGGTGACTAGAGATCCTTCTTTGAGTATGGTCGAGTCGCTCTGATACGTAGCACCGGGGGGATGTTTATTGTTATGTCTTTTACTTTTGAACTATTATTTAAGTTGTTATTTTTCACAATTTGTAATGTTTTATTCCCGACTATTGTTTTGGTGCTATGTATCCTCTAAACTGGAGTTTATTTTAAGTAATGGTTTTGAAGTATGTTAAGGTGTTTGGTTTTAAATGTGACACCCTCGAGTGGTCGCACCGAAAAGTTTTTCAACTACTCTGATTTTCCAAATTATTTAAATAGTAGTTTATGTAGAAGGGGGGTGTTACAAGAAAGCATCAAGGCAAACAACACTAGCTACAAAATACAAGAGTTTTACATGTGACAAAAGAAAACAATTGAATGGTTTGTCTATGTGGTCAATTTGTAAAATATTCCCTTGAACAAATTTCAAATCGTGAATTTGCATCAGGTCTTTAAGTCTATTAAACTGCTAGGCAACTTGCTAAAGGTAAATACTTGACAAAACAATAATTTTCTCAACTATGTCATGCTAGTACTATCTCACATCTCAAGCCTGGAAATCAGGTTGTAACGCACATCATACAAATATACACATGTTAGAACAAAGGATTATTTACAATACTCAGTATTAATTAAAATAAATATATGGGGTACAATGTGAACACTTAATAATAAAAACTAGTTCAATATAAGTTTACACGCATAAAGCACGACAGGCCCTCAACACAATTGGTTAGTCCCACAACTGTAAAGAATCTAATGCCCATATTTTCAAACTAACAACGCGAATTCTAAAATAACTAAAATATCAAATAATCAATCTACTCTATAAACAACTAGAAGTCAAGGTCTTGGCCTAATATGTTTAAAATAACATTAACATCTTAAACGCTAGACCTCTCAAAATTACAAACGAATAACAACATATAATCTATCAACTCATGTGATATTTGCATTCTCCTATTTATAAAATTCATCTTGTCCTACTTCAATTTAATTTTCCTTCTCTCATATATAAAATTCACCTCGCTCTATTTTTACTAACTTAACTTTGCTCTTTCTATATAATTAAAAATTCAATAACACATAGCCTTTCCAATTAGCCTCAACTAAACTTACAACTATATTTAATCTATATTTCCTATCTCCGTCATATACTCAGTCACAATCACAAAAATACATACATCATCAATAATTATGTTGAAACCAATTTAAATGGTTATGTTCATATAACTAACAGCCCAGTTTCAGCCATATAAAACACAAAATACCTAATGGAACTTAATCATTACGAATCAAAGTCTTAGGCTAAAACACTCAAACTAAAATTAAAATCCTACACTCTACGTCTCTCCTAATTAAAGAGGAATCATTGCCTATTATTTGTCAACCGTATACTCACATATCTATAAAATTTACCTTGCTCTATTTAATCCAATCTCGTTATCTTAAAAACCAAACTTTACAGCTCTGTAGCTAACAAAAATTCAGCTTACGCATTCACACTAATGACCAAGGTCAATCTCAAACAGCCTCTTCAATAACTAAGTTCCACTGTACAAGGTCTCACTAGATAGCAAAATACTACAATTAATTGCAAACGCAAACAAACTGGCTTCCTAAATGTATCTTCCTACTATTCAACCTTAATCCCTACACCCTACTTCGTTTAGGTATCGCCCAAGTATTGACAGAATCATTATACTCACCCTTACTACACCTGTTATTATATGTTACTATACTAGCATATCCCAACTATGATTAATATACTCCTACAACCTTTACATCGATTTACAAAACTGGGGAAACATGGTACTAACTCCTCCCTTAGTACTTCTTGTTAACCATAGATTGCTTTGGATTATTTCCCAATCTCATCACTATATTGGGGTTGTTTCCTTGCAGACCAAAAATTATTCTACTCCTTTGGCAAACCCATACTCTTAAATATAAATCACTCTTATAATACTAATTTCTACTCAAAATAAGACAACTACCATTATAAATTATCTACTCATTATATTTGCACCTAACCTCTATTTCACATGATTTTCCAATCTCAATGTATCATAAATCATAAACCTTAAATACAATATAGCCATCCATTAAAATACATCAAATCAATTCAATACAATACACTCAGTTAGATAAATTACAATCAATAGATATTACACATAAATCAAACACTATATAATTTCATAGTCAAATTCAACATCATGGAGCACACAAAGTGTCAGTCAAATATACCTAGAACCAAAATATAGACAAAAATGGGGTCTAAGGCCGACCCCTCTACCCACAACCATTGTTATACCCATGAGAAAAATAATCTTCCCCCTTACAATTCAAAGAATGCATATAACACATCACATTCCCTTGAAGATTTAACCAACTAAACTGGTTAGCTTCACGACTTTCAAGAATCAACAAACAGTACATTCAACTCTATTCAGAGTTCACACATCGGAAAACACAACAGATAATACAAATGGTCCGGTTAGGGCCGACCTGCACTACAACATAAACAACAGTTAGAAATAGAAGACTCTACGACCGGGCAACTTGGTCGGACAGACCGAACTGCTCTGATACCACTAATGTAACACCCCATTTCTACCCAGCAATTTATAGTAAAAAAATCAGAGTTATAAAAATTCGTTTCCAAATGGAGTGCTACACTTATTTCAGCACAACTAGAGCAATTACAACATAAATAATTTATTTAATACGCAACACCAACCCAAAGGATGGAATTTCTCAACACTCTATTAAATAATTCCACGCAACATAAATCATAAATATTACGCAGCGGAAACAGCAATATAGTCTCAAATGGACAACAACAATCTCAAATACAACGTGGAAACATCAACAAAATGGTTCAATAGTCAACAAAGAGTAAACGTCTAGAATCCTAAACCCATCCCTAGGTGCTACGTATCAGAGCAGACTGACTCGGGGAAAGTGAAGGGTCTATGCCTTCACTCATGGCTACCTGTGGTAAACAACAACAGAAAGGGGTGAGTCTCAAACCACATAATAGAAACTATGACCTACACCACATTCAATTTCAATCCATTCAAACAAGCGCTCAACAATCAAATTCAATACCAATTAACAACAATAGAGACCCTATGACCTACATACATCCTATTATACTCTCTATTATAAGGCGAGACTCCCCTTACCTTGTATAAACCGAGACGAAACTCTCTCTACGGAGTCACCAACCAAAACCACAGCAACAGCTCTCCCTTCCGTTGACTCGGTGCAAGGACGAACACTTAGCTCTCAAGCGTGATCTAAATCTGACGGTCCATTGACTCGAACTCATATAATCAGGCAACAAAACGTTCAATTAGCTATCTAAAAATAATAATAAAAACACTTTCCTTTAACTAACAAATCGGGTTTTCCAAACGAATTACCTAGTCGAATTTCAGAGGACGATGACAACACGTGGAGATCCTGATTCTTGAAGCGACTTAGCCACGTATTGGAACTCACGAGGGTGAAACCGAATCTGTGACCACCTGCACGAGGAAAAGGGAAATTCGTACATGGTTCTCCTTTACAGAATCACATCAAGGTTCGTTGCTTGAACCACTGCAGCTGCGCGACGGAGAGGAGGGTGAAACCGATTTTCTAGTGCGATTTCCTTAACAAAATAAAGCCATAACCGTTCAAACCAAGGTCATAATCGAAATCAATGGCCAATTTCGAGTGGGAGTGTGGAGTTTGAGGGTCAACAATGGAGAGAAGAGGGAGAACGCGAAGGAGGAAAAATGGTATGAGGGTTCTGCTGCTCGCAGCATTTTCACGCGAAGAAGGAGAAGGAGCGCGGTCGGGTTCTGTTACGGGCCGGGAGGGGCGCGTTCGTGGGCTTAAGTGAGTTGCAATGGGGGTGCGTCCAGCAGGCAACAAGGGGTGCATGCGAGTAAAACAGCCCAAAAACACATTTTAAATACTTTTAGGACCCAACATCCCTATAACTATTATTTTAATATCTCAATAGACCAAAATAACTCCCTAAATAAATAATATCTCCAACACTAGTAGTATTTAATAGAAATAAAATAAATATATAATATTATTAATCATATATTACCAATAGCATATAAAAATACCATATTTTTATTTCTAATATTTTTCCACAATCTAATCCCCAATAATTTATTAAATAAATATCCACTAATCTTTGGGGCGTTACAGGACGTATGATGCAAAGCAAATGTTGGGGTCTATTGGCTTGAACTATGAGAAGATACACGCTTGTCCGAATGATTGCATTTTATTTCGGAATGAACATGCGTTGTTAAAGTCGTGTCCTAAATGTAATGCACCGCGGTATAAGAAGAAAGAGTCTGCTCCAGAAAAGGTGTTGTGGTATTTTCCTATAAATCCTCGATTTAGGCGCATGTATCGTAGTTCAGAAGATGCAAAACACTTGACATGGCATGAGGATGAAAGGATTATAGATGGTATGCTACGACACCCGGCAGATTCTCCGCAATGGAAAATAATTAATATTGAGTATCCTAATTTCGGGGATGACCCGAGAAACCTACGCCTTGCATTGTCTGCTAATGGATTTAACCCGCACGGTATCCAGAGTAGCTCCCACAGTACATGGCCCGTGATTTTGGCGATTTATAACTTACCGCCATGGCTTTGCATGAAACGCAAATATATGATGCTGTCTTTGTTAATTTCTGGGCCCAAACAACCAGGAAATGATATTGATGTATACTTGGCTCCTTTAATTGAAGACTTGAAGCAAATGTGGGAGACTGGGGTAGAGGTGTATGATGGGTTCAGAGAAGAAAGTTTCACCCTGAGGGCTATGATCTTTGGCACAATTAACGACTTTCCTTCATACGGCAATCTATCTGGGTACAGTAACAAAGGGCAGTGTGCATGCCCTATATGTGAAGATAACACAGATTGGATGTGGTTGGAACATGGTAAGAAGAATATCTATCTTGGTTATCGTAGATTTTTGCCATCAACTCATCACTATCGATTGTGGAGAAAGGCATTTGATGGGAATACAGAAACACGTAGAGCTCCCCCGCCTTTGACGGGCTAACAGGTATTTGAAAAGGTGGAAGATTTGAACATTAAATTTGGGAAGTCTTTTGCACGTCATTATCAGAGTAATTTCTTTTTTTCAAAAATATTAATTTAATTAGTAGAAAAGAAATGCTACCTCGTCATAAAACAAAACTCATCGTTTGCACTCATTAAGTTTGTGCATAAAAATTAAACCTCATAAAGCAACTCGTCACGGTGGAATAAGGTAATAACATCACTATGCCTCTCAAAACACATCTCATATTCTCAATATAATCATGGAACAATTAATTAATAACTACAACTTCAACTACGCCCCCTAGGTGCTACGGTACGTAGAGCGACTCAATAGACGACCCATAGCTAACACGGGAAGGCAAAAGACCTTCACTCGCGATTACTGCGCAGTGTTGCCACAAAAGAGCAACATTTCAAGCAGAAGGGGTGAGATTTTCAATAAAACATAATCAGGTACATAATAGAGAAATGAGAGCAGGCAATCACACGATATCATCATCATCACTACCTCATAATCACACAACACCAACTCCAATCACAAGCAGCAACAATTCACAAATTCATAATTATGTATGAAAATGCAACCCACACGCGGGCATATGCATGATGGTACCATACTCGTCATAATAAGAGGCCGAAGCCTATTCGTCATAAGAGGCCGAAGCCTATTCGTCATAGTATGCACATGCCATGAAACTCTATGAACACATGTGCAATTCATCAAACACTCACCTAGAGTACTCATCATCACCGTCATAAAACACTCATAGAGTGTATTCGTCATAGTCATCAATATCATATATATTTATATGTATATATCATCATCATAATCACTCATAGAGTGAACTCATCATATTCGTCAAAATCATATAACAACATCATCACAGTCATCCTTTTTCACATCATCATTGAGCATATATATATGTATCTAGTTCAATTGTCTTTTAGCTTTGTGTGTTATAAAATAGTGAACTGATTGACTATGGGATTACTCAGGTAACTGATACTACTTGCAACAGGCATTGGCCACATTAGCAAGACTCTCAGTGATGCCCTTGTAAATACACCAGCGAAAGAAATTCTGACCTCAGTGGTAAACCACAGTCTAGCCATAGTCAATTAGCACACTAATAGTATAACATTTCATTCTTATATCAGCTACCAAAAAACAGTTTATTTTGGCTTAAAAATAAAATATTCAGTTAGGCCTCTGAATAAGCTTTCCAACGCATTTTAGAACACCTCAATCGGATTCCCGGTTCGCAAGATATCAATTTTTCAAAACGTGACAGCATTTTAAAGAAAACTGTGAAAAACAGTGTCTCGCGCTACTGAGTCTGAGTCAGCGCGATCGGGCGCGATTAGGCGAGGAACGCACACTAGCTGTGCATCTCACTCGCGCTTGGGGCGTGATCGCAGCGCGCAATCGGGCGCTAAAATCGCAGAAATCGCGTAACGTGCAGAAAATGCAGAAATTCAGTATCCTACCCAACTATGTTCACATCATGAATTCTTCCCCAATCATCCCCAACATCAAAACTGAATTATTCATCATTTCAAGCCTCCAAATCCATCAAATTTTATTCTAACAATTCATTAATTCATGCAACACAAAATCAAATTCAGCAAGACAACATCAAAGCTCTCCA
This sequence comes from Oxytropis ochrocephala, assembly GCA_020916435.1. Taxonomy (NCBI): domain Eukaryota; kingdom Viridiplantae; phylum Streptophyta; class Magnoliopsida; order Fabales; family Fabaceae; genus Oxytropis; species Oxytropis ochrocephala. The sequence goes on from CM037088.1 coordinate 70,853,440, forward strand.
ACAGTTTCAATTCATCAAACATCACACAATATATCGAATTTATCAACAATCCCAATTTCATCAAACCCACGAAATCCCACACATCTATATATATATATATATATATCCGATTATGCCAAACGAAACGCTCACCCTTACCTTGACTATGAACGCTCCGGAAAGGTGAATGAGAACACGTACACAAAATCACAGCAACTCAATCGAACACGCTTCTCCTTCTCCCTTGACAATTCGCGATTTCCCCCCCTCTTTGATCATTGAAACAAAATCAACACAACGGGGATCAGAGATTAAAGACCACATCATTAGGAAAAAGAGGGAAACGATAAGGAATGATTGAGAGCTCTTACCTAACGAAAACTTGAGATGGTTCCTTCCTTCCTCTTCTTCTCAGCGCCGTACTCTCTCTTCTCACTCTCTCAAATTTCGTTTTCTTTCTCTGATGCAAGGAGTGAGGCGCTAACCCTAACCCCTTAGCTTCAGGAGCCTTAGGAGCGCCTAAGCTATTGGGCTTGGGCTTCCTGGGCCACTCTTCACCACCCCCGAGTTGCCAACGCTACCCCCAATGCTCGCTCCACTTCCCGAACCACGCCCATCATTTTAATTAATTTAATCACGTTTCCAATAAAATCAATAATTCAATTAAATAATTTAATTAAATTATTTCCCGTGTTACAATTCTCCCCACTTAGGATTTTTCGTCCTCGAAAACATACCGATTCAAATAACTCGATACGACTCGCATCTTATCCTCCAGTTCCCACGCCAAAGCTTTCACCACGGTGCGCCCCAAACCATACAACTTTCACTAGATTGATCTTCTTACCTCGGCGGTCTTCACTTCCCAATCCTCAATTCGCATGCAGCACGGTCTCCACGGTGAGATTATCCCGCACCTCTACATCATCCGGTTGGATCACATGAGACGGATCGCAATATACTTTGAAGTCGCGACACACGTGAAACACGTTGTGCAAGTTCGAAAGATTAGGTGGCAAGGCCACCCGATATGCAACACTTCCAACTCTTTTCCGTAATCGACACGCCCAATGAAGCGAGGAGTCAACTTCTTCGATTTCAACACGCACGACCAACGCCGATCATAGGTGTGACCTCAGAACACGTGGTCACCCGCTTCAAATTCTAAATCCTTCCTCCTTTTATCATGGTAGCTCTTTCTGCCTACTCTGCGACGCTTTCATTTTCTCCGGATCATCTTCACTTTCTCGGTGGTTTCTCTAACTACCAGTCCAAGCACAAAACTTTCCCCGTCTCGTACCAACATACCGAGTCCTACACCTCCGACCATACAATGCCTCAAACGGCGCCATCCCGATGCTGGAATGATAACTATTGTTGTATGTAAATTCGATCAAGGGGAGATGAGTATCCCACGCACCTCCTCGCTTCTAGAACACACGACCTCAACAGATCTTCCAATGATTGAATTGTCCTCTCTGTCTGGCCGTCAGTTTGAGGATGATAAGCTGAACTCAACCTCAATTTCGAACCCAACTCCTTCTGCAAACTACTCCAAAATTCCGAAGTAAACCTTGGGTCTCTATCCGACACAATTCACAAGGGAATGCCATGTAGCTTCACAATCACCTGAATGTAGATCTCTGCCAATCTCGACACCGGATACTTAATACCGATCGGAATGAAATGAGCAGATTTTGTCAATCTATCCACAAGCACCCAAATTGAATCATGTCCTCTCTTCGTATTGGGTAACCCCGTCCACGAAATCCATGGAAATACTATTCCACTTCCACTCTGGAACATTCAACGGTTGCATCATTCCCGCAGGCTTCTGATGCTCGACCTTCGATTTCTGACAGGTCAAACACGAATACACAAACTTTGCCACATCACGCTTCAATCCAGGCCACCAGAAAAACTTTTTCAGATCTTGATACATTTTTGTTGCTCCCGGATGGATACTCAACTTACTCTTGTGGCCCTCCTCGAGGATCGCCTTCCTCATTTCTTCATCTTCGGGAACACAAATTCTCCCTCGATATCTCAACACATTCTGCGCATCTATCTCAAAGTCCTCATTCCCAGACTGACCAATCCCACTCATCACATCAACCAATTTCACATCTAACTTCTGCGCTTCCCGGATACTAGCCATAAAATCATTGCCAATTTTCAAAATGCCCAACCTGACACTCTAAGGTGTGACTTCACAAACTAAACTCATGTCCCTGAATTGCTCAATCAGCTCAAGCTCTCTAGCCATCAATGCCGACATATGCAAGGTCTTCGATCTGACTCAAAGCATCTGCAACCACATTAGCTATACCCGGGTGATAACTCAATTCAAAATCATAATCTTTCAATAGTTCCAACCACCGGCGCTGTCTCATATTTAACTCTTTCTCGATCGAAGCAGATACGCGGACTCTTGTGATCACTGAACACCTCAAATCTCGATCCATACAAATAATGTCTCCAAATTTTTAATGTGAATACCACTGCGGCAAGTTCTAAGTCATGAGTGGGGTAATTCTTCTCATGAGTCCTTAATTGCCTCGACGCATAAGCGACCACTTTCCCATTCTGCATAAGCACACCACCCAAACCCATCTTGGAAGCATCACAATATACTAGAAATGACTCAACCGGACTAGGTAAGGTCAACACTGGAGATGTAGTCAATCTCCTTTTCAGCTCATTGAAACTTTCTTCACATCGGTCATCCCAAACAAAAGCTTTGCCCTTGCAAGTTAATTGGGTCAATGGCAGAGCCAACTTCGAAAACCCCTCAATGAATCTTCTATAATAGCCAGCTAATCCTAGAAAACTCCTTATTTCAGTAACTGACTTTGGAGACTCCCACTGCAACACTGCATCAACTTTGGAAGGATCCACTGCAATCCCTTCACTAGAAATCACATGACCGAGAAAACTGACCCTTTTCAACCAAAACTCACACTTGGACAGCTTGGCATATAACTTTCGACTCCTCAGAATTTCTAACACCAACCTCAGATGTTCCGCATGCTCCTCTTCTGACTTAGAGTAAATCAGAATGTCATCAATGAAAACCACCACAAACTTGTCCAAGTACTCACGGAAGATTTGGTTCATGTATCCCATGAATACTCCCGGCGCATTAGTCACACCGAAAGGCATAACGGAATACTCATAGTGCCCATATCTTGTCCTGAATGCCGTCTTCGGAACATCTTCATCCTTGACCTTGATCTGGTGATAACCAGACCTTAAGTCAATCTTGCTAAATACTTGGCAACGGGTACTTGTTCTTGATTGTAACTTTATTCAACTGACGGTAGTCTACACACAACCTCATACTCCCATCTTTCTTTTTCACTAGCAACACTGGGGCTTTCCAAGGTGACACACTCGGTCTCACAAACTTCTTTTCTAACAAATCTTCAAGTTGCTTTTTCAATTCTGCCAACTCAGATGGTGCCATAGACACAGGCTTGGTGCCAGGAACCAGGTCAATAGTAAACTCCACCTCTCTCTCTGGTGGTACATCCGGAATCTCATCAGGGAACACCTCAGAAAACTCACGCACTACCGGCAGTTCATCAACCTTCGCTTGCTTCTCAGCAGACAACGATGCTAATAGAGAAACAGCTGAACCTCTTCTCTCATCATCCGGTGTAGCTGACCCGCAGATAGAAAACCAGACTTCTCTTCATGCGAAGCAAAACTCACGGACCTTTCACGACAATTGATATGAACATGGTTATCAACTAACGATCCATACCTGAATGACATCCATCCCACTCGGTGCAAGCAGCAAATCGGATCAACTAAAAATTCTCTACCATACATAGATACGGGGCATTTAGCACAAACAATGGAGGTAGTCACCAACCCTTAGCCGAGTATCGATAACCATCTCCTCAACATATCGATAAAACAAGGCTTAAGTTCTCAACACATGCAAAGAACAATAAAACTATGGGTAGCACCAAAGATCAACAATAGCAAAGAAGAGGAGTATTATTGATATAGCACGTACCTCGAATCTCGTTCACTACGTCGGACCAGCTAGAGCAAATACTTTTCCATACGACTTCTCTTTCTTGGGTTTTGAGGACTGTGTACTGATGTGACCACTCTCCCCACAATTAAAGCATAGCACCTCCTTCTTATCACAGTTGGAAGCCATGTGTCCCTCCTTCCCACACCGGTAACATCTCTTCACACCCTTGTTTGGACAAACGGGCTCTTATGGCCCACTTTCCCACATGTGTAACAAGTAACACCGCTCGCAAAGATCTCCCACTTCGCTTAGCCTCACCAGCAAACTTACCAACAAACTTCCCTTTGCCCTTACCAGCAGGCACCTCATATTGTAACACTGGGGGCCGAGTAGTGTAGTGGTCTGTATGTAGGTTATGTTGTGTTGTAAACCTATGCCTTTTCGGACTTGTATTATTTTGATTATGTTGTAACTAATAACATATGACTTGTTGAGCTCGGTTCCTTCTTCGCCGAGGTCTTGTATATATGTACACTACACTACCACTTTATTTTAGGCTGCGCAAATGTAACTTGTTGTGTTTGATTGTTTTGCTTGGTTAAGTCCTTGTAGAAAAATGTAGCACTCCTTGAGTGGTTTTTGAAAACTCTGATTTAATTGCTAAGTAGTATTAGAATTTAAGGGGGTGTTACACATATGGCTTACCACGACCAGGAGAAATTCTTTTGCTTTTCTTTCATAACTCTGGAGAAGGCATTATTGTCCTCTTCAAAAATTGCGCACTATTAACCAACAATGGGAACACACGGATCTGCTGATACCCTATGGCTCTCTTAATGTCAGCACGCAACCCATTTTCAAACTTAATGCATTTGGAGAACTCAGCACCTTCTCCATTATAGTGCGGATAAAACTTGGACAGCTTAGTAAACTTTGCAGCATATTGGATACGGACATACTACCTTGTTCAAGTCTCAAAACTCAACCTCCTTCTTCCCGCGGACATCCCCGGATAGTACTTTCTCTTGAATTCCTCTCAAACACGGTCCAAGTAACCTCCTCATTGGCGATCGTCAACCCTCGACTAGCTGCCTCCACCAATCATAAGCCTCTTTCTTCAACATGTGTGTGCCATAGCGAACCTTACGAGCATCGGTGCAATCCATAACGGAAGATCCGCTCCATTTCACTTAGCCACTCAAGGGCACCATCAGGATTATACCCGCCTTCAAAAGTAGGAGGGTTCTCACGCTGGAATGTAGCCAAACTACGCGTTCCATCACCAATAACATTGGGTATATGTAACACCCTAAGTAATTTAATTATTTATTTAATTAAGTTATTTGTGGATTACAACATTTTTACTAAATCAAAGAACTAACTTAGAATTGTATGGTTTTTAGGAAATGTATGAGTATTGGAGGGGGGTGTGATTAGAGGCCCATAGTCCATAATGGGCCCATATCCATAATTAATTTTGTTGGGCTTCATATCTTGAAGATAAGTAAGAAGACTTGTCTTCTTGATATTTATAAGAAAAAGGAAGAAGCAAAATCATACAAGTAAGTGAGAAAAGTCAACAAAGGGAGGAAGGAAAAGACAAAAGAGAAAGGAAAAAGAAGAAGCAAGAACGGAGAAGAAGAGGAGAGGAAGCCGTGGGTTTTCTAGAGTTTTGAGATTGGGGTTTTCATCATCTAGCAATTTTGGTAAGTGATTTTGATGCCAATCTCACTAGTTTTTCATTCTCTTTCTTTTGGTGTAAGTATTAACCTATGTATTCCATTATTTTGGAATCTACCTTGAAAAGGGATTCAAGCTCAAGAAGTGGAGTTTTAGCTTGTTGAAGGTTTGAAGAGTGAAGAGTAGGATAATCTGCAATTCCTAAGGTTAGGGGACTCTTTTTATACCTATAATAGTTCATAGGATTTGTGTTATATGAGGGTTAGGGTTTTAGAAATGAGAATTGATTGATTATGTGTTGATGAAGTGTGTCTTGATTGATTAAGTGTTGTTGTGATGCACTTTGATTGAGTATTGAGTTGCTTGAATTGATTTGGTGAGTTGTTTGAAGGTGGTGCTCAAAAATCAAATTTTTGAGGTCTATGTGTGCTTAGGGTTTTGATAGAAATGGTGATTGAAAAATGAGATTTTATTATTTGATGTGTTAATGAGTTATTTGAAGTGGTTTGGTGTTGAGTTGAGTATTGAAATTGTGTTGGAAAAGTTATTTTGAAAACTGAATTTTTGGTGGTTGGTGTGCTAAGGGGGGCGCCAATTCAGGCTGCCCCTGGCGCCCATTGGCGCCTGGTTGCTGTGTTTGCATGGCAAGGGCGCCATTTTGCTAGGCACTTGGCGCCTAGGTGTGCCCTGGAAACCCAAGACGCTGTTTTGGTCCCTAATTGTTCTGTTGGTCCTGAAATGTGCTGTTTTGGTTCTGGTGTACTGTTTTTGTCCCGGTGTGACAGTTTTGTCCCCGGTGTACTATCTTTGTCCCGGTATGACAGTTTTGTCCCCGGTATGCTGTTTTGGTCCCTATGTGACAGTTTGGTCCCTGGGGCGTGTTTTTGGTCCCGGTGTGGGAATTTAGTCCTTGGTGTGATTTAATCCATTGACTGTGATATGTGAAAATTATTGTTGGCCCACAAGGCTATTTTTGATGATGGCAATAATGATGATGTTGATTCTTATGATGTTGAATTTGATGATGGTGATTAAATTGATGATGGATCTATGTTGTTTGAGATTCATGTATGACGTATCCGTGTGATATAAATTATGACGTTGGAATTAATGATGATGATAATTCCGGTATGAGGTGATGATGATGATTGATGCATTGTTTATCGAGTCTCATGATTCATATGCATCAAAAGTGGCGTTGTTGTCTTTATGGCAATGGTAAGGGGCGTTGTTGCCTATATGGCAATGGAATATGATGATTATTGGTACCACATGCATATGCCCTAGGTGTGAAGGGGTTGCATTCATGCATTTCACTCATGAATTTGGTGTTGTTCATTGGTGTGATATGTGATGAGTTGTTGATGTGTTTTATCCATGTGATACCCGATATGGTGAATCTGTGAAATAAAATATATCTTTGAGGTTGTGGTAAGTTGATGTTGGTAGGGTGTTTGCTCGAATATAATATTCATCTTATTGGCTATTATTTGTGTAAAGAGACTCACCCTAGATCGCTTGGAATGTTGCTCTATTGTGGCAATGCCTGCAGTCATGAAGATTGAGATTGTTCAACCTATCTTGATGGGTTGTTTTGAGTCATGCTCGATACGTAGCACACGGGGCGTAGTATTATGTTGTATTTTTCTTTGTCTTTGTTGTATTACTCTTTCTTGGTGTTGTAAAAGAGTTGTTGCTAATATTTTGATGTATTCATTTGTGAGTTATGTTATGATCTTTGTATTGAGGAGACAGGATTGGTATCGCCGGATTTACGTGCTATGTATTGTAAATATATGTATATATGAGCATGAATCGTTGTTGTTATTTATGAAGTAAATGTGACACTTTCTTCCTTATGTGCGAAAAATTTTGAAACTCGATTTTTAATTACTAATAAGGTAGATATTAGAAGGGTGTTACATTAGTGGTATCGGAGCGATTCGATCTGTAGGCCAAGTTGTCTAGTGTCGAGTCTTGGTACTCGTTTTAATCAAAATTTGTGTTGCGTTGATTAGTGAAGTGGGACGGGACGATATGATTGCTATTGTTGATTTCTTTGCTAAGCGTGTTGTGTGCTCTTAGCATATGTGTAAAATTTGGAGGATTGTAGTTGTTACCTTAATTAATTGGTTACGTGAGTAGGAGGGATGATCACCCCAAGAACTCATCACCAATGAAAGAGGCGACAATCACTTATCGTTATTATTATTTTGGGTTAGATGTGATTCTTGATATGGGTGGTTGGTGGATAACCATGTTTGTATCAATTGCTTTGGTAATAAGCGGCGAGTTTCCTTTCTCGAAGAGGAGGAATCTATTCTTTTGTCTGCTGGTCAGTTGCATAAGGTAATGAAGGAGGAAGTTAACCTGTTTGCTTTGATGGAGTCGTTGGGTGTTGAGAGTCAGTCTAAGATTGATGAGTTGTCGGTAGTGCGAGAATTTTCTGAGGTATTTCCTGATGATATTCCAGATATACCACGAGAGAGGGAAGTTGAATTCGCTATTGATCTAGTACCTAGTACTAGGCCTGTGTCTATGGCACCTTATAGGATGTCTGCATCCGAGTTATCTGAGTTGAAGAAACAACTTGGGGAGTTGCTTGAAAAGAAATTTATACGGCCAAGTGTGTCGCCGTGGGGTGGTCATGTGTTGTTAGTAAAGAAGAAGGATGGGAGCATGAGGCTCTGTGTTGATTATCGGCAATTGAATAAGGTGACGATCAAGAACATATATCTGCTTCCAAGAATTGATGATTTGATGGACCAATTGGTGGGAGCCTGTGTGTTTACCAAGATTGATTTGAGATCGGGGTATCATCAGATTACGGTAAAGGATGGAGATATTCCGAAGACGGCATTCAGAACGAGGTATGGTCATTATGAGTATGCGGTGATGCCATTTGGTGTCACTAATGCTCCGGGGGTATTCATGGAATATATGAATCGTATTTTTCATGAGTATCTAGATCGGTTCGTGGTGGTCTTCATTGATGACATTTTGGTGTATTCTAAGTCCGAGGAGGAGCATGCGGAGCACTTGAGGATGGTGTTGGAGATCTTGAGAGATAGGAAGTTGTATGCTAAATTGTCTAAGTGTGAATTCTGGTTGAAAGAGGTGAACTTTCTTGGACATGTTATTTCTGGTAGAGGTATTGCAGTGGATCCTTCTAAAGTTGAGGCTGTGTTGAATTGGGAGGCTCCTAAGTCAGTCACTGAGATTAGAAGCTTTTTGGGGTTAGCCGGTTATTATAGAAGATTCATTGAAGGTTTTTCTAGTTTGGCCCTTCCGTTGACTCAGTTGACTTGTAAAGGGAAAGCTTTTGTTTGGGATGCTCGTTGCGAGGAGAGTTTTAATGAATTAAAGAGGAGATTGACAACTTCGCCTATTTTGACTTTACCTATTCCGGGTAAGTCATTTGTGGTTTATTGTGATGCTTCCAAGATGGGTTTGGGAGCTGTGCTTATGCAAGAGGGTAAGGTAGTTGCTTATGCTTCTAGATAGTTGAGGACTCATGAGAAGAACTACCCTACGCATGATTTGGAACTTGCTGCTGTTGTGTTCGCATTGAAGATTTGGAGGCATTATTTGTATGGTTCCAGATTTGAAGTGTTTAGTGATCACAAAGGGTTGCATTATTTGTATGATTTGGATATATATTATGTTGTAAGTACTTCTTAGTTTAATATGGTCTTTTGGTGATATGTACATATGTGTGTATCTATATTGGATTGGAATGATATTAGCTGAATTTTGTTGGAATGATATTGGATGAATTTTGTTGGCAAGGAATGAATTTATAACTTGTAATTAAAAGGGAGAATAAACAAAAATAAAAAAAATATTTAAAAAAAATCAGTCAAAAGGTAGCGTTTTCCTTTAAAACGCTACAAATGAAATTAAAAAAAAAATCAGTCAATACGTAGCGTTTTATAGAGAAAACGCTAGAAATGAAATTAAAAAATTCATTCAATACCTAGCGTTTTAAGAAAAAACGCTAGGTATGGACAAAATGCACTAGAGGATCCCTAGCGTTTTATAGAAAACGCTAGGTATGGACAAAATGCGCTGCAGGATCCCTAGCGTTTTACAGAAAACGCTAGGTATGGACAACATTACATTACAAAATGGCTAGCGTTTTTTAAAAAAACGCTAAGTATGAGCGAAACACGCTGGGTCAATGGCTAGCGTTTTTTAAAAAAAGCTATGTATGTCCACGCTGGGTCAATGGCTAGCGTTTTGTAAAAAACGCTACGTATGTCCAAAACACGTTGGGTCAATGGCTAGCGTTTTTAAAAAAATGCTACGTATGTCCAAAACACGCTGGGTCAATGGCTAGCGTTTTTTAAAACGCTACTAATGGGGTGTACGCATCTGTAGCGCCAGCTTCTCTAGCGTTTTAAAACGCTACCAATGCCCAAACAAAATGCTGCAAATCCTTAAATCTATTGAAGTGTCTGACTTCATTGAGCAATCAATGGAAGTCTTCATGGATGACTTTTCTGTATTTGGAGAAACATACTCCTTGTGTCTTTCAAACTTAGAAAAAATTCTTCAAAATGTGAAGACACTAACTTAGTACTTAATTGGGAAAAATGTCATTTCATGGTTAAAGAAGGCATTGTGCTTGGTCATAAAATATCCAAAAAAGGTCTTGAAGTGGATAGGGCAAAGATTGAGGTAATTGAGAAACTACCACCTCCATCAACAATCAAAGGGATTAGAAGTTTTTTAGGACATGCAGGGTTCTATAGGATATTTATCAAAGATTTTTCAAAAATCTCAAAACCATTGTGTATGCTTTTGCAACATGATGTGCATTTCAACTTTGATGAATCTTGTATGTGTCATAACCTGATTTTGTCTGTCTAGGTCAAAACCCTAATTTTTACTAAAAATAAATAAATCAAGGTTTGACATTAACTTCAAAGGTTGTAAAGAGCATCATGCATGCATTTCAGGGTTTTAGAAATCATTTTAGGATTAGGAAAGCATTTTAAGGCATTTTAAAGTAAATTAGGGTTTTTAGGGCAAAAGGGCATTTTGGTCATTTTACAAAAAAGTGGTAATTTTTCACCAAAAGGAATATTCTTCGGGAATCTACAAGGTGAGGTGCCATATCATTTTTGGGATTGATGATCTCATAAATGGAAGCCCAATCATTTATATTCCTAGTATTTGGCCCAATGTGGTAAGATTTTATGGAATTATCCTAAAAGAATAATCAAAAAATGAAAGGATAAGGTAGTGCACAATAGTACAATAGTACAATATGACAACTTGCAAAACTTGGGCACCACTCTCCCTCTCATTTTCGTGCCCCACAGCTAATTATCCCTCCTTTTGTGATTTATTTTCATTACTTGCAAAGTGTATCTCAATCATGACCCTCCATTCAAATTAAGATGCAAATCTCCACCATTCATTCATAGTTAATGACAATCTTGTAATATGCAATTGTGGAGAAACATTTTTGGAAATTCACACCCTCTCCACTCCCCTCATGAGTGCACATATACACCCACTCACTCCCTCATTTGTGCTTTCTCAATGTCCTCAATCCATGTGATCATCAATCCTAGCCTTTGATTCAAAATTAAGGTCCAATCCTAGAGCACAACTAGAATGCAAGGACCAAAACACCCTCAACCATAATTGCATTCTATAAATACCTTGTTAAGCCCATCTCTCACAATCTTTGGCCTCTCATTTCTCACTCACATAAACCCTAACACACTCCCTCTCCTCTCCCACTCTCTTGGCCGAATACAACCCACCACCACTACTCCTCCATTCTTCAATTTTTCACCATCAAATCTTCCATTTCTTTGATTCCTACACTAGATCATCTTCTACCATTCTATTATCTTCAAGGTTTCATCATCAAATCTCCAAGATCTAGCTATTGTTGAAGTTCAAGAGTAGATCCAAGTTTGTTCTTGAGTTCATTTCATATCTTTCTTCATTTCTTTGTGAGATTTTGAGGTAAGCCTTGAATCTTTGCATCTAGTCTTTAAATTCTTGCATAATCTCTCTTCTCCTCAACTCAACTCCTTCATATTGTTGTTGTTGCTTTGAGGAGCCACTTCAAACTCTATTGACAAGCACCTAGGGAGGCTTGGGGGTTTAAGGTGGCTCATTGGCTTTGGAGGAGTTGTTCTTGTGTTTTCTTGCATTTCCTTGCATATCCATCTTGTTTGCATAATTTTGGTCAAATAAAACTCATTTTTCATGCTTATTAGCTTCGGCAAAGAAGGGAAAAATGGGGTTCTTATGTGTTCTTGCTTATTTCATGAGTTGTAGTTGAATAATTGCTTGATTGTGGGTATGTGTGGCCTCGGGTTAAAGCTCAAGAATTAGGGTTTGTGTTTTCTTTTGATTCCTTTGATTTTTGTGTGAATAAAATGCATGATTTGCTTGATGTTTTATCTTAACCTTGCATGGTAGATTAGGGTTATATCTTATAATGTTTTGTGTGTTAATTTGTCAATTTTTGCATGAAATAAGTTGATGATTCAATGCACAATTGCATTCGGCCATGACTAGGGTTTTTGCCCCTTTTGATTGCTTGAAAATTGTCATTTTGATTGTGTTTGAGTAAATGCAAGTTGTGCAATTGTGTTTGTTCACTTTTTACCATTTTACTTTACCACTTCATTAACTTTTTACCAAAAAACATAAAAAACATTTTAGCACTTTGGTTTTTACCATTTTACTTAGTTTTTACCAAAACATTTTCACTTCACCTCATAAAACATTTTTACCCTCTTGCATTCATAAACTTTTACCAAAACTTTGCCCCAACTTTTTACTTTAACTTGCTTGTTTAGTTAAGTTATTTAGTGAAATAATAAGAAGGTCTTCACCTCTTCATGTGCTTCGCACACTTCAAAAGAATTAGGGTTTGGGTTTGTTCCTAAGTGCTTGCTTTAATAAATTTGTCTTTATTGATGATTGGCAAGAGGATTCGCACTTGTGCACTCTAATTTAAGTGTTGAGGATTGACCAAAGTGATTCAACATACTTTGATGCTTTGATTGCTAAGATGACTTGCTTGTTTATGGTTTGCCAATGATCATACTTGAGGCTACTCTTTTGAATTCATTTGTGCCTAAAACTTCCTTATCTACTCTCGTGTGGTATCATCAATACTTAGATAGGTCCATTCCTTACATTGCATCTTCCACTAGATGTGCATTTAGATTCCCTTGCGTTTTGTAGAAATGTTTGAGTATGGTCCTCACCTAGCATCTTCCATTAGATGTGCATTTAGGTTCAATCTTGCCTACTCTTGCATTTTTGTTTAATGCCCAATTCAAGTTCCTTCTTTGCCTATTTATGTGTTGTGGTCTAATATGTGTAGTCTAATATGTGTAGTCTATGCTAATATTTGCACAAGAATTCAAATGAGATTAGTTGCAAGTTATGTCCATGTTGTTGCTTGCCTAAGGATTCGATTTCAATGATTGTGCCATGCTTGAATATCCAAATCTTCTTGCATTCATTGTTTTCTTTTCTAAATAGCTTAGCATGAAAATGGTGACTAGTGACAATCACCCATAACCTTTGTTAGTTTGGTTGTCATGAGAGCCTAAATTTCAAAAAAAGATGTTTTCATATGCATAAGCTACTAGCGATAATCACCCATAACCTTTGTTAGTTTGATTATCATGAACGCTTTCAATTTCAAAAGATATTTTCCTAAGCATCAAAAGCTATGGCAAGTTGTTAGTGATGACCACCCATAACCCTTGTTAGTTTGGTCATCATGAAGGCTTTCATTTTTCAAAAGAGATTTTTACATGCATTTAAGTGAGTTTTTAGTAATGATCACCCATAACCTTTGTTAGTTTGATCATTATGAACACCCTTCACTTTTCAAAACCAAAGCAAAAAGACTTTCACTTTCAAGGCTCGTTAGAACTACGTCGCTTTGATTCCCATTTGGGATACGTAGGAGCGAGCCACATTCTCGTCATGCGCAACCATAAAAATTAGCATTTGCATAACAAAAAAGAAAAGAGTTATTTTCATAACAAAAAAGAATCACTTTCGCAAACCAATATCATTTTCAGAACAAAAACATTCTCCTTTCAAGAATTCATTTTCAATAATAATAATTGACATAATGTAAACGACAAGAATGTAAATGACTAAAGATAAAGTGCAGAAAATAAGAACAGAAAACTAAAGTGCAGAAAAATTAAAGAACAAGAAATAAAAGATGAAGAGAATATTGCATAAACTGAGATTAAACTTTAGAGTAATTTTGCAAGTGATAATGTTTTGAATACAAGTGAAGAGAGAGCCTTTATATAGCCTAGGATCAGTAGACAATCACATAAGTTCACAATCATGGCCATAAAAACCCACTAAGAAGAAGAAGGGATCAACTTTGTAACTGAATTTTAAGTAGCAGGAAGGTCGCACGGGTCGTGCTCAACAGGCGCACGGGTCGTGCTCTGTGTTCACAAATGTTATTTTCCCAATTTTTGAAGGCGCACAGGTTGTGCTATCTTCCGCACGGGTCGTGCTTGGTTTCTGACTTTTTTATTTTATTTATTTTTCTTATTCCTCCTTTCATGCTCTTTTGATCCTTGCTATTCATTCCTCCAAAATTTCTCTGTTTCTCCATTTTTAGTCCTGAATACACAAAACTAACATTTTGTAGTAAAATAGCTCCAAAATAGAACTAAAATTCCACAAATTTTATTTAATTCATAGACTAAAAACACTCTAAATTATGACTTATCACAAGGCCGTCGAACGCCAAGCTTTGAATGCCCGAATCGGTTAGTACAAGGCCAAGCTCAAAAAGCTAGAGAACCACAACCTATGGGATGAGGGTGACCTGTTGGATCAAGAGGACAAGCTGATCTGTGCCCGAGACGTCCTCATTTCGGAGATTTTCGGGTTCAACCAAACGCTTTTGGACACACTGGATTATATTCAGTCGACAGGGGAAGACCTGGACAAACTCGAAATCCAAGTAATCAGCTACGAGGGTGAGGCCGAGGAGCATGACGCCTTGATGGCCGAGCTGGAAGAGCTTAATGTAACACCCCAAAATAATTCAATTAATTAACTTAGTTGAGTTATTAAGGGTTTGCAACATTTTACTCTTAAGTCAAGTAATTCATTAAGTAAAAGCTAAGAATGTGTTACTATTTTAGGGAAATGTCAAAGTAGGTAAAGAGTGTGGGTAGTAGCAAGCCCACGGCCTAAATAAGGCCAAGGCCCATTTAAGTCCATTGGGACATATTAAATGGTACCTTCGAAGGAGACATCCCATTCAGTTCAAAAATATAGTTAAGTTTCTATATTGAGGGAAGTAGAGAGAGAAGTGAGAGAACAGAAGAGAGAGAAGGAAGAGAACTTGAGCGTGGAGAGTTCAAGCTAGGAGAGAGAGAGGAGAGCTTGTTCTTTGTGGTTTGTTGGAGAGTGAAGGTTTCTCATCTCTTCTCGAATCATTAAGGTTAGAGGGGTCTTTTAATCCTTGTAATATTCTGTGTTTGATAGTGTTTTGGTGTGAGTGGTTTTGATCACCTTGCATGTGTGTTTTATGTGTTGTTCGGGATGTATCTTTGTGCGTTTTGCTCCTTGCTTGAGATTTGTGGTGAGATACGACGGTGATCGGTTGGGAAAGAGAGAGGAGTGTAACTCTCTCTGTTTTTGTGTGGTGGTGCAAGTGAGCTTTGCATGGTGAGGCATCAAAGTGTAAATCGGTGTAGTGTGAAGAAATGAGCTTGCATGTAGAGTTAAGGAGAGGATCGGAGCAAATGGAGTGAGTATCCGAGTGAGCATGCGTGAAGTGAGTGGAAATGAGCTTGCATGTTTAGTTTAAGTGAAGAAACAGAGTAAAAGAAGTAAAAGGGGGAGTTAAAGCGCCTTATTACGCGCGTAAACCGAAATACCTTAAGCCTAGAGTGAGAGAAACCGAGCTTGAGGGAAGTCAACGCTTAGAGTGTCTTAGTGTTGAGGGTTTGTTGGTGAGTTTGAGGGAGAGTATGTGTCTAAACACCATTAACGAGGGGTAGGGACGCATAAACCGGAAGTGTAGGTGTGTCTCGCGCTTAGGTTACCCGAGGTGTAGAGGTCCTCGGTAGCCGAGGTAGCGTCATCGAGGTTAACGCCCAAGTGCCTAAGAGTAGGTGAACTGAACCATGGGATACTGAGGAGTGAATTTCCCATGACTTAGATGATTTTGGTGTAAGGAGTGCGTAACTATGAGCGCGATCTGAAATGAGGGTTTAGGTGTGGTTAGGCTGAGGTACACACAGTAGTGTCCGAGGTGATGTTGCGTGGTTAGCCGAGGTACACATATAGTGTGCCGAGGTGAGGTTAAGCGCCAATGTTATCTAACACATTGTGGGACGCCATCTTTGGGAGTGCTACTTTAGCACCAATGTGCATAAGTAAGGAGCGATTAAGTCCATTTTGGTCCTTAGGTAACATTTTGGTCCCTAAGTTGTCGTTGGGGTCCTCGGTGTGACAAGTAGTCCACCATGGATTGCCGAGGTCGAGAAGTCGGTTGTAGGTCCTAAGGTGATTCTACCGGTGTTGTAGGGTCGACCTTAGCACTATGATGATGTCTAGGTGGTGTAGACGTCAGTGTGAGCGACGGAGTAACGACGGTGAACGACGGTGTAAACATTCACATACGTTATGATTGATTTGTGTGTGATTGTATTTGTCATGAAGTCACATGTTCATGTGCATATTACGACGGAGGAGGTCTCGGCCTCGGATATGGTGGGACTTCGGTCTCCATATCAAATAACGACGGAGTTAACGACGGAGATGCCGACGGGCTAAATAACGACGGTGGAGGTACCTCATTGCATAATGCCCTGTGGATGGGTTGCATACATGCATACATTACATGAATTGTTGTGTTTGAGCTGGTTGATAATTGTTGTGTTTATGTGGACTATCGGTGAGTGACTGTAATTACTGAACCGAGGTGTTTTTAGTGCTATCTCTATCCTTAAGCTTTCTTCACATTATATTACTTGTGTTAAGAGACTCACCCTAGCTGCTTATTGTTGCCTGCTCTCGTGGCAACTTGCAGGTACTCATGAGTGATAGCTGTGCCTAGTTGATGTTGGTTGAGTCTGCTCTGGTCGTGTAACACTGGGTTGGGGCCGAGTAGATTATTTTGTACTCTTTATACTGATCTTGTGTATATTTTGCTAGATAGTCTTTTGGAACTAAAACTCTCATATTTGTGTAACTATTACTATGTAATATGACTTGTTGTGTTCTTGTCGAGGTGTCTTATATGATGGGTCGAGACCTTTTTTGCCGTGGTGATGCGCATATTTGCATGCTTGTATAATCTTGTGAAACTGCTTTTGAACTAATTGATTTTTACATTTTCCTTTTAATCACCAAATGTAGCACTCCTTTGAGTGGAATTTTGAAACTCTGATTTTAATTTAGTAGACCGAATTGATTAAGATAAGGGGGTGTTACACTTAAGGCTGAGGCCGAGAAGTACAGGGAGAGGGTTCGAGCTGACTGAGGCCGCAGTGAAGGAGAAGGAAGCCGAGGAGACCGCTCTATCACGCCGATCGGAGGGTTATCTCCAGCTCGGATTCGAGCGTTGCCGAGCTCAGGCTGAAATCCTTCATCCCGAGTTGCCGCTGCAGAAGCTGAACTTGGATCATGTGGTATTCGATGGCAAAATTGTGATCCCTGGACGAGGCCGAGGTGATTTTCTCTCCCCTGCATGGGTCAAACGAAGAAGAAGAGGATACAAGTGAAGACCTCCAAACCGACGAATATTCGTTAGATGAATCCCCGTCGGTTAGTGATGATTAGCATGTAATTTTTCTTTTTTTTGGCCGGCATATATACCGGATGTAATAGTGTAACAGCCCAGGTCCACCGCAGCGGCCAACCCAGCGCTATTACCTCACGATCTTTTCTACCCCCCTTGTAAAAATTTTGCCTTCCGTGGGAATCGAACCTTGTACCTGAGGCATAAGTACAAGTTAAACACACTTCCCACTTCCAATTGAAGCGTCGAACCTTGTACCTGAGGCATAAGTACAAGTTAAACACACTTCCCACTACCAATTGAAACGCGCTTCAATTGGTAGTGGTAGGTGTGTTTAACTTGTACTCATGCCTCAGGTACAAGGTTCGATTCCCACGGAAGGCAAAAATTCTACAAGGGGGGTAGAAAAGATCGTGAGGTAATAGCGCTGGGGTGGCCGCTGCGGTGGACCTGGGTTGTTACAAATAGCGTTCCAGTATATAAAATCAACTTTTGATCAATTTCGTTTTGTTATGACCTTTTCGCTGCGTCCCTATTAGTCGTACCAAAGTCGGGTCCAAGGATCGTGCTCGCGGTGAGACTTATCGAGAGAGCAAAATAGAGAGCCGTAGTAAAACGTTGTCAGAATGCTTAAATGTACGTGTACCTCGAGTGCTGGATCATATGTCGTCGGACTCTCTGACGGAACACAGTTCTGACGTCAGAAAGGTCTTCTTACCGGGATCGATGTGGATCCGAGCCTTCTTACCAGGATCGCTGTGGATCCGGGCCTTCACTTTGACCAAATCCGCAAGGACTTCTTCCCACGCCCTTTGGTGGAGATGAGTACCTCGGACACTGTTCCTGGGTGTATCAGCAATTACAAGAACTGCCAACAGCAATGGGGCCGTCGGCCCAGCCCAACGTAACCGGCCCAAGCACGCTGCTTGGACCGCAATTCTCGCAACCGGCCGAAATCTTCGCTAACGGTCGACACTCTACAGTATATATATGCCATTCGCGCATGGCATCAGGTAGGTTCTCTTACCTTGTGTTATCTGCCCGAGCGACCCCTTACTTGATCGTCGGAGTGTCTTTGCAGGTAACACCTGAGGTGCTCAGCGTGAAGCCTAGACCGGTCCTTTCTCCTATTCAACGGCCGGCCCGATCCAGCGAACAATTTCAACACTTCATTGGTCGATACGATCAATTGGCGACCACGATGGGAGGCGAGCGCTATCCTACCTCATTCATGGCTCCACGCGACCGCCCCGGGCGAGGGCCTCATCCGGACTCAACCCCTCGGGCAACATCCTCGAATGCGCGGACCCGGAGGGCGTGGCGCATTACGATCCACAAATCTCAAGGACATCCACGGCGAGAGCCTACGTGCACTGCGGCCGTGGACCCGGTCCTTCAACGATTCAGCCGCCTGCCGTTCCTAATGATCTACCGCCCGAGCTGATTGAAGCGGGCATTCGGGAACCATTGCGAGCATGTCACTCAAAGCCGTTCTCTACAGATCTGCATAACAAGAACCAGTTATCGCAGATAGAGACGAAGCGATCTCTCTCGCTACAAAAAGAGGTCTATTCGGACCGCCGCCGTGCGGAAGACGGAGAACCTGCGCTCGACTCCGACCACGCTGGCGTGCACATCGCTCCCCCTCCTAGAAGGAGCCTTTCGCCGAGAGAGCACCACCCACCGGTCTCCCGCGCGACGAACAAGGGCACGTGAGGTCGCCCCGGCAGAAACGGCGCAGACGTCGTTCGTTATCTTATGATGACGATGATGATTCCGGGCCACCGCCCCGACACGGCCGCCGCCCACCAGGTACTCTTCTAATGAGTAAATGCGGTTCACGTCGGTCGAGAAGGTGTCTTGGGACTCTCGTGAAGAACTTGAAGATTACGAGAGATGGAAGGATCGGGGGCGTCTCACATCGGCCGAGAGAGGCCAAGCGAGCGCCCCGAAGACCTCCTCAACTTCCACCGTCGTCGCCCATCCGAGTGCTTTATGGAATGCCGGCAACGCGGCGTGCCTCGCTATGCAACCCTTTGGGTCGAGCGGCATTCAAGACGATCCACGGCCCATTCCAGAGATTTAAGAAAGCCTCTGTCTGAATAAGTTTGACGGTCGTGGCGACCGGATAAGCATCTCGGTACTTTAACAATTATTGCGATTCTGAGAGAACCGGGTTCGACCATGAAGTCTTGCAGTTTGTTCCTCGATCTTTGGACGGTCGGGCATTAGAATGGTGGGAGACACTTCGCCCCAATACTATCTCCTCATGGCAAGACCTGATCAGAATCTTCTTATCGCACTATACGGCCAACCGCTGCCAATATCGATATGAAGAACACTTGGACACGATTGTTCAAGGTGATAATGAGACGAGAGGCGATACATAGACCGGTTCAATACCGAGGCCGAGTGCATTCGTGACTTGTCGATAAAGATAAATTGAAGTATCTAAAGCGTGGTATTCGACCGGACCACAGGTTCGTAGAGGAATTCACGTTGAACCATTATCAAGATCTCAGCTTCTTCCTAACAAGGGCCAACGTCCATATGGCGTATGAAGAAACTTTAGCCGCAAGAAAGGCCGCCCGTGCGTGACCAAAGGAAGAGCAAGACAGACCGGCTAAAGCTCGTGAAGGTCGCCGAGACAAACAAACGATTTCGAGAGACAAGAAGTTTGATCATCGCACTCGCCTCAACACCTCCATTGCACAAATCTATAGTGAGTGCGAACAATGAGTTTGTGGGTGTAAAGCGGCCCGATCCACTCGTGCTCAAGAAAGGGGCACGACCAGACCAAAAAGGTATTGCTGTTACCACAAAAGCAAGGGTCATGATACTAACGATCGTATGGCCTCAAAGACGATATGAAGAGCTCATTCGAGAAGGCAAGTTGGGCAAGTATGTGAGATCGGAGGAAGACGACCGACCTCAAGAGAAGACGAAAGAGAAAGATCAGGACAGAGGAAAGGGTGCTCTAGTCATAACGAGCACTGTAACAGCCCAGGTCCACCGCAGCGGCCACCCCAGCGCTATTACCTCACGATCTTTTCTACCCCCCTTGTAGAATTTTTGCCTTCCGTGGGAATCGAACCTTGTACATGGGGCTCAAATACAAGTTCAATCTACTTCCCACTACCAATTGAGCTAGTTGTAACACCCCAAATAATTTAATTAAGAACTTGATTAAATTGTTTAAGTGTTGCACTATTTTTAATTATATTAAATTATAATATGGTGTTTATAATTTAGTATTTTATTTTAATTAAAGGGAATGGTGGAAGAAATGGAGAGGGGGTGTAAAAAGGGCCCAAGGTGCGCTTGGCCCAATGTACATATACCCAAAATTGGAATTTGCTCTCATTGTGAGAAGGAAGAAAGAGCTTGCGAAGAGAGAAGAGAGAAAGGAAGAGGAAATCGGCGCAAACCCTAAGGAGAAGAGGGAGAGAGCTTCGCACCAAGGAGAAAGGAAGGAGAAGGAGATTTGTTCTTTGAGGTTTTGTAGGTGACTACGTGAAAGAACTTTCTACGGTGTAAAATAAGGTAAGGGGAGTCTCACTCTATAATAGAGGATATAATAGGTTGTATAGAAGTCATAGAGTCTTGATTTGATGTCAATTGATTGTTAATTGAGTTGTTGTTGGGTGAATTTGTGAAATGGCATAATAAAAATCGATTTAGGGCTTTGATTTGGGGGTTTTATGTCCTTGATTGGGTTTTCCGCATGATTGAGTGTTATGGTATGCAATTGAGTGTGTTGACATGATTATAATTGATATTTGAGTGATATAAGGGGATTTGAATTGAAAGAATTTGAGAATTTGGAGTTGTTGGTGTTTGGGGCGCGAAAGGGCTAGGATTCAGCGCGCTCTGTGTCATCGCAGCGAGTGAGAGCTACTGAGTTGTGTTCTTTGTCTGGCGCCACTTTCTTTGAGGAATTGGCGCTCGGGTTATCTGTTCACGTCGCGGAAGGCGTATGCGAGTCTGAGAGGTGTCAGTGTTTGGGCGCCAGAATATGGGTATTTTGGGGCCCGGGGAGTGAAACTTGTATTTCTGGGCACATTTTCTCGTGCCAAATTTTGTATTCACCTGCCCAAATTCAATTTTAAGTGTTTTGGCTCGAGTGGTTTTTTACAGTTGCGGTGTCATTTTACAAATGTCGGTGGGGGTGGTTTTGTGTGTGTAAATGGGGTGGGTTGAGGGAAACTCACATTTATGAACATATTTTACTGTGCCAAATTTTGTATTCACCTGCCGAAAAACATTTTTAAACATTTTGGCTCGAGTGGTTTTTGGTTTGCAAGTGTTGTGGGTCTTTGGGTCGGTTGGGGCGCTAAATGTCTTTGCCAGGCGCTGGTGAGTGCACGTAATGCGAGTTTGTGTGCGAGTTGGTGTATGCAGGTTTGTGTCTAGGTCTGTGCTTGCCGCGCAGAGCGGCGCGATTGCTAGAAAAAAGTGGCGCCAAGTGGTTTGTGTTGCCACGGGCGCCAAGTCTTGAAGTTTCTGGCGCTAGTCTTTGTGTTGCACCAGGGGGGCACCAGAATGTGGGGAAAATGGCGCCTGGTGCTGCCAAGTGCCTGAGTGTGTGTTGTTTTGGTTCCTAGGTGACAGTTTGGTCCCTAGATGATTGTTTTTGGTCCTAAATGGTGGTTTAGGTCCTTGAGTGAGGTTGAGTCCTCTAGATGAGAATAGTCCTTGGGACTTAATTGTGTTGAGAGTGTATAATGAGATGACTGAGAATGCCATGGGGGCATGAGCCGGAGGGCCAAGCCATGAGGGCTATAAAATGAGATTGATACTGAGGCAAGAGTTAGTGCGTGCATTGAGATGTTTGAGAATGTGTTTGTGTTGTTACATGGAGTCTCATGCATACATTCGGATGCGGTCGTAGAGCTTATAAAATGATTGTGAAGCCTGAGGGCGGCCGGAGGGCCAGAGTCATGAGGACTCCATTATTGATGAGAATGCCGGAGGGCAAATATTGAGAACGCCGGAGGGCAAATGGTACCACATGCATAACTACATTGCATACATTCTCATGAGTGCATGAATATTATTGAGTGATGATTGGTGTGTTTGATTATCTTTGTGAACTGTGATTGTATATATTGCTTATTATCACTTTTATTATATAGTTCGAGACTCACCCTTTACGTTGTTGTTTACCACGGTAGTCATGAGTGAGGGCTTTCTACCTTCACTACTCCCAGAGTCGAGTGCTGCTCGATACATAGCACCTAGGGGTTGGGGTTTAGACCGTTATTTGATTTTATTTCGCTCCTTTGTGAGCCTTCATGTGTATTGTGTACTATTTGAGATTCTTGAGTACTTGTTTTGAGATGTAGTTTATTTCCGCTGCGTGACATGAGATTTTATCCCACGTGTTGTATGGTGCTATGTATCTATGCATTTTTCTGAGCTGAAACGACTGTTGAGTATTTTTAAGAGAGGAGCGTAACACTCCATTAAATGAGAAAAATGATTTTTACACTCTGATTTTTGAATTAAACTGCCGGGTAGAATTGGGGTGTTACATTAGTGGTATCGAGCAAAAGTTCGATCTGTCGTCAGGCCAAGTGTGTCTGTTTGTCATGTTGTGTATGATGGTTAGGAGTCTTGAATTAGTTCTGAATGGTTGTTTATGCTGTAGTGTTAGGTTGTTATGGCCATAAGAGTTGATGCTGCACTTGCTGAGGCGTCCCAAGTCATAGCACAAGTTATGGGGGCCGCAGCGAGAATCATCGAGACCATGATCCGCAACCTTCCGAGAGAAGAACCCCTACCTTCAAGGAAGGTACAACCGGATGGTGCCTTGACTTGGGTGAAGGAGATTGAGAGGATCTTCAGAGTGATTAATTTGCGATGATGAGCGAAAGTCAGTGCACTGGTACTCATACTTTATCCGAAGAGGCTGATGAGTGGTGGCTAGAGACTAGTGAGAGATTGGGTGCTGCACAGGAGGAGATTACATGGGCTGTGTTTCGAAGGGAGTTCTTGAGGAAGTATTTCCCGGAGGACGTTAGAGGTAAGAAAGAGTGGAATTCCTTGGGCGAGGCGGGGAGTATGGATCATTCTCGAGTATCTTTGCCAAGTTCACGGAGTTGGCCAAGTTTTATCCCCACTATGCTGAGGCTGGGGCTGAATTCTCAAAGTGCATTAAATTTGAGAATGGACTGAGAGCTGATATCAAGCGGTGTGGGATATCGGAAGATTAGAGTATTTCTTGATTTGGTAGCTCGCTGCAGGATTTATGAGGAAGAAAAGCATTGCCCGCTCTAGGGTGGTGAGAGAGACCGAGGGGAAATTTCATAACAGGGGGTAAGCCATATGAGGCGTCTGGCGGCAAGGGAAAGCAGAGAGGTATGCGGGTAGTAACAAGTATAACGGTGGAAGCAGTGCGAGGGTAGGAGGTATCATGAGGGCAAGAAGCCAAGTGGGGGAGACGCCCCATCTGATGTTGTGTGTTTCAAGTGTGACAAGCCAGGTCACAAGAGCTTTGATTGTAAGATGGAGGTGAGGAGATGCTTTAAGTGTGGGAAGAATGGTCACATGGCATCCGAGTGTGATCGCAAGGAAGCTGTGTGTTTCAACTGTGGTGAAGCTGGTCACATTAGCTTCAAGTGCACCAAGCCTAAGAAGGAAAGATCCACTGGGAGAGTGTTTGCATTGGCAGGTTCAGAGGGACCTAATGATATCAGAGGTACATGTTTCATCTCTGGTACACCTTTAGTTGCTATTATTGACACGGGTGCTACGCACTCTTTTATTGCTTACATTTGTCTTTGAAAAGTTGAATTTAGTGTTGTCTACTATGGAGAGAGGATGGTTATCGACACTCGGGCGGTCCGTAACTACTTCTCTAATGTGTGCTAGGTGTCCTCTGTCGGTCTTGGAGAGAGATTTTTCGTTGATCGATTTGTTTGCCTTTGGGTGGGTTAGATGTGATTCGGGCATGGATGGTTAGTAGATAACCATGTGCACATCAAGCTATTCTAGTAAGTCTGTTAGTTTTCTTCTTCCGAAAAGGAAAAGTACGCTTTGTTTGTCACGAGCAATTGCGCGGGGTAATGAAAGAGGGTGGTCAGCTGTTTGCTTTGATGGCGTCTATGTCTGCTGAGAACCAAGTTGTAGTTGATGGGTTACAGGTGGTGTGTGAGTTCCCGGAAGTGTTTCCTGATGAGATTCCTAGTGTGCCCCCAGAGAGGGAAGTTGAGTTCGGGATTGAGCTTGTGCCTGGTACTAGGCCTGTGTCTATGGCACCGTACCGGATGTCAGCTTCTGAGTTGTATGAATTGAAGAAGCAGCTAGAGGAGCTTCTTGAGAAGAAATTTGTGAGGCCTAGTGTGTCACCATGGGGAGCTCCGGTTTTGTTAGTAAAGAAGAAGGATGGGAGTATGCGTCTGTGCGTGGACTACAGACAATTGAATAAAGTAACTATCAAGAATAAGTATCCTCTCCCGAGGATAGATGATCTGATGGATCGGTGGTGGGTGCTAAAGTGTTTAGCAAGATTGACTTGAGGTCGGGTATCACCAGATTAAGGTGAAGGATGAGGACATCCGTAAAACAGCAGCGTTTGAGCGAGGTATGGGCATTATGAGTACTCTGTAATGCCGTTTGGTGTCACAAATGCACGGGGTGTTTATGGAGTACATGAACCGAATCTTCCATAGCTATCCGGATCGGTTTGTGGTTGTTTTTATTGATGATATTCTCGGTGTACTCAAAATCGAGGGAAGAGCATGCGAGCACTTGAGTTTGGTGCTAGAGGTCTTGAAAGAGAGGAAGTTGTATGCCAAGTTGTCAAAGTGTGAGTTAGGTTGCATGAGGTGAGCTTCTTGGGCCACATTATTTCGGTGATGGTATAGGCGTAGATCCGGCCAAGGTTGACGTGATGTTGCGTTGGGAGAGCCCAAAGTCTGTGACTGAGATCAGGAGTTTCTTGGGGTTGGCTGGTTATTACAGGAGGTTTATTGAAGGGTTCTCTAAGCTAGCCCTTCCATTGACTCGATTGACCTGTAAAGGAAAAGCATTTGTGTGGGATGCAATGTGTGAAGAGAGCTTCCAAGAGCTGAAGAGGAGGTTGACCACGTCTCCAGTGTTAGTGTTGCCTGTGCCAGAGCAACCTTTTGTTGTGTACTGTGACGCCTCCAAGATGGGTTTGGGAGGTGTGTTAATGCAGGATGGGAAGGTAGTTGCTTATGCGTCTCGGCAGTTGAGGACGCATGAGAAGAACTATCCTACTCATGATTTAGAGTTGGCTGCGATTGTGTTTGTGCTGAAGATTTGGAGACACTATCTCTATGGTACTAGATTCGAAGTGTTCAGCGATCACAAGAGTCTGAAGTACTTGTTTGACCAGAAGGAGCTGAATATGAGACAGAGGCGTTGGTTAGAGCTGCTAAAGGACTATGATTTCGGCTTGAACTATCACCCCGGCAAAGCTAATGTCGTGGCTGATGCTTTAAGTCGGAAAACTTTGCATATGTCAGCTATGATGGTGAGGGAATTGGAGTTGATTGAGCAATTCTGTGACTTGAGTGCAGTTTGTGAGGTGACACCCCAGTGTCGATTGGGTATCTTGAGGATTGGGAATGACTTCTTGGTTAGTATCGAGACGCCCGAAGTTAGATGTGAAGTTGGTACACTTCTTCAGTTCTTTGGTGAGCAAGTCGTTGATGGGGATTACAGGTTGGATTCCGAGGGTGTGTTGAGATTCGGGGACGTAATTTGTGTTCGGATGATGACTTTGAGTTAAAGAAGATGATACTTGAGGAGAGCCATAGGAGTAAGTTGAGCATTCATCCAGTGCTACTAAGATGTATCATGATCTCAAGAAAGCTGTTTTGGTGGCTTTGGTATGAAGAGAGAGGTAGCACAATTTGTTTATGCATGTTTGACTTGCGAAGTCAAAGATTGAGCATCGTAAGAGCTGCATGGGTGATGCAACCTTTAGAGATCTCGGAATGGAAGTGGGACTGACATTTCCATGGACTTTGTATTTGGATTGCCAAATACTACGAGAGGTCGACACTATTTGGGTGATTGTGGATAGGTTGACCAACTCTGCCCATTTCATTCCTATCAACATCACCTATCCTGTGCCAAAGTTGGCTAGAATATATATTCAGTGATTGTGAAGCTTCATGGGGTTCAGAAGAGTATTGTGTCGGACAGAGACCCGAGGTTTACATCGGAGTTTTGGGGAAGCTTACGGGAGGCTTTAGGGTCCAAGCGAGGTTGAGTTCTCACTTATCATCCTCGGATCGATGGTGGGACAGAGAGAACCATCCAGTCTTTGGAGGATCTTTCGAGAGCTTGTGTGCTAGAGCAGGGAGGTGCGTGGGATACACATCTCCCACCGATTGAGTTCACTTATAATAACAAACTATCATTCGAGCATAGGGATGGCTCCTTTTGAGGCCTTTGTATGGGCGGAGAGGTGCGAGAACTCCTTTGTGTTGGTATGAGTCCGGTGAGAGTGTTGTTCTTGGACCAGAGTTGGTTAGGAGACTACGGAGAAGGTGAAAATGATCGGGGAGAAAATGAGAGAGTCTCGAGTCGGCGAGAAAAGTTACCATGATAGGAGGAGAAAGGACTTGGAGTTTGGTGGTGAGCATGTGTTCTTGAGGTCACGCCTTTATGGTGGTGTTGGGCGTGCTCTGAAGGCAAAGAAGTTAACTCCAAGGTTTATTGGGGCCGTATGCGGATCACCGAGAGGTTGGAAAGGTTGCTTATAGGGTGGCTTTGCCGCCTAATCTTCGAACTTGCACGATGTCTTCCACGTGTCACGCTGACTTGGAAGTATATTCGCACCCATCTCATGTGATTCACATGAATGATGTGGAGGTACGTGAGAACCTCACTGTGGAGACTATGCCAGTGAGGATTGATGATAGAGAAGTGAAGGTGTTGAGAGGGAAAGACATTGCCTTGGTCAAGGTAGTGTGGTTGGGAGCTCTTTGGTGAGAGTATGACTTGGGAGCCGGGAGAGCAAGACGCGGGAGTCTTATCCGAGTTATTTGACTCAGTCACGAATTTCGAGGCGAAATCTCCTAAGTGGGGAGAGTTGTAACACCCCAAATAATTTAATTAAGAAATTGATTAAATTTTTTAAGTGTTGCACTATTTTTAATTATATTAAATTATAATATGGTGTTTATAATTTAGTATTTTATTTTAATTAAAGGGAATGGTGGAAGAAATGGAGAGGGGGTGTAAAAAGGGCCCAAGGTGCGCTTGGCCCAATGTACATATACCCAAAATTGGAATTTGCTCTCATTGTGAGAAGGAAGAAAGAGCTTGCGAAGAGAGAAGAGAGAAAGGAAGAGGAAATCGGCGCAAACCCCAAGGAGAAGAGGGAGAGCTTTCGCACCAAGGAGAAAGGAAGGAGAAGGAGATTTGTTGCTGAGGTTTTGTAGGTGACTACGTGAAAGAACTTCTCTACGGTGTAAAATAAGGTAACGGGAGTCTCACTCTATAATAGAGGATATAATAGGTTGTATAGAAGTCATAGAGTCTTGATTTGATGTCAATTGATTGTTAATTGAGTTGTTGTTGGGTGAATTTGTGAAATGGCATGATAAAAATCGATTTAGGGCTTTGATTTGGGGGTTTTATGTCCTTGATTGGGTTTTCCGCATGATTGAGTGTTATGGTATGCAATTGAGTGTGTTGACATGATTATAATTGATATTTGAGTGATATAAGGGGATTTGAATTGAAAGAATTTGAGAATTTGGAGTTGTTGGTGTTTGGGGCGCCAAAGGGCTAGGATTCTGGCGCCTGTGTCTCAGAGTAGTGATGAGCTACTGGTTGTGTTCTTGTCTGGCGCCACTTTCTTTGAGGAATTGGCGCTTGGAGTTACCGTTCACGTGCGGGAGGCGTGGTTCGAGTGCGAGGGTGTCGGTGTTCGCGCGCCGAGAATGTGGGTATTTTGGGGCCGGGAGTGAAACTTGTATTTCTGGGCACATTTTCTCGTGCAAATTTTGTATTCACCGCCCAAATTCAATTTTTAGTGTTTTGGCTCGAGTGGTTTTACAGTTGCAGTGTCATTTTACAAATGTCCGGTGGGGTGGTTTTGTGTGTGTAAATGGGGTGGGTTGAGGGAAACTCACATTTTCGAACATATTTTATTGTGCCAAATTTTGTATTCACTGCCCAAATTCAATTTTAAGTGTTTTGGCTCGAGTGGTTTCACAGTTACTGGTGTTATTTTAAAAATGTCTCGGTGGGGGTGACTTTGTGTGTGTAAAGGGGGTGGGTTGGGTGAAACTTACATTTACGGGCATATTTCACCGTGCCATATTTTGTATTTACACGCCCAAAAACATTTTAAACATTTTTGGCTCGAGTGGTTTTTGGTTTGCAAGTGTTGTGGGTCTTTGGGTCGGTTGGGGCGCTAAATCGTACGCCTTGTGGCGCTCGGGTGAGTGCTGTGTTCGAGTTTGTAATGCGAGTTGGTGTCAGGTTTGTGTCAGGTCTGTGCTGCCCCAGGGGCGCAGTTGCTAGAAAAGTGGCGCCCAGTGGTTGTGTTGCCACGGGCGCCAAAGTCTTGAAGTTTCTAGCGCCTAGTCTTTGTGTTGCACCAGGCGCGCCGAATGTGGGGAAAATGGCGCTGAGTGCTTGCCAAGTGCCCGAGTGTGTGTTGTTTTGGTTCCTAGGTGACAGTTTGGTCCACTAGATGATTGTTTTTGGTCCTAAATGGTGGTTTAGGTCCTTGAGTGAGGTTGAGTCCTCTAGATGAGAATAGTCCTTGGGACTTAATTGTGTTGAGAGTGTATAATGAGATGACCGAGAATGCCATGGGGGCATGAGTAGGAGGGCCAAGCCATGAGGGCTATAAAATGAGATTGATCTCGAGGTAAGAGTTAGTGCGTGCATTGAGATGTTTGAGAATGTGTTTGTGTTGTTACATGGAGTCTCATGCATACATTCGGCCATGATCGTAGAACTTATAAAATGATTGTGAAGCTTTGAGGGCGGCCGGAGGGCCAGAGTCATGAGGACTCCATTATTGATGAGAATGCCGGAGGGCAAATGGTACCACATGCATAACTACATTGCATACATTCTCATGAGTGCATGAAAATTATTGAGTGATGATTGGTGTGTTTGATTATGCTGTGAACTGTGATTGTATATATTGCTTATTATCACTTTTATTATATAGTTCGAGACTCACCCTTTCTGTTGTTGTTTACCACAGGTAGTCATGAGTGAGGGCTTTCTACCTTCACTACTCCCCGAGTCGGTCTGCTCTGATACGTAGCACCTAGGGGTTGGGGTTTAGACCGTTATTTGATTTTATTTCGCTCCTTTGTGAGCCTTCATGTGTATTGTGTACTATTTGAGATTACGAGTACTTGTTTTGAGATGTAGTTTATTTCATTTGCGTGACATGAGATTTTATCCCACGTGTTGTATGGTGCTATGTATCTATGCATTTTTCTGAGCTGAAACAACTGTTGAGTATTTTTAAGAGAGGAGCGTAACACTCCATTAAATGAGAAAAATGATTTTTACACTCTGATTTTTGAATTAAACTGCCGGGTAGAATTGGGGTGTTACAAGCTGTAACACCCCGATTCTACCCCTTTATTTATTTAATTATCAGAGTGCGAAAAACAACTAACATGCTTCGGAGCGTTACACATCAACCAGAAAAATTCAATAATTAAACAACATTTAATAATCAAACTTAGTCTTTCATTGAAGATAACAACTAGATACGTAACACAACTTAAAATTCATCACAACGCATCGGAATCAACAAGTTCACATAATACCGTCCCCACTAACAACGTGGGATAAAACAAAATCCAGAACAACGCATAAATGTAGGCAACAGTCCAAAATAAAGCAGATAAATCAACAGTGTTCGTATATCCCCCAGGTGCTACGTATCAGAGCGACTCGACACTGACTCTAAATAGGAAGGAGAGATGGTCCTTCACGCATGACTACCTGCATGTCACCCACGTAGGGGTAGCATTAAAACAGAGAAAGGGTGAGTCCAACAACATAAAGGAATATATGATAAGCAATATGCGAGGTTTTAGCAACCATAACTATCAGGCAGCACAGCATACAGTATTATCACAAACAACGTCATCAGCAAGTACAACCATATTATTACAACACGAATGGCAACAACACAACTGAGACATATGCATGGGAATGCAACCCACAACACGGGTATATGCATGTGGTACCAGTCAACATAAAACAACCTTTATCAACACTTTGGCGAGCTCTAAGACCGCGCGACCTTCAACACGTTGAGCAGAGCTCCAAGACCGCAGCCTTCAACACGGGGTATGCATATGCCATGTGATGGACTCATGAAACAACACAACCAAACAACTTACGCTGACCCCTTTCAACTACAACAACAACTTACCTAAGAGTCTCATGGACTCACAGCAACAACAACGTGGTTTTGGTCTCTCCGACCCAACAACACCAACAACAACTTAGATAAGGGACTCTTGGACCCACAACAACAGCAACTTGATATTTACTCTTTTCACTACCAAGCAACAACAATTCAAAACGACCCAAACACAACCCAAGGTGACACCAAACAACACCTATTGGTACCCTACGGTAACTTGGGCAACTCTGGGTGCCACAAACCACAACAAAGAGGCACCTGGCAGCAACTCTGATGCGCCAGGGCGCCAAGATTCCAGCACAGTGGCGCCTGGCAGCAACTTGGCTGCACTAGGGCGCCAAAAACCTATGCGATGGCGCTGGCGGCAACTTATTTGCACTAGGCGCGCCAAAACACAACACTTTGGCGCTGGCGGCAACTTTGGCTGCACTAGGGCGCGAGAATCTGCAAAGTGGCGCGTGCAGAACTCCGTTGCGCCATGGCGCCAAACAAGCAACCTTAACAAGAACTTGGCACTGGCGGCAAAGACCTCGTTGCGCAAGGCGCCAAAAGCAAAGAACCAAATGGCGCGAAAGAACCTTGTTGCGCCATGGCGCTAATTCCTAACACAATGGCGCCTGAAGTGGCGCCCAAACCTCGATCCTTGATCTTTTTATCGTTCCAGCAAAAGAACTAACACTTAATTCCAAAGCAACACACGTCATCAAATCACAATGGAACGCTAACACAACAATTTGGCAATTTAAACACAATTGGGGCGCCAAATTCCTAGCCTAATGGCGCCTAGGGGTGTCTAAACCTCACTCCTTGATTTCTTTTACCAACAACCAAAGAACAACCAACGTTTAAGCGACATTTAGGCATCAAAACAACAATTTAAACTCCCACATCAATTACCTAGCATGATTCTAAGGTTCATTCATATATATATCATCAAGCGTTATGAGCACAACTGACAAAGAACAATTATTCTCACATGGTAATTCAATTTCCAACCAAACCAGCAACAATTTCACATCAAATTTCAGTCCTACAATTAACTACAAACCTGACTATGATCATAGTTACTAGTTCCCACATAAACCCCATCATATAAACCCTTAGGTAGTTTAACCCCCCCTTACCTTTGAAACTAGATGAAGAAGATGAAGCTTGTCCTTGAGTCACCAACGAAAATCACAGCCACGGATTTCCCCTCCCTCAACGCAGCTTCGCTTCTCCTTCTCTTTCTCTCACGATCGCGCGTTTCTCTTGAAAGTACGGAGGATCAGTCAACAGCAAAAGGAAATTGGAATCATGTACTTGGAATTATAGGAAAAGAATGGAGGAAAGAAAAAGGATTTCATCGTTACCTTTTGAAGCTTGAGCAGAAGATCTCCCTTCCCTCTCCGTCGCGCAGCTCGCTCTCTCTCTCGGGTCCCCTTTCTATTTTTTTCTTTCTTTCGGTTGCAGCTTTGAGTGAGAGTGAATAAGGCTCTCACTTAGGTATATGGGTTTTAGGAATGGGCCTTGGTCAATAATTGACTTGGGCCCTAATTGCACCCCTCCTTTTAATTAGATCCACCTCCTGAAATAGAGTACAACCCATTTAATTATTCCGTTTAATTAAATTTAGTAGTCCCTCAAATAACTTAATTAAATAATTAATTAAATTATTTTAGGGCGTTACAACTCTTCCCCACTTAAAGAATTTCGTCCTCGAAATTACCTGAGTCAAACAACTCCGGATAGACTTCTTTCATCTTACTCTCCAATTCCCAAAGTCGCACTCTCGCCAACGGCTCCCAACCAAACTACTTTCACTAGCTTGATCTCCTTCCCCCGCAACACCTTCACTTCACGGTCTTCAATTCTAACTGGCATAGTTTCCACCGTGAGGTTTTCTCGCACTTCAACATTATCCATCTGAACTACGTGTGACGGGTCAGGAACATATTTCCGCAATTGCGACACGTGGAATACATCATGCAGATTAGACAGATTAGGTGGCAAGGCCACCCGATAGGCAACTTTCCCAACTCTTTCCGAAACGGTATGGGCCAATGAAACGAGGGTTAACTTTTTAGACTTTGAGCACGACCCACTTTGCCACCGGAGTGACTCTCAAGAACACATGGTCACCCGCTTCAAACTCTAAGTCCTTCCTTCTCTTATCATGATAGCTTTTCTGTCTACTCTGCGAGGCTTTCATTTTCTCTCGAATCATCTTCACCTTCTCTGTGGTCTCACGCACAATCTCCGGGCCTAACACCACACCTTCTCCCGATTCATACCAACACAGGGGTGTCCTACACCTCCTACCATACAATGCCTCGAAAGGCGCCATCCCGATACTCGCATGAAAACTGTTATTATAGGTGAATTCAATCAATGGCAAGTGAGAATCCCATGAACCTCCTTGCTCAAGAACGCATGCTCTCAACAGATCCTCTAGTGACTGAATAGTCCTCTCCGTCTGCCCATCTGTCTGGGGGTGATAAGCGGAACTCAATCTCAGTTTAGAACCTAAGGCCTCTTGCAAGCTCTTCCAAAACTCAGAAGTAAATCTAGGATCCCGATCAGACACGATACTCACAGGAACGCCATGCCGCTTCACAATTGTCTTAACATAAATATCTGCCAACTTCGGAACTGGATAAGTCATATTAATCGCGCAGAAAGTGAGCGGACTTTGTCAACCTATCGGCGATCACCCATATAGCATCAAACCCTTTTCTTGTATTCGCAATCCAGTTACAAAATCCATAGAATCTTGCCCACTTCCATTCGGTACATCCAATGGTCGCATCAACCCCGCCCGGCTTCGATGCTCAACCTTAGATTTCGACACGCCAAACAAGCATACACAAATTGGGCCACATCACGCTTCATGCCGTGCCACCAAAAGCAGATTTCCTCAAATCGATACATCTTCGTGGCTCTGGATGGATACTCAATTTACTTCGATGTCCCTCTTCCGAATTGATGTCTTAATCTCTTCATCATCGAGGATACAAATCCTCCCCTCGGTATCTCAACACATCTTGCGTGATCTAACTCATAATCTTTAACCTCGGGTGATCGATCCCCACCGCCAATTCAACTAGTTTAATGTCTTGTTTTGAGCCTCTCGAATAACGTCTAGAAATTCATTATGGATCTTCAACATTCCCAGTCGTACACTCTTAGGCGTTACTTCGCAGACCAAACTCAAATCCCGAAACTGCTCAATCAGCTCGAGCTCTTTCACCATCAACGCAGACACATGAAGGGACTTCCTACTCAAGGCATCGGCTACAACATTAGCCTTCCCCGGATGGTAATTCAAACTAAAGTCATAGTCTTTCAGTAATTCTAACCACCTCCTTTGTCTCATATTCAATTCTTTCTGGTCAAACAAATACTGCAACCCCTTATGGTCACTGAATACCTCAAACTTAGAGCCATACAAATAGTGCCTCCATATCTTCAAAGTAAAGACGATTGCCGCGAGCTCCAAGTCATGAGTAGGGTAGTTCTTCTCATGAACTCTCAACTGCCTAGACGCATAGGCTACTACCTTACCTTCTTGCATCAGTACACCTCCCAAACCCATCTTGGAAGCATCACAATACACCACGAACGGTCGATCTGGAACAGGCAATACCAAAACAGGAGATGTTGTCAACCTCCGCTTCAACTCATTGAAGCTCTCTTCACACCGTGCATCCCAAACGAAAGCCTTTCCCTTACACGTCAGTTGAGTCAACGGAAGGGCTAGCTTAGAGAAACCCTCAATAAACCTCCTGTAGTACCCGGCCAACCCCAAGAAACTTCTGATCTCAGTCACGGACTTTGGGCTCTCCCATTGCAACACAGCATCAACCTTGGCTGGATCTACTGGCTATACCATCACAGGAAATTACATGGCGTAAAACTCGCCCGCTCAACCGGAACTCGCACTTTGACAACCCGCGTAGAGCTTCTTTTCCTTTAACACCTCTAGTACCAACCTCAAGTGTTCTGCGTGCTCCTCTTCCGTCTTGGAATACACCAGAATATCATCTATAAATACCACCACAAAACGATCCAAGTGACTATGGAAGGTACGGTTCATGTACTCCATAAACACTCCGGGTGCGTTGGTAACACCAAACGGCATTACAGTATATTCATAGTGCCCATATCTAGTTCTCAAAGTCGTCTTACAACGTCTTCGCCTCTCACCTTGATTTGGTGATAGGCCGGCCTCAAGTCGATCTTACCGAACACCTTAGCACCTACCGGTGGTCCATCAAGTCATCAATCCTCTGGAGTGGGTACTTGTTCTTGATTGTTACTTTGTTCAAGCTGTCTATAGTCACGCAAAGTCTCATGCTTCCATCCTTCTTCTTCACTAGCAACAGGGTGCTCCCTGAGGCGACACACTAGGCGAATGAACTTCTTCTCAAGTAACTCTTCTATTTGTTTCTTTAACTCGAGACAATTCGAGATGCCGACATCCCGGTATGGCGCCATAGACACCGGTCTCGCACAGTGCAAGATCAATAGTGAATTCAACCTCCCTCTCCGGCGGGACACTCGGAATCTCATCAGGGAATACTTCCGGAAACTCGCACACTACCTTCAACCCTTCAATGACATCTCGACTCTCAACAGACAGAGACGCCATCAAAACAAATAGGCGAATTTCTTCCCTCATTATCCTACGCAATTGACCGGAGCCAAAGAACACGCATTCTTCCTCTTCAGGAGGAAGGAAGTCTACAGATTTTCTAAAGCAGTTGATATGCACATGGTTATCAACTAACCAGTCCATACCAAGAATAACATCCATTCCCTCCAAAGGTAAACAAATAAGGTCAACAAGAAAATCTCTGCCGAAGGCCGACAGAGGACACTTAGCACACACTAGGGATGTAGTTACCGAACCCTTAGCTGGAGTATCAATAACCATCTCCCTCATCATAGAAGACAAATCAAGATTCAATTTTTCAGCACACAATTTGGCAATGAATGAATGAGTAGCACCAGTGTCTACTATAGCAATTCTGTGAGTACCATAAATAAAACAAGTACCTCGAATCTCGTTAGCATCCTCGGATCCTGCCAAGGCAAACACTTTTCCCCTAGCCTTCTCTTTCTTGGGTTTGGAGCATTTGGTACTAATGTGCCCCGCTTCCCCACAGTTGAAGCATATCATCTCCTTTTGATCACACTCCGACATCCTATGACCCTCTTTCCCACAGCGGAAACATCTTGGTACCTCAGGCTTACACTCAAAACTCTTGTGACCTGCCTTTCCACACTTGTAGCACACAATGGCCGCGGGGGCGTCTCCCCCACTTAGTTTCCTACCAGCAACAACCTTCTCGCTTACCACTTACGATCGTAACCTCATATGGCTTTCCTCTAAACTGATTATTCCTCTTCTCCTTCACAGCCTTGTATGCAGCCGAACTATCTTCCTCATAGATCCTACACTTATCAACCAGCCTAGCAAAATCCCGAATCTCCTGATATCCAATCGCTTTCTTTATATCGTATGAGCCACTCTCAAACTTCACACACTTAGAGAATTGAGACGGCGGCCGTTGGCATAGTAAGGGCAAAATTTGGCCAACTCCTCAAATCTGGCAAAGATACTCGACCATCTTGTCTTATTTCCTGTTTCGACCCGGGAACTCCACTTCCTTCTTAGCTCGCACATCCTCGTGGTAATACTTTCTCTTGAACTCTCTCGTGTAAACCTCCCAAGTAACCTCCTCACGGCGCCTTCCAACCTCGCGACATTCCCAACCACGGTCGTCGACTTCCTCTCCCGGCATATGGGTTCCCAATTTTACTTTCTCAAAGAACGGTGCACTCCATGACACGGAAGATCCGCTCTATCTCCTTTAACTGGTCAAGGCCCCATCGAGGTCATACCGACCCACGAAGGTGGGTGGATTTTCCCTCCGAGCGTTGCAAGTTGCGAGCATTCACATTGGCGCTAGCGTGTTGATTCCCGACACTTGGGCTATTGCTTGCAGAGCGCTGAGCCAAAAGCGGCGTCATCGCGTCTCGCCATCGATCGATTTCTACACAAAGGGAACACAATTAGATACAACAGATACAACACTTAGACACTTGGCCGGACGGACCAAACTTTTGCTCGATACCATTTGTAACATCCTGCATCGCTTCAGAATCGCCGCGCGCCCCCACGAACCAACACGAGTCTTTTCAAAGATGTTTTGTCCTCACTTGCATGCTTTCCGAAACTTCTGAGAAGGTCACCCATCCCACTACTACTCCAAGCCAAGCACGCTTAACTATGGAGTTCTTATGGGATGAGCTCCCTAAAAGAAGATGCACCTTGTTGGTATAGGTAGTCCAAATCAATTCTTTTAAGCCTTCCTTCAACTGTGCAGTCCCATACCGCACCTCGGGATCCTCTCATTCCGGTGCGTATTCGGTTCATTCACGCGCCCTTCGCTTTGAAGTCGCCAGAGCCGCTCTTTGCCATGCCACCTTTTTGGGCACCTGGCGATCACTCCCCGCCTCCTCACCCCGGATGTCACATGCCCACTACCTTCCGCTTGGTTCGTCCTCGAACCACACCGTCTTGGGAGAGGTCTCACGCTCTCGATACCACTATGTAACACCCCGATTCTACCCCTTTATTTATTTAATTATCAGTGCGAAAAACAACTAACATGCTTGGAGCGCTACACATCAACGAGAAAAATTCAATAATTAAACAACATTTAATAATCAAACTTAGTCTTTCATTGAAGATAACAACTAGATCGTAACACAACTTAAAATTCATCACAACGCATCGGAATCAACAAGTTCACATAATACCGTCCCCACTAACAACGTGGGATAAAACAAAATCGAACAACGCATAAATGTAGGCGGTCCAAAATAAAGCGGATAAATCAACGGTGTTTCGTATATCCCCGGGTGCTACGTATCGGGCGACTCGACACCGACTCTAAATAGAAGGAGAGATGGTCCTTCACGCATGACTACACCGCATGTCACCCACGTAGGGGTAGCATTAAAGCAGAGAAAGGGTGAGTCCAACAACATAAAGGAATATATGATAAGCAATATGCGAGGTTTTAGCAACCATAACTATCGAGCGACAAAGATACAGTATTATCACAAACAACGTCATCGTGAAGTACAACCATATTATTACAACACGAATGGCAACAACACAATCGAGACATATGCATGGGAATGCAACCCACAACACGGGTATATGCATGTGGTACCGATCAACATAAAACAACCTTTATCAACACTTTGAGCGAGCTCTACAACCGCAGACCTTCAACACGTTGAGCGGAGCTCCAAGACCGCAGCCTTCAACACGGGGTATGCATATGCCATGTGATGGACTCATGAAACAACACAACCAAACAACTTACGACCGCTTTCAACTACAACAACAACTTACCTAAGAGTCTCATGGACTCACAAAGAACAACAACGTGGTTTTGGTCTCTCCGACCCAACAACACCAACAACAACTTAGATAAGTGGACTCTTGGACCCACAACAACAAACAACTTGATATTTACTCTTTTCACTACCAAGCAACAACAATTCAAAACGACCCCAAACACAAACCCAAGGTGACACCAAACAACACCTATTGGTACCTACGGTAACTTGGGCAACTCGGGTGCCACAAACCACAACAAAGAGGCACTGGCAAGAACTACGATGCGCTGTGGCGCCAAGATTCCAAAGATGATGGCGCTGGCGGTAAAGAAACAGCTGCACTAGAGGCGCCAAAACCTAGCACAGTGATGGCGCTGGCAGCAACTTGTTGCACTAGGGCGCCTAAAACATGCAAAGACTTTGGCGCTGGCGGCAACTTGGCCGCACCCAGGGCGCGTATCTCAGCAAAGTGGCGCCCGTGCAAGAACTCCGTTGCGCCATGGCGCCTAACCAACAACCTTAACAAAGAACTTGGCACTGGCGGCAACCTCGTTGCGCCAAGGCGCCAAAGCAAGACCAAATGGCGCCAAAGAACTTTTGTTGCGCCATGGGCGCTAATTCCTAACACAAATGGCGCAAAGTGGCGCCAAAACCTCGATCCTTGATCTTTTTATCGTTCAGCAAGAACTAACACTTAATTCCAAAACACACGTCATCAAATCACAATGGAACGCTAACACAACAATTTGGCAATTTAAACACAATTGGGCGCCAAATTCCTAGCCTAATGGCGCCTGTGGGGTGTCTAAACCTCACTCCTTGATTTCTTTTACCAACAACCAACCAACAACCAACGTTTAAGCGACATTTAGGCATCAAAACAACAATTTAAACTCCACATCAATTACCTAGCATGATTCTAAGGTTCATTCATATATATATCATCAAACGTTATGAGCACAACTTCAAAGAACAATTATTCTCACATGGTAATTCAATTTCCAACCAAACCAAAGAACAATTTCACATCAAATTTCAAATCCTACAATTAACTACAAACCCGACTATGATCATAGTTACTAGTTCCCACATAAACCCCATCATATAAACCCTTAGGTAGTTTAACCCCCTTACCTTTGAAACTAGATGAAGAAGATGAAGCTTGTCCTTGAGTCACCAACGAAAATCACGACCACGGATTCCCCTCCTCAACGCAGCCTTCGCTTCTCCTTCTCTTTCTCTCACGATCGCGTTTCTCTTGAAAGTACGGAGGATGGAGTCAAAGAAAAGGAAATTGGAATCATGTACTTGGAATTATAGGAAAGAATGGAGGAAAGAAAAAGGATTTCATCGTTACCTTTTGAAGCTTGAGCAGAAGATCTCCCTTCCCTCTCCGTCGCGCAGCTCGCTCTCTCTCTCGGGTCCCCTTTCTATTTTTTTCTTTCTTTCGGTTCTGACTTTGGTGAGAGTGAATAAGGCTCTCACTTAGGTATATGGGTTTTAGGAATGGGCCTTGGTCAATAATTGACTTGGGCCCTAATTGCACCCCTCCTTTTAATTAGATCCACCTCCTGAAATAGAGTACAACCCATTTAATTATTCCGTTTAATTAAATTTAGTAGTCCCTCAAATAACTTAATTAAATAATTAATTAAATTATTTTAGGGCGTTACACAAGCACCCAAGATAAAGATCAGTCTGAAGATCGAGATACTCGACGGTCCAAAGGCCGCAATATAGCGATGGTTATTCACGATGGAAATTCGTTGGATCGTAAAGAGTCCAACAAAGCTATGAAAAGAAAGTGGGACGAGCTCCTAATGGTTGCCTCAAACCGCGAGCAACGACCGGTCTCGAATAGACCGCCCATTTCCTTTCAGGGGGGCGAAGACACCGCTCGGCGGCGGTAGAAACGATTATGTTCCATTGGTGATCAGAGCAGTTATGGCCAACACAGAAGTTCAAAGAATTCTAGTCGACCAGGGTAGCTCGGCCGACATCATGTTTGAAGATTTTATTGACAAGATCAAGGTTGATCGGAGCGAGATAATTCCCCAGGCCGAGCCTACTCCCCTAACGGGCTTCAATGGAGCGATCACCTACCCGTTGGGAACAATCGAACTCATGGTCACATTTGGTGACGACACTTGTTCCTGGGTGTATCAGCAATTACAAGGACTGCCAACAGCAAGTGGGCCGTCGGCCCAGCCCAACGAAACCGGCCCAAACGCGCTGCTTGGACCGCAATTCTCGGGACCGGCCGAAATCTTCGCTAACGGTCGGGACTCTGCAGTATATATATGCCATTCGCACATGGCATCGTGCACGTTCTCTTACCTTGTGTTATACGCGGCGACCTCTCACTAGATCGTCGGAGTGTCTTTGCGAGTACCACCCGAGGTGCTCGGCGTGAAGCGGGACCGGTCCTCTCATTCATTCAACGGCCGCCCATCGGCGGGACAACGATAACTTCAACACTTCATTGGTCAAGGTACGATCAATTGGCGACCACGATGGGAGGCGGCGAGCGCTATCCTACTCCATTCATGGCTCCACGCGGCCGCCCCGCACGAGGGCCTCATCCGAGACTCAACCCTCCGGCAACATCCTCAAATGCAGACCCGGGCGTGGCGTTACGATCCATGAATCTCGAGGACATCCACGACAGAGCCCCTACGGCACAACGGTCGTGGACCCGATCCTTCAACAGATTCCGCCGCCTGTTCCTAATGATCGCCCGAGCCGATCGGCGGAATTGAGAACCATTGCGAGCATGTCACTCGAGCCGTTCTACGAGATCCCGCATAACAAGAACCGAGGTTATCGCAGATAGAGATGAGCCGATCTCTCGCTCACGAAAGAGTGGTCTATTCGGGACCGCCAACGTGCGGAAGGCGGAGAACCTTTTGCTTGACGCCGACCCACGCGTGCATCGCGCTCCTAGAAGAGAGCCTTTCGCCGAGAGAGCACCACCCACCGATCTCGGCACACGACGAACAAGGGCACGAGGTCGCCGCGCAGCGAGAACGCGGCGCAGACGCCGTTCGTTATCTTACGATGATTATGATGATTCCGGCTACACGCCTCAAAAACCGCCGCTCGCCACCGGTACTCTTCTAATGAGTCGTCCGGTTCACGTCGGTCGAGAAGCGAGTCTTGGGACTCTCGTGAAGAGCTTGAAGATTACGAGAGATGGAAGGATCGGGGCGTCTCACATCGGTCGAGGAGAGGCCAAAGCGAACGCCCGAAGACCTCCTCAACTTCCACCGTCCCGCCCCTCGGAGTGTTTTATGGAATGCCGGGCAACGAGGCGTGCCTCGCTATGCAACCCTTTTGGGTCGAACGGCATTCAAGACGGTCACCCATTCATTCCGTGGAAATCAGCGCCACAGATCCCCAGAGATTTAAGAAAGTCTCCTAATCTGAATAAGTTTGTGGTGCGTGGCGACCCGGACAAGCATCTCCGGTACTTTAACAATTATTGCGATTACAGAGAACTGGCTCGACCATGAAGTGCTGGGGCTGTTCCCGATCTTTGGACGTAGGGCTTTAGAATGGTGGGAGTCACTTACGCCCAACACTATCTCCTCATGGCAAGACTGATCGGAATCTTCTTATCGCACTATACGCCAACCGCGCCAATATCGATATGAAGAGAACTTGGACACGATTGTTCAAGGTGATAATGAGACAATTTGAGCGATTACATAGACCGGTTCAACACCAAGGTGCGAATCACATTCGTGACTTGTCGAGATAAAGATAAATTGAAGTATCTAAAGCGTGGTATTCGTGGGACCACAGGTTCGTAGAGGAATTCACATTGAACCATTATCAAGATCTCAGCTTCTTCCTAACAAGGGCCAACGTCCATATGGCGTATGAAGAAACTTTAGCGCAAGAAAGGCCGCCCCGTGCGCGACCAAAGGAAGAGCAAGACAGACCGCCAAAGCTCGTGAAGGTCGCGCGAGATAACCAGGCACGATTTCGAGAGACAAGAAGTTTGATCATCGCACTCGTCTCAACACCTCCATTGCACAAATCTACAGTGAGTGCGAACAATGAGTTCGTGGGTGTAAAGCGGCCCGATCCACTCGTGCTCAAGAAAGGGGCACGACCGACCAAAAGGTACTGCCGTTACCACAAAAGCAAGGGTCATGATACTAACGACTGTATGGCCCTCAAAGACGATATTGAAGAGCTCATTCAGAAAGGCAAGTTGGGCAAGTATGTGAGATCGGAGGAAGACGACCGACCTCAAGAGAAGACAAAAGAGAAAGATCCGGACAGAGGAAAGGGTGCTCTAGTCATAACAAGCACCCAAGATAAAGATCGATCAAGATCGAGATAATCGACGGTCAAAGGCGCAATTTAGCGATGGTTATTCGGTGAAACCCGTTGGATCGTAAAGAGTCCAACAAAGCTATGAAAAGAAAGTGGGACGAGCTCCTAATGGTTGCCTCAACTTCTGCAGAACGACCGGTCACGAATAGACCGCCCATTTCCTTTGGGGACGAAGACTTGCTCGACGGCAGGCCGAACAGTTATGTTCTGTTGGTAATCAGAGCAGTTATGGCCAATACAGAAGTTCAAAGAATTCTAGTCGACCAGGGTAGCTCGGCCGACATCATGTTTGTAGACTTGATTGACAAGATCAAGGTTGATCGGAGCGAGATAATTCCCCAGGCCGAGCCTACCCCCCTAACGGGCTTCAATGGAGCGATCACCTACCCGTTGGGAACAATCGAACTCATGGTCACATTTGGTGACGACACTGGAGAGAGTACTTTGTACAGGACGGTCCGTACGACGTTCCTCGTACTCCCCCTCAAATCATGCTATCAGTGTATCATTGGTAGGCCGACTGATCCGCTGTCGCGCACGGATCAAAAACGAGTATTTTGAAAATATAGTATACGGTAGCGACAACTCGAGTATCGTCTCTCAAGGATTCTTGTGTGATAATTAACCAACTGAAATCGGATTAGGGGATGTTTGATTTAAAGTCTGATTTAACAAACAGAATAAATAGTTGATTAAAATAAGCGATTATAAAAAATAAGTCAATCTACTGTTTTCAGTTTCCGGCTAATCACTGGTTTCTACCTTACCAATTCCCTAAGCGGCTTCGATCTCTATTCGGTTAAATATCGATTGTCAAGCGCAAAAGATATATAACAGATTGGTATTCCTATATTCCGAATTAAGCAAACGGATTAACACAATCGTGAATTAAGCAAACACTTGTTACTACGTAGTTTAACGACAAAGCGAAGTAAACAACGATTAAAAATCAGGAATACAATCATGCGAATTTAATCAAAACCATTCCATGAAATACACATTAAGCATATGAATATTCAGAGAATAGAATTGAAAGAGAAACGAAATTGAATTGATAGAGTAAAAACCTCAAAGCACGCTGGAAACTTCTTACATAGATCAACTCTCAATGATTAGTTCTCCATGAAAGTTATTCAAGCAATCAAGTATTTTTTGTGAATAGTGAAAAACGAGGAGGGTGAACAGTACCGCGGCTGCTAGGTTTTAAAGGAAAAAACAAGGATTCCCCGGTTCTAAACCAACGGGTCAAAAACATAAAAAACCCGGCCCAAAACTAAATATTTATTAAGTCTGGAACTTCAACGAATTATTTGAGACTCTTGCGCTCCGAATTGGCTTTTTGCTGCAACATGAAAGTTGTAGCTTTTTCTCTTGGCTTTTCAACGCATATTAGAACGCATCGATCCGATACTCGCAGCTCCAGTTATGAATTTTTCCGTGAAAGCTGCTAAAGCTGAAAATAAAACACGAAAATCAAATTAAGCCAAAAATAAACTAAATTAGAAAAACATTATAAAACATAAAAATAAACAAAGCAAAACATAAAAATGCTTAAGTAAAAACATGGAAGAACGTGCATCAAAATGCGCGATCACCGACCACAGGCAAGCTAGAGGCCGTGGCATCAGCGGTGCACTTGAAAATGAAATTTCTACAGAGCGACCAAGTGGTTACCCCGGCGCCGACCAGAGAAGCGACAAAGGCGAGCCACTACCTATATCAAGAAAGTTGCGATGAGGTAGATCGTGGCCCAAGTTCTCAAAACACTTTGGTGAAGGTCACGAGGTCAATCTCGGCCGATTTGGATGCTCGTTATGATCCGGATA
Source organism: Oxytropis ochrocephala (assembly GCA_020916435.1). Lineage (NCBI taxonomy): Eukaryota > Viridiplantae > Streptophyta > Magnoliopsida > Fabales > Fabaceae > Oxytropis > Oxytropis ochrocephala. The sequence continues at coordinate 70,897,833 of CM037088.1, forward strand.
GCGACCAGAGGATAACAATGGCGACTTAGCCCAGAGAGTGAAGAACAAGTTGAAAAGACCGAACCTCATGGGGAATTGGAAGATGTGCGGTTGGGAGACGACCCAACAAAAAACGATCCAAGCTCGGTAGCGACCTACGAGCAAGTGAAGCAAGACCTTGTGCAATGTTTGAAAGATGACACATTCGCATGGCGAGCATCAGAAATGCCCGGCATTCCTATCGAAGTAGCATGCCATCAACTTTCGGTCGATGAAGGGGTTAAGCGATCGCTCAAAGAAAGCGAACTTCGAGCGAGGAAAAATCTCAAGCCGTTGCAAAGGCCGTTGAGGACCTCATAAAGGCCAATTTCATCGAAGAGATCAAGTACACGACACGGCTATCCAATGTCGTGTTGGTTAAAAAGAAGAATGGCAAATGGAGAATGTGTGTAGACTACACCGACCTAAATAAGGCATGCCCGAAGGATGCCTTCGATTGCCCAACATTGACAAATTGGTCGATGGTGCCTCGGGTTATAAATTATTGTCTTTTTGGGCGCTTATTCGGGATACAATCGGATCACGATGTATCCACCCGATCGACACAAGGCGGCCTTCATGACGGATCGAGGAAATTTTCGGTACAAGGTGATGCCTTTCGGCTAAAAACGCTGGAGCGGCGACTTACGGCGAATGATGAATAAAATTTTCAAGAGGCGATCGGTCGAATCTACGAGGTGTACTTGGGCGACATGATCATCAAAAGTGGGGTGATCCGGATCATGTGAGCGACACGAGGGAAATCTTTGAAGAAGCTAGGAAGAATTCACTCAGACTGAATCCAGAGAAGTGTACCTTTGGGGTGAGGGCCGGCAGATTTTTGGGCTTCCACCTAACTGAAAGAGGGATAGAAGCAAACCCTGAGAAGTGTAGGGCGGTCGCCGACATGAGGCCGCCCAGCACCAAAAAAGAAATCCAACAGCTGAACGGGATGGTAGCAGCTCTATCCAGATTCATACCAAAAGCGGCCTGCAAGTCGCTTCCACTGTTCAAACTCCTGAAGAAAGACGTAGACTTTGAGTGGACCGACCAATGCCAGCGAGCATTGGAGGAATTGAAAGAAGCATTGACTAACCCGCCAATTATGACCAAGCCGCTGCCGGGCGAAACACTGTATTTATACTTGGCGATAGCAGAAGAAGTTTTGAGTGTTGTGTTAGTCAGAGAAAGCGACCTAAAGCAGAATCCGGTCTACTTCATCAGTAAGGTACTGCAAGGACCCGAGCTGAGGTACCAGAAAATAGAAAAATTTGCCCTTGCTCTTCTAGTCGCCGCTCGAAGATTGAGACCCTACTTTGTGGCCCACCAAGTCGTGGTAAGGACCGATCAGCCAATCAGGCAAGTCCTCCATCGGCCAGATCTGGCGGGACGAATGATAAAGTGGGCGGTAGAACTCAGTGAATTTGGTATCAAATTTGAATCAAGATCGGCCGCAAAGGCGTAGGTGTTGGCCGACTTTATAGCGGAAATGACTCCGACTCCAGAAGATCAAGCCACAACGACCTGGATCCTACATGTAGATGGGTCGTCCAACAGCAAAGGAAGTGGAGCAGGCCTAATACTAGAAAATTCAGAAGGCCTGGCTGTGGAGGTGTCTTTGACTTTCGCTTTCCATACATCAAACAATCAGGCCGAGTATGAGGCGTGCATTGCTGGCCTGCAGCTCGCCAGGGACTTCAATGTCGACCGGGTTGAACTTCGATCAGACTCCTTACTTGTTGTCTCGCAGATCAAAGAGTTATACGATGCTAAGGGCGGCGTCTTTGAAGAATTATTTAGCCAAAGTAAGAGAGCTTCTCAGCGATTCGGCCAAAGCGAAGTGGTTCATGTGCCTCGGACCGAAAATGTTCGAGCAGACATTCTATCAAAACTTGCAAGTACTAAGACTCCTGGAAATCACAGAAGTTTGATTCAGGAGACCCTAAATCGACCAAGCGTATCCACCAAGCCGAGCAGGCATTGGCGTTCTTTGCGTCTGCAGTTGATGGATCGCCCCATCCTACGGTATATCGTCGAAGGAGAAGAGCCGAGCGACCCAAAGCAGGCGAAATTGGTCGGGCTCAGGGCGACCAACTACTCAGTGATAGAAGGGAAGTTATACAGAAGAGGATTCTCCTCTCCATTGTTAAGATGTCTTACGTCGGTCGAAGCCGACCATGTGTTGAGGGATATTCATGAAGGTGTTTGCGGAAGTCACCAAGGTGCACGTTCCATAGCTAAGAAAGCTCTCGGGGCGGCTATTCTTGGCCGACCATGGGCGAGGATGCTAAGAAGCTTGTTCGAGAAGTGCAAAAAATATCAAGTACATCTTGATGTCCACATTGCACCCTCTCTCGAGTTACAAAGTCTTGTCTCACCTTGGCCGTTCGCTGGTGGGGCATGGATCTGCTAGGCGTTTCCACTGCTCCCGGAGCGGTTCAAGTTCTTGATCGTGGCGGTAGATTATTTCACAAAGTGGATCGGGCGAGCCCTCTTGCAACCATCACATCGGCAAAAGTAAGCAAGTTCTTGGCGGTGTGTGTTGGCCGTTTTGGGATCCTCGGCAATTAATAAGCGACCGCGGCACCCGGTTTGCGAGACAAAGGTTCAGAGAAATGTTGGCGACTTAGGGTAAAACAATGTTTCACCTCGGTCGAGCACCCTCGAACAACGGCAAGCTGGTAGGCGGCCAGCGAGTTATCTGCGTGGGTTAGGCGAAGACTTCGATGAAGCGAAAGGAGGCTGGGTCGAAGAGCTGCGATCCGTTCTATGGGCTTACGGGACAACCTCTCACTCAACGATCGGGAGTCCCCCTTGAGGATGGTATATGGGGCGATCTTTGTAATACCCATAGAAATGGGCGAACTAAATTGGAGAACTTTGAATCCCCTACGGTGGTTGACAACGGCCGAGCTATACGAGATGAGTTGGACACAGTTGAAGAGCTGCGTACCCAAGCATCACTAAGAGAACAATTGATCAAGCGAGAAGGTCGCGACGGATACAACGCTCGAGTTCGGAAGAGAGATTTCTCGATCGGCGGCTCGTCACGAGGCAGCGGATGTAGGAAACAAGAATGCTCGCGAGGAAAGGCGGCACCAAATTGGGGAAGGTCCATATAGGGTCATCAACAAGGCCGGCAAGGGCATCGAGTGGAAACCATGGATGGGCGACTATCCCGAAGCGTGGAATGCGAGAGAAACTTAGAAAGTATTATGTTTGAATGTAACGAGCGACCAATTTATTAATGAAAGACAGGCAGGCGCTCTTTTTCCCACTGGGTTTTTTATAGAGGCCCGACCTTTGAAAAATTGTTGTTATTTACTTTCTCGCAAGGAATGTATGCGGTCTCTCAAGCATGCTCATGGCAAAGGAGCGATCGAAGATTTATCGAACTTGAGCAGTCGTCGAAGCGATGCGTAGCGTGTGCCGCCGAGCCGGAAGACACGGACAACGATCGCGAGAGTTGGCTCAAAGCAGCGCCATCGAAAATGGCCCGAGGTTAAATAACGCCAAACTTGGTCGTCGAAGCGATGCATGCGCGCGTCTACCGAGCCCGGCACATACAACGAGTCACCGAGTTGACTCAAGCGGCGCCATCGAAAATGGCCCAAGGGTTAAGTTATAACCCATCATAGTAGGCCGTCGAAGCGACTACCTCGAGAGATCATCGAAATGATCCCAGCGGTGCCATCGAAATGGCCCGATCGAGTGCCATCGAAATGGCCCAACCGTCAACAGCGCTTTCGAAATAGCACAAAAGCGGTCGCCGCGGCGGCATACAAGTTCGAAAAACTTAGACAAATAAACATACGAGGATGAATAGAGCGTAGCAATGCGGTCGGATAAACAAAATAAGACAAATTAAAGTCATTACAAAGCGAGACGAGCGAACCGGCAGCGCTCGAATATCTCATTGCTCGGCGACTTTCAAATTGTTGGGCGAAGGCAAGTCAAAGGATTACAAAATTACTCCGCTCGCGGGCGGGCGAGAAGAGGATCGAGCTAGGGCGAGCGACATTGCCACGATCATCAAGCTCATCGGCTGCACGATCTTGCGATTTCGACATAGTGTTCGGGCACGATCGGTTTCTCATCAAAGTTGATGCTCAAGGGTGAGTTCGGCACCCTTTTGGCCTAGAGCATTGAAGAAGCGCTCGATCGCGGCATTAAGGCGTGCTTTCGGCTATCGTCCGGGTGAGCATTGGCTCGGCCTTCTCGGTTCCCCACTCGGCCTTCTCCTTCTCCGGGACTTCGGTCGGTCTTGATTTGCAACTTGCACGGGAAGCTCTTTGTTCCTCTTGGAAAGCTTGGCCCGTCGTCCTCGGCCGGCTGCAGAGCATCTTTCTTGGACTTGGCGTTTGTCATACTTTGCTGCGCCTCGCCAAGGCTTTGTCATACCGGCCCGAGCTCCTGCAAAGCAGAGATAGTCATGATCGGTTAGTCGGCGAAAGTGAGCAAAGGACAACGGGCTAGAAAAATAAAATACCAACCGGCCGTCGCGGTCTTGAATAATCTTGTCCATTCCCATACGGAGGAGAGCCTGCAGACCGCCATGGGCTTCTTCTTGAACCGCTCAAACTCAACCTGCCCTAGGCCGTCGGCGAGAGAATAGGAATATCATCCTTAGCAAGGTCCAAGTCCCGACTATCGAACTTAGGCGCTTGGCGAGCGATCATCGGCGGGAGGGTTGGCCGAGCAGCGGTTTCTTCCGCCGAGATTTTGAGTTTGAGGCACCTTTGGCGGGCCGTCCAATTCGGCGACCCTACGTGGGGCGGCTTGGGCGCTGCCCTTCATTGGATTGAGAGCGGCATCGATCACGCCCACGATTTACCGGCCATTCTTTATGCAAAACAACAAATTAAGAGTTAGAAGAGAATATTGACAACAAAATATAAAGGCAAAGTTAGGAGCAAACCAATCTCGGCCTCGAGGAGCCGTGAGCAGCAAGGCGAAGGGGCGACAAGGTATGTCGCCCTTAAGTGCGGAAGCATCATGCTCGCCAAAGTCTTAATCATCTCCAAAGATTCCAAGTCGGCCTCGCCCAAATCTTTGTGAGAATAGATGTAATCGCTGGCCTCTGAAGAAGTGAGCTTCATTCCACATGATTGGAAAATAAGGGGACCGAAGCGGTCCATCGGGTTGGATTTGAGATATGGCCTTGCGGGCTCCTTGGTCGGGACGATCCGAGTAGTGGCCTCTCCCGGCCGCGCCAGCGACTCTTGATAAGCTTTGAAATATCGGTCTTTGAGTTTTACTGCGTCTTGAAAGAGACACTGCTCCCTCTTCTCTTTGTTCGCTTTCTCCACTGAGCCGACAGCTCAAAGAGGACAAAGAATAACATGATCGACACCGTGAGACCAAGTTTGGTTAACGAGGACTTCAAAAGTTTTTAAGAATGCCCAAGCATTGGGATGGAGTTGAGAGGGGCGACCCCGATATGGCCTTGAGCGTCACGTTGGAACTAGTTGGAAGGTGGGATGATGTTCATCCTCTCGAGCACGATCCGATACATCGTGAACTTAAGATTCTTTGGAATAAGTGGCAGCGTCTTCTCCATCTTTCATGCCTCTCACCCTCCGGCCGGTGATTCATTGAAAGCGGCGGAAGGTCGGACAAAGGCGAGGTGGCGACCGTAAGTATACTCACTGTGGGAGGCGAAGAGTTTCGACACCCAAGACATGTCGAGATGGGTCGAGCTACATCGGTTTGAGCGTCGGCCGCCTCTTCGTTCGATCCTCCGCCGTTGTTGACCTCTCGACCGGAGGAGCTAGGCTGCGGTGAGCTACCACTTCAGTGTTGGTTTCTTGGCTCGGTCGCCCGGCTTCCCGCCATCTCCTCGTCCGCGACTTGGGCGGGGGCTTAGTACCTCCTCATCATCTATATCCACCACCTCTACCTCCTCATCTCCTACCGCTCGAGATACGGCGTTCTCCGGTGGTGGAGTGTTACTGCTGATCGCGAGAATGGGCGGACTTAGAGCCGGAACTCTTGGTGGCCGACCCTTGGCTAGAAGATTTGGAGCTCGAGCTTGTACTACTCGAAGAACTACTACTCGACGAACTAGAATTTTTGTCGCCCGGAGACGACTTAGACTTCTCCTCGGGAGAGCGACCTCGGACGCCTTAGACATATGGGCGAGAAAAGATTGGGGCGGCCCCTCGGGAATCTGGAGCGATGCTGTTTCGTCGCGGCATACACGGCACTGTGATAAGGGGATCGAGTCGGTCGATCGAGCGGGGAATACTCGTGAGAGAGGCGACTTGGCCGTCCTCGGACTGACACCCCCTATCACGAGGCGTAGAAGAGCGTGAAGTGCGTTCAAAGAAAAACTAAATTTAAAAAGTGAGCGAAGAGATCGATCCATACCTTGAGCAGATGTGGTGAATCGGTGCATAGCGGCAAGACGAGCGAAGCGTACGTGGCGACAGCGGATGTAAGTCGGCGGAGAAGAGTCGATCATTTGGCGAGCTATTCACGAAAGTGTGGTATGATCTGTGGTGAAGGGGTATTTATAGTGCGGACCCAAAGCGCGAAAGGGGACGGGAGGCGAAGCGTCGCAAGCGTTTCGCCTTCTCACCAATAGTTGCCTTCGAACAACCTCGGAAACACCAAGCGTCATGTCTTAAATGTCGGTAAAGACCAGCGAAATCGCGTCGGCCCGGCCGATGGTAAGCGGCGGTGAAACCATTCAAATCAAGAAAGCGCGCGCGGCGCGTCCGCCAGCGTTCAAAAGCGGCGCTCACGGGGCGCAATTCAAGCCTCGACCCGCTCTTAAGCGACCCAGAAGCTTGGGGGGCAAGCTGTTCTGGGTGTATCGGCAATTACAAGGGCGCCAGCGGCAAGTGGGCGTCGGCCCGGCCAACGAAGCAAAGCCGGCGAGCGGCTGCTTGGACCGCAATTCTACCGGGGCCGGCGAAATATTCGCTAACGGTCGGGACTCTGCGGTATATATATGCCATTCACACATGGCATCAGTGCGTTCTCTTACCTTGTGTTATCTGCGGCGACCTCTCACTAGATCGTCGGAGTGTCTTTGCGAGTACCACCCGAGGTGCTCGGCGTGAAGCAGGACCGATCCTCTCATTCATTCAACGGCCGGCCCGGTCGGCGGGACAACGATAACTTCAACACTTCATTGGTCAAGGTACGATCAACACTGAAGAGAGCACTTTGTACAGGACGGTCCGTACGACGTTCCTCGTACTCCCCATCAAATCATGCTATCGGTGTATCATTGGTAGGCCGACCACAGGCAAGCTAGAGGCGTGGCATCGGCGGTGCGCTTGAAAATGAAATTTTACGGTTGAGAGCGACCAAGTGGTTACCTGGCGGCCGACTAGAAGCGGCAGAAGGCGGAGCCACTAATTATATCAAGAAAGTTGTGATGAGGTAGATCGTGGCCCAAGTTCTCAAAACACTGGTGAAGGTCACCAGGTCAATCTCGCTAATTTGGATGCTCGTTATGATCCAGATAGCGACCCGGAGGATAACGATGGCGACTTAGCGAGAGCTAAAGAAGCGAGGTTGAAAAGACCGAGAACCTCGTGGGGAATTGGAAGATGTGCAATTGGGAGGCGACCCAACAAAGGCGGATAAGCTCGGTAGCGACCTACCAGAGCAGGTGAAGTAAGACCTTGTGCAATGTTTGAAAGACTATGCTGACCTGTTCGCATGGCAGGCATCAGACATGCCCGGCATTCCTATCGAAGTAGCCTACCATCATCTTTCAGTCGATGAAGGGGTTAAGCCAGTCGCTCAAAGAAGACGAACTCAGAATGAGGAAAAATCTCAAGCATTTTGCAAAGCCGTTGAGGACCTCATAAAGGCCAACTTCATCGAAGAGATTAAGTACACAACCTGGCTATCCAATGTCGTGTTGGTTAAAAAGAAGAATGGCAAATGGAGAATGTGTGTAGACTACACCGACCTAAATAAGGCATGCCCGAAGGATGCCTTCCCTGTGCCCAACATTGACAAATTGGTCGATGGTGCCTCGGGTTATAAATTATTGTCTTTTTTGGACGCTTATTCAGGATACAATGAAATCACGATGTATCCACCCGATCGACACAAAACGACCTTCATGTGGTCGAGGAAATATTCATTACAAGGTGATGCCTTTTCGGCTAAAAACGGCTGGAAGCGACTTACGGCGAATGATGAATAAAATTTTCAAAGCGGATCGGTCGAATCTACGAGGTGTACTTGGATGACATGATCATCAAAAGCGGGACCGATCGGATCATGTGAGCGACACGAGGATATCTTTGAAGAAGCTAGGAAGAATGCACTGGCCCGAATCGAGAGAAGTGTACCTTTGGGGTGAGTAGGCGTGATTTTGGGCTTTCACCTAATCGAATGAGGATAGAAGCAAACCACGAGAAGTGTAGGCGGTCGCCGACATGAGGCCGCCCAGCGCAAAAAGAAATCCAACGGTGAGCGGGATGGTAGCGGCTACATCGATTCATACTAAAAGCGGCTGCAAGTCGCTTCCAGCTATTCGAACTCACGAAGAAAGGCGTAGACTTTGAGTGGACCAGACCAATGCCGCCGAGCATTGGAGGAATTGAAAGAAGCATTGACTAACCCGCCAATTATGACCAAGCCGCTGCCGGGCGAAACACTGTATTTATACTTGGCGATAGCAGAAGAAGTTTTGAGTGCTGTGTTAGTCAGGGAAAGCGACCTAAAGCAGAATCCGGTCTATTTCATCGATGAGGTCTTTGCAAGGACCCGGTGAGATATCAGAAAATAGAAAAATTTGCCCTTGCACTTCTAGTGACTGCTCGAAGATTAAGACCCTACTTTGTGGCCCACCAGGTCGTGGTAAGGACCGATCAGCCAATCAGGCAAGTCCTTCATCGGCGGATTTGGCGGGGACGAATGATAAAGTGGGCGATGAGAGCTCAGTGAGTTTGGGATTAAGTTTGAATCGATCGACCGCAAAAGCGCAGTCTTTGGCCGACTTTATAAGCGGAGATGACCCGATCGAGAGGATCAAGCTCAAGCGACACGGATCTTGCATGTAGATGGGTCATCCAATAGCAAAGGAAGTGGAGCAGGCCTAATATTAGAAAATGCGAAGGCCTTGCGTGGAAGTTTCATTGATTTTTGCGTTCCACACATCGAACAACCAGGCCGAGTATGAGGCGTGCATAGGTGGCTGCGGCTTCGCCGAGGATTTTCAAGTCGGCCGGGTTGAACTCGGATCGGACTCTTACTTGTTGTCTCGAAGATCAAAGACTTATACGATGCCAAGGATAGCGTCTTTGAAAAGTTATCACGGCGAGTAAGAGAGCTGCTCAGCGGTTCGGCCAGAAGCGCGAAGTGGTACATGTACCTCGAGCGAAAGCGTTCGGCGGATATCCTATCAAAACTTGCAAGTACCAAAACTCCGGGTAATCACGAAGTTTGATTCAAGAGACCTAAATCGGCCGAGTGTGTCAACCAAGCCAAGCGATCGTCGGTCGTTCTCTGTGTTAATCGATTTAGATTGGATCGCCCCTATTCTCGGGTATATCGTTGAAGGAAGAACCGAGTGATCGAAGCGGCGAAATTGGTCGGGCTCGAGGCGACCAAGTATTCGGTAATAGAAGGAAATTATACGAGAAGAGGTTCTCGTCCCCATTGTTAAGTTGTCTTCTGACGGTCGGAAGCCGACCATGTGTTGAGACATTCATGAAGGTGTTTGTGGTAGCCACCAAGGTGCACGTTCCATAGCTAAGAAAGCTCGGGGCGGCTATTGTGCGGCGACCATGGGCGAGGATGCTAAGAAGCTCGTTGAAATGCAAAAGTGTCAAGTACATGCGATGTCCACATTGCACCTTCTTCAGAGTTACAAAGTCTTGTCTCACCTTGGCCATTCGCCTGGTGGGGCATGGATTTTCTAGGCCCGTTTCCACCTACTCCAGGCCAGTTCAAGTTTTTGATCGTGGCGATGACTATTTTCTGAAGTGGATCGAGGCGAGCCTCTTTGCAGCGATCACATCGGCAAAAGTGAGCAAGTTCTTGGTCGGTGTGTGCTAACCCGTTTGGCGTCCGCGGCAATTGATAGCGACAAGCGGCACCCGGTTCGCATCCGCGAACCGAGCGGCCAAGCTGAAGCGGCTAACGAGTTATCTTGCGTGGTTTGAAACGAAAGATCGGGCGAAGCAAAAGGGGCTGGTCGAGGAGCTGCGATGCATTCTTTGGGCGTACAAGACGACCCTCATTCATCGGCCAGAGAGTCGCCCTTCAAGCTTGTGTATGGGCCCGATCTTTATTATACCCATAGAAATGGGGAGCTAAATTGGAGGACTTCAAACCCCCTACCATGTCGACAACGGCCAAGGCGTCTGAGAAGAATTGGACACGATCGAAGAGTTGCGCACTCAAGCATCGCAGAGAACAAGCGATCAAGCGTGAAGGTCGCGACTAGATACAACGCTCGAGTTCGGAAGAGATTTCTCAATTGGGCAGCTCGTCTAAAGCGCGGCGTTGGAAACTAGAACGCCCAACAAGGAAAGCTCGCACCAAATTGGGAAGGTCCGTGCGAGGGTCATCAAGAAGGCCAGCAAGCAGGGCATATGAGTTGGAAACCATGGAAGGCGACTATCCCAGAACATGGAACACAGAAAAACTTAGAAAGTATTATGTCTAAATGTAATGAGCGACCGATTTATTAATGAAAGACGAGGTGCGCGCTTTTTCCCATTGGGTTTTACGAGAGGCGACCTTTGAAAAATTGTTATTATTTACTTTCTCGCAAAGAATGTATGCGATCGCTCAAGCATGCTCATGGCAAAGGAGCGATCAAAGATTTATCAAACTTGAATAGATCGTCGAAACGATCTACCTCGAGTGCCATCGAAATGGCCCAAGGGTTAAGTAATAACCCATCATGCGGGTCGTCGAAGCGATGCGTGGCGTGTGCCACCGAGCGGCACAAACAACGGTCCGCGGGTTGACTCGAGCAGCGCCAACGAAAATTGCCCAAGGGTTAAGTAATAACCCATCATAATGAGCGTCGAAGCGACCTACCTTGAGAGATCATCGAAATGATCCCAACAGGTGCCATCGAAATGGCCCGATCGAGTGCCATCGAAATGGCCCAATCATTAACGAGCACTTTCGAAATAGCACAAAACGGTCGCCGAGCAATGCGAATTCAAGTAAACAAAATAAAAGACAAGTTAAAATGTCATTACAAAGCGGAAAGCGCCGGTCGAAACCGGCGCTCGAATATCTCCTTTGCTCGAAGGCGACTTTCAAATTGTTGGGCCCGAAGGCAAGTCAAAGTATTACAAAAATTTCTCCGCTCGCGGCGGGCCTCGAAAGAGGATCGAGCTAGAGGCGACGACATTACTACGATCATCAAGCTCCTCGGGCTGCACGATCTTGCGCTTTCGACATAGTGTTGGGCTTGATCGGCTTTTTCATCAAAGTTGATGCTCAAGTCTGAGTTCGGCACCCGCTTTGACCTAGAGCATTGTAGAAGCGCTCGATCACTGCACCCTTAGCCATCTCGGCTATCTTCCGAACTTGCGCCTCCAGCTCAGCCCTCTGGGTCCCCCACTCGGCCTTTTCCTTCTCCAAAACTTCGAGGTCGGTCTTTAAATTGGTTACTTGAGCTTGGAGTTCCTTGTTCCTCTTCGATAGCTTGGCCCGGTCGTCTTCGGCCCGTTGCATAGCGTCCTTCTTGGACTTAGCTAGTTTCTCCAGCTTTTGCTGCGCCTCCGCCAAGGCTTTATCCTTCTCATCCCGCGCCGCTGCAAACAAAGATGGTCAAAGTCAGTTAGTCGGTTGAATGTAAACGAAAGCGCGATGGGTAAAAAGAATAAAATACCTTGACCGTCGCGGATCTTGCATGATTTTGTCCATCCCCATGCAAAGGGAAGCACAAACCTGCATGGGCTTTTTCTTGAACCGCTCGAATTCGACCGGCCCTAAATCCTCGAGTGAAAGAATGAGGATGTCGTCCTTAGCAAGATCCAAGTCTCGCTTATCAAACTTGGTCCGCTTGGCAGAGCGGTCATCGTCGTGAAAGGCGATCGGACTTTGGAAGCGGGCTTTTTCCCTTGACTTTTGGGGGTGGGAGGCACCTTCGACGGTCCTTCGAGATCGACCACGCGTGCGTGGCGGCGGCCGGGTGCTGCTCTTAGGAGGATTCGGGACTTTCTCGAGCTCGGCCCGATTCTTACCCGCCATTCTCCTGCGCAAAAAGAATAATTCAAGAGTTAGATAAAGCGGCGATATTCGAAATTCAAAGATGAAGTCAAAGGCGAACCAATCTCGGCTTGAAAAGCTCGACCCACGAGCGGGGCGAAGGGATGGCAAGGCGGTCGCCGCCAGGATCTGGGGCATCATGCCCGCGAGTCTTGATCATCTCCAGAGATTCAGTCGGCGCACCCAAATCCTTGGATTGAATAAATATAGTCGCGGAGCCGCTGAAAAAGTGAGCTTCATTCCACATGATTGGGAAGTAAGGGGCCCGAGCGGCCGTCGGTGGATCTCGAAATAGCCATGCGGCCTCCTTATTTGGGACGACCCGAAGTATTGGCTTTTCGAGGCGCGCCCAGCGACTCGATACGGTTTGAAATGCGGTGTTGGGTCTTCGAGTCTTGAAGGAGACTGCTCCTCTTTTCCTTATTGGCTTTCTCTACCACCACTCGGCTCGAAAATAGCAAAAAATAACTGAACCGACACTGGCCGGCCGAGCATAGTCAGAAGCACTTCGAATGTTTTCAAAAACACCCACGCGTTTGGATGGAGTTGAGAAGGGGCAACCCCGATATAGCGGAGAACGTCGCGCTGAAACTCGGTGAAAGGTGGGGTGATGTTCATCCGCTCGAACACGATCCGATGCATCGTGAACTTCAGATTGTCGGAATAGGTCACGATGTCTTCTCCGTCCTTCATGCCTCTTACCCTCCAGCCCGGTAATTTCCTGAAGTGAAGCTGCAGCTCGGACAGGGCCCAATGACCGACCGTGAGAATACTTCTATTGGCACGAAGAGTTTCTGACACCCAAGACATGTCAGATCGGTCCCGGGCTATATCGGGCAGAACATCTTCTACTCCTTCGTTCGACCCTCCTTCATTGTTCCCCCCTGGCCAGAGGAACTCGCCACAGGCTGAACCACGACCTCCTCATTAGCTTCTTCGGCTCGGTCTCCCCCGACCTCGACCACCTCTTCATCCTCAGCTGGGATGGCACTCTGCACCTCATCATCCTCTATGGCCACCTCTTCATCTCCACTCATGGCGCGAGGAATGGCATTTTCTGGTGGTGCATCGTTGTTCGACCGAACAGCAGAGTGGGCAGCGGCTTGTGGAGCTCACGCTCGAGCTCGAGCCACTGGAAGAATCAGAGCTCCTGTCGCTCGAAGACGACTTAGATCTCTCCTCGTGGGAAGTAGCCTCGGACGGCTTCGTCATGTGTTAGGCAAGAGAATGTGAAGACTTCCGGGGATGCGGCGTTTGTTTCAGCCGTGGCATGTAACACTGTGGTAAGGGATCGAGTCAGTCGGCGGCGGTGCTCTCGTGAGAGGCGACTTAGTCGATCCCCGGACTGGAACCCCTATCACGGCGTAGAGTTGTGCATTCGAAAGAAAATATTGCGAGAAAGAAAAGAGTAAGAGAGCGAGATCGATTCGTACCTTAGAAAATGTTGGAGATCGGTCCGCAGCGAAGGCGAGCAATACGAGCAACTACGGATCTGGTGTGGCAGATAACTCGGTCATTGGCAGAGCAAATCGCGAAAGTGTGAGGAATAGTCTTCGAAGGGGTATTTATAGTGCGGACCCAAGGCGCGCGAAGGGTACCGGGAGGCGAAGCGTCGCAGCGTTCGCCTTCTCACCAATAGCAGCCTTTAGACAACCTCGGAGACACAAGCGTCATGTCATAAATGTCGATAAAGACCAATCGTCGGCGTCGGCCACGGCGGTTGGCAAACGGTCGAAACCGTCCAATCAAGAGAGTAAACGGCCGCGTCCGTCCCATCGCTTGAAAAATATTCAAAGCAACGTCACTCCTGGGGGCAGCGATTCAAGCCTCAGCCCGCTCTTAAGCGACCTAGGCTTGGGGGGCAACTGTTCCTGGGTGTATCAGCAATTACAAGAACTGCCAACAGCAATGGGGCCATCGGCCCAGCCCAACGTAACCGGCCTAAGCACGCTGCTTGGACCGCAATTCTCGCAACCGGCCGAAATCTTTGCTAACGGTCGGCACTCTACAGTATATATATGCCATTCGCGCATGGCATCACGTAGGTTCTCTTACCTTGTGTTATCGCGGCGAGCCCCTTACTTGATCGTCGGAGTGTCTTTGCAGGTAACACCCGAGGTGCTCAGCGTGAAGCCTAGACCGGTCCTTTCTCCTATTCAACGACCGGCCCAGTCAACAGAACAATTTCAACACTTCATTGGTCATGTACGATCAGACACCAAAGGGGGAGGCACAATCGCTCGGGGCGAAAGAGGGGGCCAAGCCACAAGGACTTCTTTCTTCGCCGTCTGGTGGAGATGAGTACCTCGGACACCAGAGTGGAAGGCACAATCGCTTGAGGAGATGGGCCACAAGGACCTGAGCCGTAGTGGGGCTCGCCATTGCCCCACGGCGGAGCGTAAAAGCTCGGGATCGTGGAGGACTTTCTTTTTGACGACCTCGCCTCATCTCGTCTTCCGCCGGGTGGCCAGCCCAGAGTCGGAGTCAGGGGAGAGGGGCGTTGAGTCAGGTCGGAAGGATAGTGACAACCCTCATTTATGATGGTTATTACTTGCTTTCTAAGCTTGTTTTTAAGTGAATTTGTTAGCATGTTGTGTGAATTAGCTTGTAAATAAGTGTTTAGGTTAGAATTATTGGTGCAAGGATGAATTGGTTTGAATTGGGCATATTTATTCCCTTTTTGTTTTTAATTGTGTTTTGTGTAGTGCTGCAGCAACAGGTTCGTGCGCAATAGCAAAAATGCGCTAGATGAGAGAGAAAGCTCAAGGGAATGCGGAAAACACGGAAATTGAGGCAAGGACAACTATCAGAGCTGGATGGTACAGAAAGATATGACCTCATGTGGATTTCCCACAATTTCCCTTTAACCTAGGACGCATTTTCGAAAGAAGATATTTTCTAGGGTTGCGTGCAATGAGCCACTATATAAGCCAGCCTCCATTTCTCATTGGGAGGACAGCCATTGCTCTGCCGTCAAGAGGAAGTTTAGAGATAACTCCTCATAGTGTGCTTAGCTCACCTCCATTACCAAATTTGATACATTGTTGAGACGATTGCGACAGTATCACTGGAATTGCATTTTTCTTGGTGGATTTCTACTTAGAAGAGCTGGATCAGAACTCCATTGTCACCATTGGAGCTCTCTCTCTGTTTCTTCGTTATAGTATCATTTCTTACCTTGAACTTTGTAATATGACTTCTACTCTTTTGTTTAAGTTATTTTCCATGTTTTGTAAGCTCAATATTAGCTAAATGATCATACTTGATATGTTGGATCTGATGTAGCTAGATTTATTATTCAATTAATGAAGTGTGTTTAATGTTGTGCATTTTACCTTGTGTGTGACAATATTTCCATTTTAGAGTAGGATTGGCCGTCTATTCTAAATACCATTTATAAATTCAGAGATGGTTTGTAAATTAATCTCACAAGGTAATATGGGTAGTGGACATTAACGAGAGATCTTGATGTTCCTTGCTTAACCCTAGAGATAGGAGAGCATAACCCATAAGGTAAATACTGTCGGTGCCCAAGCAGCCTAGGAGATACTTCTTTAGGGTTTAGAGATAAACTCTTGCAAGGAAACCTAATGTGAAGTATTCGAGAGAATAACGTCTTATTGCTGCAGCAACTATTGTTGCAGCATTGAGCATACACTTAATTGCATATTAATGAAGCTACTGAAGTGAATGCATCTCAGCTTGTTCTCATCACTGATTTCACATTACCCTTTTACTTTTATTACTGTGTATGTTTCCAAAAACTTGTGTGTCATTTACTTTCTTCACTAAATTGTTAATCAAATTAAACTCTCAAGATTAAGCTTAAATCCTCGTGGGAACAATCTCACTTACTCTATATTACTTCTTAGACAGTGTATACTTGCACTATCATGTTTGTCCACAACAAGTTTTTGCGCCGTTAAAGTGATTTATAGTTTAAAAAGATCATTTAATTCGTTAGCAACTTAGTGCCTTTTAATTACTAATTCTATTTGTGTTGTTTTTGTTGCTCTGACATTAGATTGCTTTGCAACATACATTCTTTGCAAAGCATATGCACGGGCATAGACGCAATACACCAGAATTCCAGTTGCACCCAGAGATAGAAAGACATTTTAGAAGATTTAGAAGAGTTCACAGTACTCCAGGACTTATTGAATTAGGGAGAGCTGCTGCTATGGCTACTCCTCACAACTATGTACATGGTGATCCCACTCCACCCAGCTCTCCACCTCACACAATTCCAAGGGCAGGAGAGGAGGATTTCAGAAGACAAGTTCTTGAAATGGGCGTGATAAACATGGCTAATGATAGGGATAGACCTATGAGGGACTATGCAGTTTTTGACCCTCAAACTATGCAAACATGCATAGTGAGGCCAGAAATTGCTACAACTCATTTTGAATTTAAGCCTATGATGTTCCAAATGCTTCAAACAATTGGGCAGTTTGGTGGAGGCCCCCTTGAAGACCCACATCTGCATTTGAAACAATTTGTTGAAGTTTACAGTAATTTCATTCTCCCTGGTGTTTCAAATGATGCTTTCAAACTGAAATTGTTCCCTTATTCCTTGAAAGATAGAGCTAAGGCTTGGCTTAACTCACTAGAGCCTAACTCTATCACTACTTGGAATGAGATGGCTGAAACATTTATGACAAAATATTTTCCACCAATCAAGAATGCCAGGATGAGAAATGAGATTACCTCTTTCAAGCAAACTGAATTTGAAACTCTGTTTGAAGCATGGGAAAGATACAAAGAACTTTTGAGAAAATGTCCTCACCATGGTATTCCTATCATTATCCAAATGGAGACTTTCTACAATGGATTGGAACCTCAAACTAGGCTCATGCTTGATGCCTCATGCGGAGGAGTTCTTACGAATGGCCACTTACAATGATGCTTACAATTTGATTGAAGACATTGATGCAAATAGCTACCAATGGCCTACTGCTAGGTCAAGTGTTCAAAAGAAGGTTGTTGGTTTTCATGAAGTGAGTGAGGTCACTGCCTTGTCTGCTCAAGTGGCTTCCCTCTCCAACCAAATCAAAAATATGGCAAAGACACCTAGTCTTCGCAAAGAATCAAGCAATCAGAGCAAACAATTGAGTCGACTCCATGTGGTTCCTCTCCAAGTTGTGTGTACTGTGGAGGAGGTCATCTTTATGAGGAGTGTCCTGCAAATCCTATCTCAGTCAACTATGTTGGGTACAACAGGGGAAATAATCCATACTCAAATACTTACAATCCTGGGTGGAAGAATCATCCTAATTTCAGATGGAGGAGCACTATAGCAGCACCTGCTGCTGCAACTACTCCAGCACCTGCTGTGCCACCAGGATTTTCTGCTCAAACAAAGCAAGCTGCTCCTGCAACTAATAACTCTATGGAGGTTATGTTCAAGTCTTTCATGAATGAAGCAAAAACTCAATATCAGACACAAGGGGCTGCAATCAAGAACTTAGAGAACCAGATGGGCCAAATAGCCACTACTCTAACCCAGAGACCTAGTGGGGCACTGCCCTCTACTACTGAAGCTACATCTTCTAAGGGTAAGGAGCAATGTAAGGCTATATCTCTAAGGAGTGGAAAATATTTGAGTGGGCCATCACTTGATTCAAATACAGGTGGTGGTGACAAAAGAAAAGAAAAAGATTCTGAGAAAAATGAAAAATATGAAAAAAAGAGTAAGACAGATCACGCGACAAAGAATCTTTGCGACATCTAATGCATCACCAGTGCCACCACTTGTGCTTGATCAAGATGTGCCACCTCCACCATTCCCTCAGAGATTGAAGAAGGCACGACAAGACAAGCAATTTGGCAAGTTCTTAGAGGTGTTGAAACAACTCCACATCAATGTCCCTTTGGTTGAGGCTCTCCAACAAATGCCCAACTATGCAAAGTTTATGAAAGATGTCTTGACTAAAAGAAAGAGACTTGGTGAATTTGAAACAGTAGCTATGATTGAGGAGTGCAGTATGATCAAACAAAGCAAAATTCCAAGCAAGTTGAAGGACCCAGGCAGTTTCACCATTCCTTGTTCTATTGGTGAAACCTATACTGGCAGAGCTCTTTGTGACTTAGGTGCAAGCATCAATTTGATGCCTAAGTCTGTTTTCACTCAGTTGGGTATATGAGTTGCAAGGCCTACTACAGTTACACTTCAACTAGCAGACAGATCTATTGCTTATCCTGAAGGAATCATTAAGGATGTTTGATAAAGGTAGATAAATTTGTTTTCCATTGACTTTGTTATTTTAGATTTTGATGCAGATAAAGAAGTGCCTATCATTCTTGGAAGACCTTTCTTGGCTACTGGCAAGACTCTAATTGATGTGCAGAAAGGGGAATTGACTATGAGAGTCAATGATCAAGAGATCAAATTCAATGTCATGAATGCTCTTAAGCTTCCTCAGAAGGGAACTGATGAGTGCTCTTTTGTTGTATCTCTCGACTCTGTAGTACAGAAGCAGTTCAACAAGCAGAATGATCACTTAGTGAAATCTCTTTCTCAAGTGGATAAAAGTGAACTTGTGGATGAAGGATTGTTGCATGAGGAGGCTACTCTCAAGGAAATTTGGACTAAACAATATGAGCCTCTTGAACTTGAAGATTCTACTCTCAAGAGGAATGTGCCTTCCATAGAGAAACTCCCTGATCTGGAATTGAAAGAATTGCCAAAGCATCTCAAATATGCCTACTTAGGGGAAAATAATACATTGCCTGTGATCATTGCTTCTGACCTCTCAAACAGTCAAGAGCATGATGTCATTACTACCCTAAAGAGGCATAAGAAGGAAATTGGGTGGCAAATGGCTGACATAAAAGGGATTAGTCCTACCATCTGTATGCACAGAATAATTCTTGATGAAGGTGCTAAAAATAGTGTTGAATGACAGAGGAGGCTAAACCCTATAATGAAAGAAGTTGTGAAAAAGGAGATTATCAAGTGGCTTGATGCTGGCATTGTGTATCCTATATCTGATAGTGCGTGGGTGAGTCCTGTGCAGTGTGTTCCAATGAAAGGTGTAACACCCCCCTAATCTAATCATTTCGGTTTACTAAATTAAAATCAGAGTTTCAAAATTCCACTCAAAGGAGGGCTACATTTGGTGATTTAAAAAGGAAAACAGAATTCAATCAAGTTCAAAACAGTTGCACAGCATTATACTAAACATGTAATCATGCGCATCACATCGGCTAAAGGGTCTAAACCCACAACATAAGGCATCTCGGCCATTAAGACATCAAGTCACAATACATAGTAAAAGTTACAACAAAATATGATAGTTGTTTAGTTCAAAAGACTATCCAACAGAAAAATACACAAGAGAGGCATAAACAAAACACTAAAATCTACTCGGCCCCATCCCGGTGTTACACGACCAGAAGCGGACTCGACCGACTTGAGCTAAGCACGGCTATCACTCATGTGTACGCAAGTTGCCACGAGAGCGAGCAACATAAAGCGGCTAGGGTGAGTCTCTTAACACAAGTAATATAATGTGAAGAAAGCTTAAGGTTAAAGATAGCATTAAAACACCTCGGTTCAAACTAAACAACACTCACCGATAGTTCAAATCATCACAACAATTATCAATCGACTCTTAACACGAAGAAATTATGAATTGTATGCATGAATGCAACCCAACCACGAGGGCATTATGCAATGAGGTACCTCCACCGTCGTTATTTAGCCCATCGGCTCTCCGTCGTTAACTCAGTCGTTATTTGATATGGAGACCGAAGTCTACCACATCAGGTCGAAACCTCCTCCGTCGTTATATGCACATGAACATGTGACTTCATGACAAATGCAATCACACACCAATCAATCATAACGCATGTGAATGCTTACACTTGCATCGTTCACCGTCGTTTCTACTCCGTCGCACCGCGTCTACACCACCTAGACATCATCACAAGGCTAAGGTCGACCTACTACTACAGGTAGAATCACCCTAGGACCTACAACCGACCTCTCTCGGTCACCTCGGCACTCCATGGTGGACTAATTGTCACACCGAGGACCGTAACGACACTTAGGGACCAAAATGTCACCTAAGGACCAAAATGGACTTAATCGCTCCCGACTTATGCACATTGGTACTAAAATAGCACTCACGATGGCGTCCCACAAAGTGTGCTAGGCAACATTGGCGCCTAACATCACCTCGGCACACTATGTGTGTACCTCGGCTAACTACTCAACATCACCCGGTACACACTATGTGTGTACCTCGGCTAACTATACTCAACTCTCAATTCGGTGGCGCGCTCCACGATCACGCACTCCCTTACACTAAAATCGTCTAATGTCATGGGAATTCACTCCTCAGTATCTCCTGGTTCAGTTCACTTACACTTAGGCACTTGGTCGTTTCACCTTGGTGACGCTACCTCGGCCTGAGGACCTCGGTTCACTACCTCTACAACTCGGTAACCTTAGGCGAAACACCTACGCCCGGTCTAAGCGTCCTTACCCCTCGCTAATGGTGTTTAGACACATACTCACCTTCAAGCTCACTAACAGACCCTCAACACTAAGACACTCTAAACGTTGACTTCCCTTAACTCGGTTTCTCTCACTTTAAGCTTAATGGTACTCAGTTTACTCTGTTTCGTCACTTAAACTCAACATGCAACACACATCCAGCTCACCACACTCATGCACACTCTGATACTCACTCCATTTGCTCGATCCTCTCCCTAACTCTACATGCAAGCTCATTTCACGCACACTATACCGATTCTCACTCTAATGCCTCACCATGCAAGCTCACTTCATGCCACACAGAACAGAGAGAGTGTTACACTCCTCTCTCTTTCCACACCGATCCACCATCGTATCTCACCACAAACCACAGCAAGGAGCAAAACACAGCCAAAACATGTTATGAACAACACATAAGACATACATGCAAGGTGATCAGAAACCACTCACACCAAAAATACTACCAAACACAAAACATTACAAGGATTAAAAGAGCCCCTAACCTTAATAGCTGGAGAAAAGATGAGAACCCTTCACTCTCCACTAACCACAAAGAACAAGCTCTCCTCTCCTCTACTAGCTTGAACTCTCCACGCCTGATTCTCTTCCTTCTCTCTTCGGTTCTCACTTCTCTCTCTACTTACTTAATTTGGTAACTTAAGCGATTTTGGAACAATGGGAAATGGTCTCCTTGAAGGCACCATTTAACATGTCCTAAGGGACTTAAATGGGCCTTGGCCTTATTAGGCCGTGGGCTTCTACTACTACCCACACATCCTTTCCACACTTAGACATTTTCCTAAAATGCAACACATGCTTAATGTTTACTTAATGAATTACTTGACTTAAAAGTAAAATGTTGCAAACCCTTAATAACTCAACTAAGTTAATTAATTGAATTATTTTGGTGTGTTACAACCCTCCCTACTTAGGAGATTACGTCCTCGGAATCTTACCTTAATCAACTTGACTCGGAATAGGCTTCCTTCATCTTGCTCTCTAGCTCCCAAGTAGCATGCTCACCAGCAGCTCCTACCCAAACCACCTTCACTAACTTGATTTCTTTTCCTCTAAGAGTCTTTACTTCTCGGTCTTCAATTCTGATTGGCATTGTCTCCACAGTGAGGTCGTCTCTCACTTGCACATCATCCATTTGAATGACATGGGGCCTGGTCAGAACATACTTCCTCGGTTGAGATACATGGAACACATCGTGCAAATTTGTGATTGGGTGGCAATGCAATTCGGTATGGCACCTTCCCAACTCTCTCCAAGATTTGATAGGGTCCAATGAAACGAGGTGACAGTTTCTTGGACCTCAGAGCTGGTCCAACTCTCTCAAACACATCCACCAACTTCACATCAACCTTCTGTGCTTCCCTTATACTAAACATGAACTCATTGATGATCTTCAGCATCCCCAACTTAACACTCCGAGGTGTTACTTCATATACTAGGCTCAAATCTCTAAACTGTTCAATTAATTCTAGCTCCTTTACCATCATCGATGACATATGCAGAGATTTCCTACTCAGTGCATCAGCTACAACATTGGCCTTCCCTGGGTGATAATTCAGACCGAAGTCATAGTCCTTCAATAGCTCCAACCATCTCCTCTGCCTCATGTTCAATTCCTTCTGATCAAACAAGTACTGCAAACTCTTGTGATCACTAAACACCTCGAACCTTGAACCATAAAGGTAATGCCTCCCACTTCAACACAACTTCAATCTTTGAAGGGTCCACTGCAATCCCATTGCTGGAAATCACATGGCCTAGGAAACTCACTTCTCTCAACCAAAACTCACACTTTGATAGCTTCGCATACAGGTTCGTCTCCTTTAGAATCTTCAGCACTACCCTTAAGTGCTCGGCATGCTCTTCTGCCGATTTGGAGTAGACCAAGATATCGTCTATGAACACTACCACAAACCGATCTAAGTACTCATGGAAAATACGATTCATATACTCCATGAATACCCCTGGAGCATTAGTGACACCGAATGGCATTACTAAGTACTCGTAGTGTCCATACCGAGTTCTAAAAGCCGTCTTTGGTACGTCTTCGTCCTTCACTTTGATTTGATGGTAGCGACCTCAAATCAATCTTGGAAAATACTGCGCACCCACTAATTGATCCATCAAATCGTCAATTCTTGGTAGTGGATACTTGTTCTTAATTGTAACCTTGTTCAATTATGCGTAGTCCACGCATGACCTCATGCTTCCATCTTTCTTCTTCACTAGCAACACAAGTGCTCCCCACGGTGACACGCTTGGTCTCACAATTTCCTTTCTAGAAATTCTTCCAAGCTATTTCTTGGCTCGGACGGCTCGGATGCGGACATCCTATAAGGTGCCATAGACAGGTCTTGTTCGAGAATCAATTCTATGGTGAACTCAATCTCTCTCGGGTGGCACATCAGGTATTTCTTCAGAAACACCTCGGCAAACTCTCTACCCATGGCACATCTTCAATCTTGACTTGATTCTCACTTGTTAATGACGCCCATAATGCAAACAGAGTAACCCCTTCTCCTAACAACTTGCGCACTTGACTAGCAGGAAGTAAAGCCGACTCCTTCACCTCGGTAGCAGGAAAACTAACCGATCTCTCAGCGCAATGGATATGAACATGGTTGTCTACCAACCAGTCCATACCAAGGATGACGTCCATTCCCTCTAGTGGTAAACAAATTAAGTTAACAGAGAAGTCCCTGCCGAATATAGTCAGTGGGCACTTCGAACATACCAGAGAGGTAGTCACTGAACCCATAGCCGGAGTGTCAATGACCATCTCTCTCCCCAATGAAGACAACACTAAACTCAGTCTATTAGCACACATGGCAGAAACGAAGGAATGAGTTGCACCAGTATCTATAATTGCAACTAGAGGAACACCATTGAAATAACACGTACCTTTGATTTCATTCACTACCTCGGACCCAGCTAATGCAAACACTTTCCCCACGCCTCTCTCTTGCTTTGGCTTTGGACACTTAGGACTGATGTGCCCCATCTCTCCACAATTGAAACAGACTATCTCCTTTCGCCCACACTCAGCAGATAGGTGGCCCTCCTTGCCACATCTATAACACCTCTTCACCTCAGCCTTGCACTCCTTTGCCTTGTGCCCAGGCAATCCACACTTGTAACAAGTCAGAATAGCAGGAGCGTCTCCCCTACTAGGCTTTCCTCTCCTGCGCAGAATTTCCCTTTCCTCTACCACCAGAATGGTCATAAGGCTTCCAACGGTACTGAGGTTGAAAAGTCTTCTTATCTTTCCCAGCTCGGCTAGTAGCCACACTATCTTCTTCATAAATTCTACAACTATCCACCATTTCGAGAAAATACCCTTATCCTTTGATACCCAATGGCACGCTTGATCTCGGGCTTCAAAGCCGTTCTCAAACTTGATACACTTGGAGAACTCGGCAAAGAGCTCGGTGTAATGGGGTAAAACTTTATCATTTCGGAAAACTTGGCGGCATACTCACACACGGTCATGTTACCTTGCTTAAGCTCCAAGAATTCCATCTCTTTCTTTCCCCCTCACATCTTGGGGTAGTACTTCCTCATGAACTCTTTCTTAAAGTTCTCCCATGTGATCTCCTCCTCTGCAGACTTCCAACCTTGGAAGAACTCCAAGCCACGATCGTCGGCTTCTTCAATGAGCATATGAGTCCCAAACCTCACTTTTTGCTCATCGATTGCAATCCATCACTCTGAAAATTCTCTCTATTTCTTTCACCCATGCTAGAGCCCCATCAGGATCATACCTCCCCCTGAAGGTAGGAGGATTCTCCTCTGGAAAGTAGCGAGCCTCACGAGCTCGGCATCATCGGCATTCTGGCGAGGTCGATTCCTCTGAGATTAGCCATCGCCTCCAACGTAGCGACTATAGCGGCATCATCTCTTCCAGCTCTTCCAGCCATTCTTACTTCACTGATTACAAAGTCAAGAACTGGTTAAGAACGAGCCTAAGACTCGAGGCTTAAGACACTTAGACTCAATCTACTTGGTCGGACAAGACCGAACTTATGCTCTGATACCAACAATGTAACACCCCCCTTATATCATTTCGGTTTACTAAATTAAAATCAGAGTTTCAAAATTCCACTCAAAGGAGGCTACATTTGGTGATTTAAAAAGGAAAGCGAGAATTCAATCAAGTTCAAAAGCAGTTTGCACAAAGCATTATACTAAACATGTAATCATGCGCATCACATCGGCTAAAGGGTCTAAACCCACAACATAAGGCATCTCGTCCATTAAGACATCAAGTCACAATACATAGTAAAAGTTACAACAAAATATGATAGTTGTTTAGTTCAAAAGACTATCCAACAGAGAAAAATACACAAGATAGGCATAAACAAAACACTAAAATCTACTAGGCCCCATCCCGGTGTTACCGACGACGGAGCAGACTCGACCGACTTGAGCTAAGCACACTATCACTCATGTACACCGCAAGTTGCCACGAGAGCGAGGCAACATAAAGCGACTAGGGTGAGTCTCTTAACACAAGTAATATAATGTGAAGAAAGCTTAAGGTTAAAGATAGCATTAAAACACCTCGGTTCAAATTAAACAACACTCACCGATAGTTCAAATCATCACAACAATTATCAATCGACTCTTAACACGAAGAAATTATGAATTGTATGCATGAATGCAACCCAACCACGAGGGCATTATGCAATGAGGTACCTCCACCGTCGTTATTTAGCCCATCGGCTCTCTCGCCGTTAACTCGTCGTTATTTGATATGGAGACCGAAGTCCTACCACATCCGAGGTCGAAACCTCCTCTGTCGTTATATGCACATGAACATGTGACTTCATGACAAATGCAATCACACACCAATCAATCATAACGCATGTGAATGCTTACACCGTCATTCACCGTCGTTACTCCGTCGTTCTACTCCGTCGCTCACACTGACGTCTACACCACCTAGACATCATCACAAGGCTAAGGTCGACCCTACTACACCGGTAGAATCAACCTAGGACCTACAACCGACCTCTCTCGCCACCTCGGCACTCCATGGTGGACTAATTGTCACACCGAGGACCAGTAACGACACTTAGGGACCAAAATGTCACCTAAGGACCAAAATGGACTTAATCGCTCCCGACTTATGCACATTGGTACTAAAATAGCACTCACAGATGGCGTCCACGCGTGTGCTAGGCAACATTGGCGCTAACATCACCTCGGCACACTATGTGTGTACCTCGGCTAACTACTCAACATCACCCCGGTACACGCAGCATGTGTGTACCTCGGCTAACTATACTCAACTCTCAATTCGGTAGCGCGCTCACGATTCACGCACTCCCTTACACTAAAATCGTCTAATGTCATGGGAATTCACTCCTCAAGTATCTCTGGTTGATTCACTTACACTTAGGCACTTGGGCGTTTCACCTTGGTGACGCTACCTCCTACCGAGGACCTCGGTTCACTACCTCTACAACTCGGTAACCTTAAGGCGAAACACCTACACACCCGGTCTAAGCGTCCTTACCCCTCGCTAATGGTGTTTAGACACATACTCACCTTCAAGCTCACTAATGGACCCTCAACACTAAGACACTCTAAACGTTGACTTCCTCAACCTCGGTTTCTCTCACTTTAAGCTTAATGGTACTCAGTTTACTCTGTTTCGTCACTTAACTCAACATGCAACACACATCCAAACTCACCACACTCATGCACACTCGATACTCACTCCATTTGCTCCGATCCTCTCCCTAACTCTACATGCAAGCTCATTTACGCACACTATCTTGATTCTCACTCTAATGCCTCACCATGCAAGCTCACTTCATGCCACACAGAACAGAGAGAGTGTTACACTCCTCTCTCTTTCCACACCGATCCACCATCGTATCTCACCACAAACCACAGCAAGGAGCAAAACACAGCAAAACATGTTATGAACAACACATAAGACATACATGCAAGGTGATCCGAAACCACTCACACCAAAATACTACCAAACACAAAACATTACAAGGATTAAAAGAGCCCCCTAACCTTAATAATTGGAGAAAAGATGAGAACCCTTCACTCTCCACTAACCACAGCAACAAGCTCTCCTCTCCTCTACTAGCTTGAACTCTCCACGCCTGCATTCTCTTCCTTCTCTCTTCTGGTTCTCACTTCTCTCTCTACTTACTTAATTTGGTAACTTAACTGATTTTGGAACAATGGGAAATGGTCTCCTTCGAAGGCACCATTTAACATGTCCTAAGGGACTTAAATGGGCCTTGGCCTTATTAGGCCGTGGGCTTCTACTACCCACACACCCTTTCCACACTAAGACATTTTCCTAAAATGCAACACATGCTTAATGTTTACTTAATGAATTACTTGACTTAAAAGTAAAATGTTGCAAACCCTTAATAACTCAACTAAGTTAATTAATTGAATTATTTTGGGGTGTTACAAAAGGAGGGGTCACAGTGGTAGCCAATGAGAAGAATGAGCTTATTCCTACAAGAACAGTAACTGGTTGGAGGATTTGCATGGATTATAGGAAGCTCAACAAGGCCACAAGAAAATATCATTTTCCTTTGCCCTTTATTGATCAAATGCTAGATAGACTTGCTGGTAAGGAGTTCTATTGCTTTTTGGATGGTTACTCTGGTTATAATCAAATATCCATAGTGCCTGAAGATCAGCAGAAGACTACCTTCACTTGTCCCTATGGTACTTTTGCTTTTAGGAGAATGCCATTGGGTTATGCAATGCGCCAGCAACATTTCAAAGGTGTATGATGTCTATTTTCTCTGAGTTTATTGAAAAATCTATGGAGGTGTTTATGGATGATTTCTCTGTCTTGGGAAACATTCCACTTATGCCTTGATAACTTAGAAAGAAACGGATAGATGTTAAGAGATCAACTTGGTGCTTAATTGGGAGAAATGCAATTTCATGGTCAAGAAGGTATTGTGTTGGGTCACAAGACTTCTAAGAAGGGTATTGAGGTTGACAAAGCTAAAGTGGAAGTCATTGAGAAGATGCAACCTCCAACCAATGTTAAGGGTGTGTCGAAGTTTCCTTGGGCATCTTTGGGTTTTATAGAAGATTCATCAAGGACTTCTCCAAAATTTCTAAGCCCTTGTGTCAATTCTTTGTGACATGACACTCCATTTGTCTTTGATGAGGGTGTCTTTGCGACATTTGAAGTTGCGAGAATGCCCTAATTTCGCTTTTTGTGATTGTGACTCCGGACTTATAGCCATTAAGTATTTGATTGCTAAGAAAGATGCAAAACCTAGGCTAATAAGATGGGTTCTCCTCCTTCAAGAATTTGATCTTGAAATTAAAGATAAGAAGGGGGTGGAGAACCAGGTTGCTGACCATTTGTCTAGATTGGAAAATGAAAGTGCAGGTACATTTGGTGAAATCAAAGAACATTTTTCTGATGAGCAACTATCGGCTATAAGTCTTTGCTGCAAAGACCGTGGTATCTTTGATATAGTCAATTTTCTGGTTAGCAAGGTGGTTCCTGTGATATGAACTACCAACAAAAGAGGAGGTTTTTCCATGTTGTCAAGCAATATTTATGCGATGAACCTTTTCTCTACAAGAAGTGCCCTGATCAACTGTTTAGAAGATGTGTGGCAGATGAAGAACAGCAGAAAGTGCTGCAGCATATGGAGGACACTTTGGAGGTATGAGAACAGCAGCAAAGGTGCTGCAATCTGGTTACTACGGGCCTACCATTTTCAAGGATGCCCATGAGTTTGTTAAACAATGTGATAATTGCCAAAGGAGTGGGAACATCTTTAATAAGCAAGAAATGCCATTGACAAAATTTTAGAGATTGAACTCTTTGATTTTTGGGGCATGGATTTTATGGGACCTTTTCCCCCTTCATTTGGTAATATTTACATCCTTGTGGCTGTGGATTATGTATCAAAGTGGGTTGAAGCAGTTGCTTTGCCTAACAGTGATGCTAAGTCTGTTAGCAAGTTCTTGCAGAGGAATATCTATACAAGGTTTGGTACTCCTAGGGCTATAATCAGTGATGAAGGATCTCATTTCTGTAACAAATTGATTGCAACTCTCCTAGCCAAGCTGAGTTATCAAAAAGAGAGATCAAGAGAATGCTAGAGAAGATGGTAGGACCTACAAGAATAGAGTGGTCTAATCATTTAGATGATGCTTTATGGGCCTACAGAACTGCTTTCAAGACTCCTTTAGGAATGTCCCCTTATAGATTGGTTTAGGGCAAGGCTTGCCACATGCCTTTAGAGCTGCAATACAAGTCTCATTGGGCAATGAAGAAGCTAAATTTTGATCATGCTAAGGCAGGGGAAGCTAGGCTATTGCAACTGAATGAGTTAGAAGAAATGAGGCATTTTGCTTATGAGAGTGGTGAATTGTACAAGGCCAAGACCAAAGCTTGGCATGACAAAAAAATCTAGAAAAGGGAGCTGCAGGAAGGTTACCAAGTGTTACTATTTAATTCAAGACTCAAGTTTTTCCCTGGAAAACTCAAGTCTAGGTGGTCTGGACCTTTCAAAATTGAGAAGGTGTATCCTCATGGTGCTGTGGATTTATATTGTGATGAAAGAAAGCAACACTTCAAGGTGAATGGTCAAAGAGTAAGGAAATACTATGGTGAACCAGTGGTGAGGAGAAAAATCACCACTGATGTGCAAGACCTCTAATCTTGGAGGGTAGTCAGGCTGAGGACTTTTAAACCAAGCACTACTAGGAGGCAGCCCAGAGTTTTAAACTAATAACCAGTGTTGTTGTTGTTTTATGTCTTCTTTGCAGGGAATTAGTTGGCAATTTGAAGTTTGAGGTGTGACAAGAATGATGTCGTCTTTGACAATCTCGCTGCTGCGACAGAATTGAAACCTCGAATGCTCCAAATCCTACTATGGTTCAATCATCAAAGGCCTCTGGGAAGAAGCTAAGCAAGGGTCCTGCAGTTCGAGCAAGCCCAAGAACAAAACCAGGAACTCCTGCACCTTAATCTCATTTCTGTTTTCTGTTTTGATGTTTCTCTTAATTTCTGTTCTAGTACTTTGTTTCTGTTATTAGTTAGCTTCTATTTAGTTTAGTTCCATCAAAGAAACACTTGTTGAGTGCCCCCTGTTTTTGTTAGCACTCAACAGTTGTGATTAGTTAGTATGTTTCTATTTTTGCTGTTTTTTTGTTAGCCTATAGTTCTCCCCTTAGTTTATTTGCAGTGAGGACACTGCACAGTTCTAAGTGTGGGGGGGAGCTATATATATAGGCTTTGTACTCTGTTTAATGGCAATCAAAGTAGTGAATTTTAAAATTTTAGAAGTAGAGTTGAGCAAAAACTTAGTGATGATATGGTGAGAATTGAGTGAATACTGTTTGGTGAGTGAACTATTTTACTTCTGCTCCTACACTTAAACTTGAACTTAGGTAGGAACTTAGTGAATTAAAGATGATCTGAAACTAGGCTAGTGCTGGTAGACCTAGAGAATTGCTAAATTTTTACTAAAAACTTAGGGCAGCATAAGAAACTAAGTTTAGGGGTACTCTGAGATATCTTAAGGCAAAGCTTGAAGGAATGCAGTGCTGCAGCAACCCCTGCTGCAGCAATGCTGGGTTATGTGCACATAGTTTAGGATGTTTTAAAATTAAGTCTGAATGTGGGTGCAAAGCACCAGAGTCTGTAAATATATTGAAAAGTGCTAAAATTGCCCAGTTGTGCAAAAAAAAATATCGAAAAAAGCAAAAATGCTATCAAAAAGAAAATCAAATAAGGGCATTGCAGTACAAAATTAAAGTCAAAATTCTGTACAAAGTATTGTTCTGAGTTTGTAATCCTGCAAACAAGCTATTCGCAAAGACAATGTCAAGTCATGATTGAATAAGTGCACTTCGCCTAAAAGTTACGGATTCTTTGCATCAAAGCCCTTGATCAGGCTCAACCCCTCTCTAAGTCTTAGCTAAGTGAAATCTTGAACCTTTCTATGGTCTGAACTGAGTTAAGTGTCATACTGGACACACTTTAGAAGCGAGGAGTAGGTTAGGGAACTCATTATTCGAAGGTATGAAATTGAGTGAAAAATCGAAAGTTGATGCTCGACTTGATTCTTCTTGTGCTTCATATTTAAATTCACGATTGTGATTGCTTGTGTTTATAGTTATGATTGCTGTGTCAAGTGTCATTGCTTGAGGTCAAACAACGGTTCAAGTTTGGGAGTGTGATAACCCTCATTTATGATGGTTATTACTTGCTTTCTAAGCTTGTTTTTAAGTGAATTTGTTAGCATGTTTGTGAATTAGCTTGTAAATAAGTGTTTAGGTTAGAATTATTGGTGCAAGGATGAATTGGTTTGAATTGGGCATATTTATGCCCTTTGTGCTTTTAATTGTGTTTTGTTTGTTGCAGCAACAGATGCGTGCGCAATAGCAAAAATGCGCTAGATGAGAGAAAGCTCAAGGGAATGCGGAAAACACGGAAATTGAGGCAAGGACATCTATCGAATTTGGATGGTGCAGAAGATATGACCTCATGTGGATTTCCCACAATTGCCCTTTAACCTAGGACACATTTCCAAAAGAAGATATTTTCTAGGGTTGCGTGCAAGGAGACACTATATGAGCCGACCTCCATTTCTCATTGGGAGGGGACACCATTGCTCGACGGCAAGAGGAAGTTTAGAGATAGCTCCTCATAGCGTGCTTAGCTCACCTCCATTACCAAATTTGATACATTGCTGAGACGATTGCGACAGAATCACTGGAATTGCATTTTTCTTGGTGGATTTCTACTTAGAAGAGCTGGATCAGAACTCCATTGTCACCATTGGAGCTCTCTCTCTCTATTTCTTCGTTATAGTATCATTTCTTACCTTGAAATTTGTAATATGACTTCTACTCTTTTGTTTAAGTTATTTTCCATGTTTTGTAAGCTCAATATGAGCTAAATACTCATAGTTGAGATGTTGGATCTGATGTAGCTAGATTTATTATGCAATTAATGAAGTGTGTTTAATGTTGTACATTTTACCTTGTGTGTGACAATATTTCCATTTTAGAGTAGGATTGGCCGTCTATTCTAAATAGCATTTATAAATTCAGAGATGGTTTGTAAATTAATCTCTCAAGGTAATATGGGTTGTGGACATTAACGAGAGATCTTGATGTTCCTTGCTTAACCCTAGAGATAGGAGAGCATAACCCATAAGGTGAATACTGCCGGTGCCCAAGCAACCTAGGAGGTACTTCTTTAGGGTTTAGAGATAAACTCTTACAAGGAAACCTAGTGTGAAGTATTCGAGAGAATAACGTCTTATTCTTTGTAGCACCTATTCTTTGCAAAGACATTGAGCATACACTTAATTGCATATTAATGAAGCTACTGAAGTGAATCCATCCCAGCTTATTCTCATCACTGATTTCACATTACCCTTTTATTTTTATTATTGTTTGTGTTACCAAAAACTTGTGTGTCATTTACTTTCTTCACTAAATTGTTAATCAAATTAAACTCTCAAGATTAAACTTAAATCCTTGTGGGAACGATCTCACTTACTCTATATTACTTGTTAGACAGTGTATACTTGCACTATCACGTTTGTCCACAACGAGATAGCTCACGACGTGTCCTGCGTGTTAGTCATTCACATAGGCAAGCAAAAATAGCATTTGAAATATATTTGACAGGAGTATTCGGCAAATTTTTCTTTTCATTTAAGGATTGGAAATATTAAATTCATGTCAAAGTGCTCGAGGTAGTCACCTCGTTCTCTTTTTCTCTTCATTCATTCTCTTCAGACGGCTTTTTTCCTGGCTGATCTCGACACGCCGGGCTACTTCCTTCACGGCCCTCCTTTCTTCTTTCATGCAGAGATAGTGGCAGCGTTTGATAGCATCCCCATCGGCCCGAACAATCACCACTTCACCCATCTCAGAGAAGAATTTCATCTTCAGGTGAACTGTCGAAGTTACCGCTCCGAGCTTACCTAGGGTAGGCCGCCCCACGATGCGATGGTAAGGAGATTGACAAGGGAGCACCAGGAAACAGGTCTTGATCGTTCGAGAGAGCTGACCCTCGCCATACATGACTTGAAGCTCGATATATCCGAGGGGGTCGTTCTTGATCCGTTGAATCCCGTTAGCCCTCCTCCATCATAAGCTAGGAGGTCGGACTTGGAGATATTGAGCTTAGGCAGTAATTCCTTCAACATAAGATTCGAGGAGCTTCCTTGGTCGATCAAGATTCTTTTTACATCAGTTCCCGAAATTACAGCCGAGATGATCAACGGCAGACACTTGTTCGCCTTCCCGTTCAGCAAGTCAGCATCATCAAAAGTAAGTGGAGGTCGCATGGACTTGAGTATTACCGGGTTCGGGTTGCTTCCGATATCTAGTATATCGGTCCATCTCCTTTTAATTGACCGGCGTGTTTCCCCGATTTTCAGGGAATACCCACCCATGATCACCATGGCTACGGGACTTTGGCGCTGCGACCTCGGTGATTTCCCCTCCGAGTCGCTGTCGTCGGAAGGAGGCTTCGCTACTTCGTTCACTGCGGGCTTTGCTTTCATGGGTGAGCGTTCCCACTTTTTATCGTCAGCCTCAAGGTATTGTCTGAGTTTGCCCCGCTGAATGAGGTCTTCTATGTCGTCCTTGAGCACTCGGCAGTCCTCCGTGTCATGCCCATGGCTTCGGTGATAGCGACAGTAAGTTTTCTTGTTAGTCGTGTGCCTCTAGGGGATCGGCGCCGGCCAATTTACTTCATTAAATTCGGCATTCGCGCATTCCTGGAGAATCTTGGATTTAAAAGTGTTCAGCGGGGAGTAATCAGTAAACCTGGAGCGCCACTCCTTGGAGTTCCCCCCCCCTTCTTTCTTCGGCTTATCCTCTGACTTTTTGCCCTTTGCCGGGGCTGAGGCCGTGGCTCCTTCGATGGCTTCATTAGCCTCTTCGTAGTCAATATAGCGTTGTGCCCGTCTTAGGAAATCGTCCAATTCGCTGGCGGTCGGAGCCCGACGTTGACATGGAAGAGCGTCCCCTTTCTGAGGCCATGCCTCATAAACATCATCCTAACTTCGGCGGACACGTTATGGACTTCGTCGACCTCCTTGTTGTACCTTTCAATGTATGCCCTTAGGGACTCGGTCTCTCCCTGGCATATGGTCCGAAGGATGTCGACGAACTTCGGTTTCAGCCTTGAGGCGGTGAAGCGTGCGGCGAAAAGCTTGGAGAACTGTTTCTAGGAGGATATCGACGCCGGCGGCAGGTCCCTGAACCACTTGGACGTACTCTTCTTCAGGGTTAGGGGAAAAGTTTGCATCAGACCTCGTCGGGAGCACCCCGGTAATCTAAGATCCTGTTGAAGTCATCCACATGGTCGTCGAGATCAGATTTCCCGTCGTAGGAGTTCAACGGGGGTGGTTTTTCCCAGGACTTCGGGATCTTGTAATCTTGAATTTTGGAGACGAATGCGCTGCCTCCGGACTTTCTTCCCTTGGCTTTGCGCTTGGATTTATGAGTCTTCTTCCTCAGGGATGGGCTCCGCGAAGAGGAAGAATCTGAAGAGGATTTCCATTGTCAGTCCCAGACTCGGAGTCAGGTGGAGATGGAGGGGTCGGAGGCCTTCCTCGGTGTTTCTCCCTCCGAACGGGTGAATCATGGCGGGCAAAGACGGGATCGTCCGTCGCGTTCGGGACCCTATAGTAGTGGGGGAACTGGCAAGACTCGCACTGAGGGTTCTTATTTGTAGGAGCTCGGGCCAAAGTAGCTTGATTCGACTAAAGCGCTCTTGTTGCACGAGATCTCAGCTCCTTCTTTCTAGGACATCCAGCAACTGGCTCACCGCTTGGAGTGTAACGCCCCAAATAATTTAATTAATTATTTAATTAAATTATTCAGGTATTGTATTGGTATAGTCATATTAAAATAATAATATGGTACTTCATTTAAATCAAGGGGTGGTGTTTAGTAATTAAGTAAGTGGTAGAAAGAGGCTGTGACCCCGAGCATAATATAAGCGCTAGGGTTAGAGCCAATGCACATTTGGAGAGAAAAAGAAAAGGAAAGAAAAAAAAAAGTGGGAGATCGCGAAAGAGAGAAGAGGGAGCGGCGCTCAAGCCTCAAGGAGAGAAGGAGAGGGAGCTCTTGTTGATGTGGTTCTTTGGAGTTTCGTGGAAAGAATCTTGTACTCGGCAAAACTCTAAGGTAAGGGTGGGGTTCTATCTTTATAATGGGGTATATTATGGGTGTTAAGTGGGAGATAGCCTCTATGTTGCCTCCTTGATTGTGTTTGGTGTGTATTTGGTGAATTATGAATGTTGTTTGAATTGGTTGCTGAATTGTGATGGTTATTTGTGTTGTTGAATTCACTATTTTGAGATGTTCTGATATAGGTTCGGTATTTCAGTGACTGAGAACGTTTTACTGATTGCAAAATTATGTGGTCTGTCATTTTGAAAATTAGATTGAATGCTTGTTTATTTGGCACCGGTTTGGTTGCATTTGGAGTTGTGTAGCTCTAGATATAGGCTCCACAAGTTAGGGTAATATTCTGGAAGCATTCTGGACCTAGGTTATGTGTTTTTAAAACTGGGAACTTTCTGGTTGTCCAAAAATTAAGGGACTTATTTCCTTAGAAAATAGACTTAATTTTTATCACTTTGGCTTTGGTTTGGTTAAATTTGGATTAGTGTAGCTCGAGTTATGAGTGTCCCAAGTCAGGTCAAATTTCTGGAATTAAACTGGGT
The DNA here is from genome assembly GCA_020916435.1 of Oxytropis ochrocephala. NCBI lineage: Eukaryota > Viridiplantae > Streptophyta > Magnoliopsida > Fabales > Fabaceae > Oxytropis > Oxytropis ochrocephala. The sequence continues at coordinate 70,933,296 of CM037088.1, forward strand.
ATAGGTTCAGTGTTTCAGGTCGTGTGTCCTCAATTGAACTCCGTTTTGAACGATTCTTGTCCCATTAGAAACTATACTCAAATTTCTTTGTTAGGGCTAAAGTTTTGTTCCATTTGGTCAAGTTTAAGTCAGTTTAGAGTGATTTGAAGTGGAAGGACAGAATCTGTCCAGTCTGGGAACCATTCGGATTGTTTCTAAAAACTGTACTAATTGGCTCACTGTTTTGAAACTCTAAAGATATATTCAGAAACTACACATCCGCAGCTTTCCAACGAGTGGTCTTTTGTAACTTTTCTATGTCGTTTGCTATTTTAAATAATTCGCCGAAGTAGGTGCACTGTTGTAGGAAACCCTGCACCCGTGATGTTGTTGTATATTGATATTGTTTGTAAACTTATTGGTGCTTTCGGTGTTAGTGGTAATGCGATAACAGGTGATGTGTCTATTTTATTGACTAAGGTGATGGGTGATGGTTCTATGACCAGTTGTTGATGTTGGTGTTGTTGTGTCAATTAGATGGTCATGGTTGTTGATTGTCTCTGGTGTATTGTTCATGGTGTCGCATACATCTCATAAGCATTATTTTGGTGATTGAAGGCTTCAGCCTTAGAGCTATAGGTGATGATGATGATGCTCAATAAACTTGGTGATGATATAGGTGATGATGCCCTAGTAGGCTATTTTATGGTGATAAACGGTACCACATGCATATACCCGTTGGTGTGGGTTGCATCTCATTCATTTACTCATGTCATTGGTGATGTTCCTTGATAGTTGTATATTGATGTTGTTGTAAAGTGGTGGATATAGCTGCTGTAACTCTAACTTATTGCCTATCATACATGCTATTATATTGTTAGATATCTCACCCCTTCTGTTTGAATGTTACCCCCATGTTGGTAACGTGCAGGTGACCGCGTGTGAAGGCTAGTCTACCTTCGTCAGTCGAGTCGGTGTCGTCGCTCTAATACGTAGCACTCAGGGGGGGACGAACACTAGTCTTATTAGTTGTCTTTATTATTTGATCACTGGATTTTATTTTGTGATGTCATGATTATTGTCTTGAAACCTTTATTTATTCCGCTGCGTGGTGATAGAGTTATTGTCATGTAGACTAAACAGGTGTTTTTGAGGGTTCGCCTCATTTATGACATGCTATGTATCATGCTATTTTATTTGGTGAATTTTTCTATCGACTCGTGATGTTTTATTGGCATAAATGTAGCATCCCTTGTGGGTGAAGCGAAAAATGTTTCTGAAACTCTGATTTTTGTTTTAAATTTACCGGTTAGAAAAAGGGGGTGTTACATGGAGCGCCGGGGCTGGATCGAGTTGCTAGGCCAGCAGCGGAAGAGGTGGCCTGGGTGCGGTCGGCATTGCAGAGGCTTCTTCAAGGAGCAACGTTTGGACGTGCCCTTCAGGGGTTTGACTGGGCTGGACCGGTGCACTATTTATTTGGAGGTTTGGTGGGGGTGTACCTGCAGACACTTTGATGCCTAAGTCAGTGGAGGAATAGGCGGAATGTGCAAGAATGAGAACGTACCTCGAATTGGAGGCCATGTGCACTATTTATAGACGAGGGTGCTTGGTGTTGCCCGTCGGATCTTCTGTGGAAAATCTGGACCGTTGATCTTTCAAGTGTGGCACGGTAGTGCGTTCGTCGCTGGTTCGCTTAATGGGCCGAGCTTCTTGGTAGACATTGGGCCAGGCCCAAGCACTCGACGGGGCTTCTAGCCCAGGTCGGAACAAGCTTCAACTTGTGTAACTTCTATCTTGTTGTTTCTCTTTTGTGATTTCAGTTATATAAACATGATCTTTTCAGTCTATATACACCTTGCAATGTCTATTATGAGCTAAATCTCTCTTAGTTGGAATGTTCTAACCATTTAATGATCTTTTAAGTAAGATTTGTGTATGTATGTATGTGATGTGTGCACTTTAGTTCTTGCTTGATAATTCTTTTAACTCTTATTTTGAGATTGATCACTTAGAATATGTAGATTTGTAAAAGCAGACATGGTTTACAATGAAGAACTCAAGATCTAATATGGGTGAGTGTTTAAATAAAGGAAACTTTGTTAAACCATACTAAGTCCTAGACATAGGATAGTATAGTCCATTGGGTGACACTGTGTGTACTTCAAAGACAAGAGTGAACTTATTTAGCATCTTAGACATAAGAGCTTGTAAAGAAACTTTGAAGACAGTAACTGAAAGGCACATTGCAATTGCAACAGCATTCAGTGTACTTGCATCACATACTGCACTGAACACTTGAAAGTAATTTACTTGGTTCAGACATTCCAACTATCATTTCTCTATTGTATCACCACTAGTTGCATTATACTAGTTGCATTACACCACCTCCCAATATTGTTGTTACTTGGCCACCTCACACTATTTACTTTGTATTGAAACTTCAAAGACTTAATCTAATCCCTGTGGGTTCGATCTTTTATACTACTTGTTTGTGATTGTGTATACTTGCACACCTTTTTCACACACCACCTGCACAAGCCAAAAAATGAGAAAGGGCGGCTAAGCGACCATTGAGTCGTTGGACCTCCTTTGGATTGGATGGGCTTTGCATTACCAAGATAGCTCGGCATTTGTTTGGGTTTGCTTCGACGACTCTGTTGGTCAGCATGAAACCAAGGAACTTCCTTGCTTTCACACCAAAAGAACATTTGGTTAGATTCAGTCTCATGATGTGTTTCTGGATACAGGAAGAAAATGTCTTCTAGGTTGTCACTGTCTTCTTTTCCTTCTTCTGCCTTAACAACCAAATCGTGAACATAGATTTCTAGGTTCTTGCTGATATGATTCTGGAACACCATGTCCATTAAACGCCGATATGTAGCACCAGCGTTCTTCAAGGCGAAAGGCATTACAATGTAAAAGTAGTTGCCTGCATGTGTCATGAAAGTTGTTTTCTCTGCACATTTAGATCCATTTTGATTTGGTTGTATCCGGAGTAAGCGCCAATGAAACTCAACATCTGGTTTCCGAAAGCGCCGTCTATCTAGTTATCAATGTTGGGTAGGAGATAAGAATCTTTGGGACATGCTGCATTCAAGTCAATGAAGCCTACACACATGCGCCATTTTCCATTTGGCTTACGGAGTTAAGAATACGTTCGAAAGCCTATGGGGTACTGAATCTCTTAGATAAAGGCAGCATCCAGCAACTTTTTGGTTTATTCTGTTGCCGCTTGCCGTCATTCAATGTGGAGTTTTCGCTTCTTTGCGAGACAGGATTAACTGTTGGTGCAAGGGATAACGGTGACATATGAATGAAGAGTCAACATCTAGCATGTCGACTAGTGTCCAGGAAAACAACTCAATATTGTGTTGCAACAACTCGGTTATTTTGGCCTCCTCTGAAGGTGTGAGGTTTATGCTGACATTTGTGATCTGCTCAATCGAATGCTCGATCTACACCTGCTTTATGTTCTCGGTTGGTTTCAAACGATAGTCAATGAAATCTTCATGAGGGTCCAGGTCTACAAAGTTAATACTATGTGAGCTCGGCTATGCTGGAAGCTCGCCTTGGTTCTTATTTTTCGTTCAAAGATTCTCAAGCTATCACTTTCTAGCTACTTCCTGGTCGGCTTTGAGAATTCCAACCTTTCCATCATCCAACGAGTACTTCAAGGTTAGGTAGCGGGTAGAAAGAGCGGCTCCGAGGGCGTCCAAAGCAGACCAGGCCATGAAGATTGTGCATTGATCACTAGGTAATGGACTTGAATTGTCTTCTCATTCTCCCTTGTACCGAACGTGGTCTTTAGAGTGATGTAGCCTTTAACTCGCACCTGTTCGCCTGAAAAACCAACCAAATTATCGTGGTACGGTTATAAATGTTCATTTGAAAGTTGCATACCTTTGAAATCCTCCCAATATATGATATCAGCAGAGCTCCCAGGGTCGATCAGCACACGTCAGACATTGAAGTTCAATAGTTGGACTACCACGACCAGGGGATCGTCTTCATGAGAGGCAATGCCTTTGAAGTCCTTCGGCGAGAAACTCATGTCTGGGACACAGGCAGAGACGGACTCAACAGGGTATTCGGCCAAGTGCATGATTTGTTGAACATAGCGCCTTCTGGCCGAACTGGTTCCTCCTCCTCTGGAGAACCCTCTTGAAATAGTGTTGAGAGTATGTTGAACTGGAGGCAGATCCTCATTAACGTCGTTGACCTTGTCGGCTTGAGTTGTTGGGAGTTGTGTTGCTTCTTCCATTAACCGTGATGATGTGGATTCCATGTTGCCTTTGACATATCTCTTCAGCATTCCCTTCCAGATTAGCTTTTCAATTTTGTTTTTAAGCACAAAATAATCTTTAGTGTCATGAACGGCTTTGTGATATTCACGCCACTGTTGAGGAACCTTTCCAAGTTGTCTCCTTGCTATTATTATTTCTGGGATGAGCCTTGCGTGAAGGATTTCCTTAAGGGTTGTTTCTTGCCTTTGATTCAGTGGGGTTAGAGGTGTGTTGTTTTGTATGCTCGCTGAGGGACCTCTCCTCTAGGAAGTATTATGCTGGAAATCATCATTGGGTTGGCGACGATCACTACAAATTTCTTTGGCATCTCTGCTTTGTTCCTCTATGTTGCTTTCTTCTCCCGTCATGTATGCATCTGCTCGAGCCAGAACTTCCTACATACTAGAAGCAGGACGATATGCTAGGGATTCGTTAAATTGCCCTTATTGGAGACTGTTCGGTCTTGAACTCGGGAAGGTACCTTGTTCGAAGAACAGTCGGGGTTCCGCTTTCTCGGGCTTGTTACTGAACCTCGGAGCTGGGAAGACGTCTTCGGTCGTCCGAGTGTATCTGCGTCCCACGTCGGGTGGGGGTGTACTGCAGGCACTCCGATGCCTAAGTCAGTGAGAGAATAGACGGGAGATGCAAGAATGAGAGCATACCTGGAACTGAAGGCTGAGTGCTCTATTTATAGACATATTGGCCGGATAATGCCCATCGGATCTTACGCTTCGATCTTGGCCGTCGGGCTTCTGTTTTTGAGCAAGCCACACTACGCCTCCTCCTGAGGCGTGTTTGGGCCGTGGTTCGAAGCGTGTATTGGTCCCGCCCAATGTTGTCGGGCTTCCGAGCCCGTGGCGAGCAGTGACCCCAAGTCGGGGCCGAGATCGGAGTCGGCGGGCGTCAATCACATCAGTCGTGTTAGCTGTCACCTCTGGGGAAGTGAAGCGACAAGTAATCATTATGGCACGCTTCCCAAAGGTGGTGTTTGTAACGCCCCAAATTTTATTAGAAATTATTTGGAGTTGATTTGATAGGGTAGTGGACCAAATTGGAGAGTTTTTGGCATAGGGACCATGTTGAGAAGGACTAAAATTGATGTTATAAATACTTAATATAAGATGATTATTATTATTATTATTAATATTATTATTGTTATTATTAAAAGCAAGTTTCTAGGGAAAACCAAAGTGGTTATAGGAGGGAGGAAAAGTAGGAGGAAAAGTAGCATATGGTTGGGAATTAAAAATCAAATTAAAAAAGGGTTAGAGTGTTGATGCTCATTTAAATAAGGAGTGGGGTGTAGTAAATAAATGGGGAGTGTTTTAGTTAAATAGGGAGGGATATGAGAAAGAAGGAGAACTTGGAGTGTTGGTGACTTGGAGGGGTTTTCTTGAGAGCTTTGGTGTCATCTTCTTCAAGTTTTCAAAGGTATGGGGGCTCTCTATCATAGTTAATAGTTCATAAACCTTGAAATCATAGGGATTAGGTGATAGGAGTAATTTGTTTGGTTGATTTTATAATGTATATAAATGATTTGTGAGTATATGATTTGTTGTCATGGTGATATGGTGTTGTTGTACATGTAAATATGTTCTTGATGAATCTTGAATGGCTTGGTGTATGTCAATTGTTAATTTAACATAATTAAATAGGAGAAAGTATGTACCTATTAGGTGTTAGGAGTATTTGTGTTATTTGATTCATGGGGTATTCAATTGATTGGGTGATTGGTTGACTTTATACATGATTGAATTGAATTGTTATATGAATATTGATTTGATAAATTCTTGATTGTGGTGTTATGGTGTTGTTGTAGCGTAAATTGAATATATAAACACTAGGAGTAATTATTTGGTTGAGTTATAAGGTGAATGGCATGAATTAAACGTAACATGGTGTAATAGGTGTTAATTGTTATGAAGATGATTGGTGTTAATTGATATAATTGATTAGGAGAAATATTGGTGTTTATTAATTATGATGTTATAAAATAAATGTTGGTGAGTATATTGGTGATGAGAGGTCTATGACTCTCCTTGGTGATTTAGTGATATATATATATATATATATATATATATATATATATATATATATATATATATATAATTGTTGGTGAGGATGTTAGTGCATTGTTGGTGTTCGTGTTTTTGGTGCATAGTCATGGTGTCGCATAATCATATGCATTTTTGGTGAATGCCCTCAAAGGTAATTTTGGTGATGGATCCACATGCATATGCCAGTGGAGTTTTGGGTTGCATCTCATACATTGCATACATGTTCGGTGATTGATTGTGTCTTCATAAACTAATGGTGTAACTATAATTCTTGGTGTAACTATAATTCTTGGTGTATGCTTGTATTCTTCGTGTAATCTGTATTCCCGGTGTAGTTTGTATTAGTAGTGTATTTGAATTGCTGTGCACCTTTGGTGTGCCTATTCTCTGTGTTTCTGTTTTATTTATTATTATCTATGTATTGAGACTCACCTCTTGCGTCGTGTTGCCTCGTATGTCGGCAACTGCGGTGTGACGGATCGAAGGTGACTAGAGATCCTTCTTCGTGTTTGGTCGAGTCGCTCTGATTCGTAGCACCGAGGGGATATTTAGTTGTTATTCTTTTTACATTTCGAACTATTACGTTAAGTTATTATTTTCCCACTCTTTGTAGTATTTTGTCCTCGGACATTGTTGGTGCTATGTATCCTATATTTTCGAGTTTTATTTTAATGGATCATTTTGGAGTTTTGAAAGGTGTTTTGTTTAAATGTGACACCCTCGAGTGGTCGCACTAAAAGTTTTTACGCACTCTGATTTTCAAATTAATTAAATAGTAGTTATGGTAGAAGGGGTGTTACATTAGTGGTATCGAGCGATTCGGTGCGTCCGCCAAGTTGTTGAAGTCTGTTAACCCTCGAGTCTTGGTACTCGTTCTAAGTTATAGTTATGTTGTTGTTTATTCTTTGTCGAATGTTGTGAACGTCTAGGTCTTGTGTTGTCTGCTATGATTGATCTTGTATTGCCTGGTGTGTTCTCTGTGTCCCTTGTTGATCTTCGACAGAGACTTTGTTATGGATTTTTGTTTGCCGTTGGATGGGGTGGATTGTGATCTTGGGTATGAACTGGTTAGAGCATAACCAAGTCGTAGCAAGTCGTTGAGTTTGGGAGTGATGAGTCCGATTACATAACCGCTAGTCAGTGTCTAAGTTAGCGGAGATTTATATCCGGGAGGGTGTGAAGCTTTAAATTTTCGAGGACGAAAATATTCTAAGTGGGGGAGAGTTGTAACGCCCCAAATTTTATTAGAAATTATTTGGAGTTGATTTGATAGGGTAGTGGACCAAATTGGAGAGTTTTTGGCATAGGGACCATGTTGAGAAGGACTAAAATTGATGTTATAAATACTTAATATAAGATGATTATTATTATTATTATTAATATTATTATTGTTATTATTAAAAGCAAGTTTCTAGGGAAAACCAAAGTGGTTATAGGAGGGAGGAAAAGTAGGAGGAAAAGTAGCATATGGTTGGGAATTAAAAATCAAATTAAAAAGGGTTAGAGTGTTGATGCTCATTTAAATAAGGAGTGGGGTGTAGTAAATAAATGGGGAGTGTTTTAGTTAAATAGGGAGGATATGAGAAAGTAATTAGGGTGTGCAAATAGGGCCCATTAGTGTTAAGTGGCCCAAACCCAATTAATAAAACCCTTGGGTCTTAGGAGAAACCCTCATTAGAGCAAAGAGATCAAAAATTAGAAAGTGAGAAGAGTGAGAGAGAGAGAGCGCGACGCCCTAGAGGAGGGAGAGAGAGAGAAGCGCTAGTTCAAGGGAGAAAGAAGGAGAACTTGGAGTGTTGGTGTCTTGGAGGGGTTTTCTTGAGAGCTTTGGTGTCATCTTCTTCAAGTTTTCAAAGGTATGGGGCTCTCTATCATAGTTAATAGTTCATAAACCTTGAAATCATAGGGATTAGGTGATAGGAGTAATTTGTTTGGTTGATTTTATAATGTATATAAATGATTTGTGAGTATATGATTTGTTGTCATGATGATATGGTGTTGTTGTACATGTAAATATGTTCTTGATGAATCTTGAATGGCTTGGTGTATGTCAATTGTTAATTTAACATAATTAAATAGGAGAAAGTATGTGCCTATTAGGTGTTAGGAGTATTTGTGTTATTTGATTCATGGGGTATTCAATTGATTGGGTGATTGGTTGACTTTATACATGATTGAATTGAATTGTTATATGAATATTGATTTGATAAATTCTTGATTGTGGTGTTATGGTGTTGTTGTAGCGTAAATTGAATATATAAACACTAGGAGTAATTATTTGGTTGAGTTATAAGGTGAATGGCATGAATTAAACGTAACATGGTGTAATAGGTGTTAATTGTTATGAAGATGATTGGTGTTAATTGATATAATTGATTAGGAGAAATATTGGTGTTTATTAATTATGATGTTATAAAATAAATGTTGGTGAGTATATTGGTGATGAGAGGTCTATGAGTCTCCTTGGTGATTTGGTGATATATATATATATATATATATATATATATATATATATATATATATATATATATATATATAATTGTTAGTGAGCACATTAGTGCATTGTTGGTGTTCTGGTGTTTTTGGTGCATAGTCATGGTGTCGCATAATCATATGCATTTTTGGTGAATGCCCTCAAAGGCAATTTTGGTGATGGATCCACATGCATATGCTCAGTGGAGTTTTGGGTTGCATCTCATACATTGCATACATGTTCTGGTGATTGATTGTGTCTTCATAAACTAATGGTGTAACTATAATTATTGGTGTAACTATAATTCTTGGTGTAACTATAATTCTTGGTGTAACTGTATTCTTGGTGTAACTGTATTCTTGGTGTAACTGTATTCCTGGTGTAGCTGTATTAGTAGTGTATTTGAATTGCCTGTACCTTTGGTGTGCCTATTCTACTGTGTTTCCTGTTTTATTTATTATTATCTATGTATTGAGACTCACCCTACTGCGTCGTGTTGCCTCGTATGTCGGCAACCTGCAGGTGACGGTGACTGAAGGTAACTAGAGATCCTTCTTCGTGTTTGGTCGAGTCGCTCTGATACGTAGCACCGGGGGGATATTTAGTTGTTATTCTTTTTACATTTCGAACTATTACGTTAAGTTATTATTTTCCCACTGCTGTAGTATTTTGTCCTCGGACATTGTTGGTGCTATGTATCCTATATTTTGGAGTTTTATTTTAATGGATCATTTTGGAGTTTTGAAAGGTGTTTTGTTTAAATGTGACACCCTCGAGTGGTCGCACTAAAAGTTTTTACGCACTCTGATTTTCAAATTAATTAAATAGTAGTTATGGTAGAAGGGGGTGTTACAGTGTTGATTGGATATGCTGCATTAATGTGCCGTTTCGGTTCCCGAGGCTGGACCAATATATATACCTTAGTGGATTTAGCCATCTCCCTTCTGGTTGTCATTTGCAATTCGAGAGTTTAGTCAAGCAATCTTCTATTCGCGCAACCAATTCTCCGGCCGCCGTACCAGACCAATTTTGTTCGTCACGCGTGGCGGCTTTTTCCCTCCGATCTTCCGAGTTCAACGATTTTCCAGATTTCTCCAGAAAATGCCTTCTTCGCTTCGCGAAACTGTCGTGGGGGTTAACCCAGAACAATCTCCTGACGTTGAGGAGTACTACAGGGTTTCCCCAACCATCTGCGCCACAACTGCTCGGTTGGTGAAGGACAAGTCTCTGTCCCACTATTCCAAATTCATCAACGCCCCCGTGGGCCAGGTCTGGAAGTTGCGAGACACAGAGAACCTCCCGATCTGTACCGCCTTTGAAAAGGGTACACTTGGATTCTTTTTCCATGGAAGACTTTAGATTTGATGGGAATTTGGATCCCATTGTCCGGCTTCAAACAAGCAGTGTTGAACTACCTTTATCTGGCGCCGAGCCAACTGGTGCCAAACGGCTGGGGTTTCATCAGGACCTTTGAGATTTTGATGAAGTACCTGAAACGAGATCCTTCTGTTCGGGTCTTTTTCACATTTACTCGGATCACCAGGCTGCCCGAGAAGAACGAGAAAGGTTTCCATGCTCACGTGTGTAACACCCCAAAATAATTTAATTAAATATTTAATTAAGTTATTTGAGGGTTACAATATTTACTTGAATTAGAATAAATAAATTGGAGTGGCTTTATTGCAGGAGGTGTATTGAATTAAAAGAGTGGTGTGATTAGGGCCCAACCCACTAGTTGGCCCAATCACTATGCGTGACCTAAATTGGGTCTCCAATTGAGACCATCATCATCACCGAAAGAAAGAAAAGAAAATCGCGGGAGAGAGAGCTTGAGAGGGTGAAGAACGGCGACGCAGGGAAAGGAGGAAGAGAGAAATTCTTTTCTCAAGCTTCAAGGTAACATTGAATCCCTTTCTTCCCTCCATTCTTTTCCTTATAATTCCAAGTGTATGATTCCAATTTCCCCTTTTCTGTTTACTGCTCCTCCGTACGTTCAAGAAGAGAAGCGCGCAATCGTGAGAGAAAGAGAGAGAAGCGAAGCTGCGTTTGAGGGAGGGGAAATCCGTGGCTGTGATTTTCGTTGGTGACTCAAGGAAGGCTTCATCTTCTTCATCTAGTTTCAAAGGTAAGGGGGGTTAAACTACCTAAGGGTCTATATGATGGGGTTATGTGGGAACTAGTAACTATGATTCTAGTTAGGTTTGTAGTTGATTTTAGGACTGAAATTTGATGTGAATTTGTTGTTGGTTTGGTTGGAGATTGAATTACCATGTGAGAACAATTGTTGTTGAAGTTGTGCCCATAACATGTTTGATGATATGTATGAATGAACCTTAGAATCATGCTAGGTAATTGATGTGAAGTTTAAATTGTTGTTTTGATGCCTAAATGTCGTTTAAACATTGGTTGTTGCTGGTTGTTGGTAAAAGAAATCAAGGAGTGAGGTTTAGACACTCCTAGGCGCCATTATGCTAGGAATTTGGCGCCCGATTGTGTTTAAATTGCCAATTTGTTGTTTTAGTGCTCCATTGTGATTTGATGACGTGTGTTCTTTGGAATTAAGTGTTAGTTCTCACCTGGAGCGGTAAAAAGATCAAGGATCGAGGTTTGGCGCCACCAGCGCCATTGTGTTAGAAGTGGGCGCCATGGCGCAACAAGGTTCTTGCCGCGCCATTTGCTTCTTGTTTTGGCGCCTTGGCGCAACAAGGTTCTTGCCAGTGCAAGTACTGGTCAAGGGTTGGGTTGGCGCCATGGCGCAAGCTCGATTCTTTGCTGGCGCCACTTTGCGAGATTACGCGCCGTGCGATCAAAGTGCCGCTAGGCGCCATATTGCAGGTTTCGGCGCTCGTGCGATCAAAAAATCGCTAGGCGCCACATTCTTTGGAGTTTAGGCGCCTCGTGCAACAGCCAAGTTCTTGCCAGCGCAAAGTCTTTGGATTTTGGCGCCCTAGTGCGGCCAAGTTGTCGCCAGCGCCACTGTGCTAGGTTTTTGGCGCCTAGTGCGGCCAAGTTGTCGCTAGCGCCATCTTTGGAATTTTGGCGCCGGGCGCAACTGAGTTCTTTGCCAGGTGCCTCTTTGTTGTTGTTTGTGGCACCCAGAGTTGCCCAAGTTACCATAGGGCACCAATAGGTGTTGTTTGGTGCCACTTTGTGTTGCGTTTGGGTCATTTTGAGTTGTTATGCCTAAATGTGGATGAACGTATTGTGTTGTTGCTTCTGTAGCCGAAGAGTAAATATTAAGTTGTTGTTGTTGTTGTTGGGTCGGTGAGACCAAACCAGGTTGTTGTTGTCGTGGGTCCATAAGGCCTTTATTTAAGTGGTTGTTGTTGTTGAAGGGTCCGAGTCGTTGTTCTTGTTGCGTTGTTCATGAGTCCCATCGCATGGCATATGCATACCCCGTGTTGAAGCTGCGGTCTTGGAGCTCTGCTCAAAGTGTTGAAGTTGAAGCCACAAAGGCTGTTTTATGATGAATGGTACCACATGCATATACCCGTGTTGTGGGTTGCATTTCATACATAGTTTCATGTCAAGTTGCTGTTGATTGACGTCGTAGTTTAAATGTATTGCTTGTTGTGCTGTTGACAATGGTTGCTCTTGTACGTTGTTATGACTAGTACTTATAGTTGCTGAGACCTTACATATTACTTATCATATAATCCTTTATGTTGTTGGACTCACCCTTTCTCTGTTTTAATGTTACCCCTACGTGGGTGACATGCAGGTAGTCGCGTGTGAAGGATCTTCTCTCCTTCCTATTTAGAGTCAGTGTCGAGTCGCTCTGATACGTAGCACCTGGGGGATAGACGAACACTGCTGATTTTGCTGTTTTTACTTTAGACTATCATTCTATTTGCGTTTATTGCTTTATATGAAGTGTATTTTACACTAAGTTGTTGGTTGAGATTATGCATGTGATAGATCATTATATTCCGCTGCGTTGTGATGAATTTTTGAGTTGTGCTACGTACTTATTCGTCATCTTGATGAAAGACCAAATTTGACTATTAATGTCGTTTAAATGTTGAGTTTAAATGTTGATGTGTAACGCTCCGATGCATGCTAGTTGTTCTTTTCACACTCTGATAATTAAATTTAATAAATGGGGTAGAATCGGGGTGTTACAACGTGGGTTTCCGGGGGATCACCAATGAGGCTATCTTTACTCCGGTGACCGACTCCAACAAAGGGTACAAAAGTCAGTACTTATATGTGTTGGCTGCCAACCGGGCTGCCAAGGAGGCCATCACTAGCTCCTATGTCAATCGGGAAGAGTATGTTCCCAATTTCCCCTTCAACTAGTCTGCTGCTCATTTTGGTCCCGAGGTGGGATAATATGACGTCGAATCCACTTCGCTGACTGGGGAGGATGCCATTTCGTACAACCTCCTCTTGCGTTGGGTGGAGAGATTGAAAAAGGCAGGAAGGAAGTTTCCCTGCAGAGATATCATTGAAGCGGCCTCAAAGTCCGAGGCGAAGCTGAAAGCTACTCTCGGTAAGTTTGTTCCGAGCGGTTAAATTCATTGTTATTTCATTTGCAGTCGGTTTACAATCTTGCTCTTTCCTTTACAGATGAGTTGGCCCAGGGGGTTGATCTCAGCCGACTTCCCCAACCCTTTGTTCTGCGCCCTTGCGACACGGAAGCCAAGAAGGGCAAAAAGAAATGCCGAGAGGGGACTGCCCTGCCCCTTAAAGAACCTACCCGGAAGAGGCTGTCATACCCTGATTTTGTCCGCTTAGGGTCAAAACCCTAATTTTCCACAAAAATAGTAACCTATGAAGTGTGAAATCATTTTGTAAGGCATAAGGAGTATTTTGCATGCATTTTAGGTTTTCGAAAGTCATGCTAGGGTTTTTGGGTCATTTTAAAGTGAGATTGCATTTTTAGCAAAAGCCAGGGTTTTTTAGGGCAAAGGGTATTTTGGTCATTTTTCAGGTATATACACATGCGTCTACAATCCAGTGAACACATGGCGTCATACCCTAAAAAAAGATGAAAAGTACATTTTATTCTATCAAGGATAATTTTTGTACAATTTTTAGAAAGAAAATCCTAGTCCAAAATATTTAAAAATGTAGTTTTCCCCATTTTTATTGCATAAAAAACCTAAAAAAGATCATTAAATATTCCCCAATTATTTAAGGACAATTTTTGTTGTCAAGAATAAATTGGAAGGATATTTTATTGTGCCCAAAAACATGTACCACATTTTTAATGGTTGCATTCCCATTTTCCATGCCCAAAAACTCAAAATGCATCAAATAAAAGTACAATAGTACAAAAAGCAAAAGGAGGCAATTTGCCAACCCATTTCCACCCCATCTAGCTGTGTATGCTCCATATATAAGCCTACTCTCCAAAAATAACACACAACAAGCCTCATTTGCACATTTCCTTCCTCTCTCTAGCCCTTTGGGCCGAATACTCCTCTCCCCTCTCTCTACAATTTTCTTTCAATTTCATCACTAAATCACATCTCCAAACTCATTTCCTAACACAAGCCTTCATTTCAACCATCAATCTCCAACAAATCCTAGCAATGGAGCATCATCAAGTCTCATTTTCAAGGGTTTAAGCGTAGATTTCAAGAGTCTTGCTCTATTTCTTAGTTCTACTTGCTTCTAATCAATTCTTGTAAAAGTCTCACTCATTGTAAGTGCATCTAGACCCTATTCTTGCATAATCTCTCTTCTCCTCATCTCAACTCCTTCATATTGTTGTTGTTGCTTTGAGGAGCCACTTCAAACTCTATTGACAAGCACCTAGGGAGGCTTGGGGGTTTGAGGTGGCTCATTGGCTTTGGAGGAGTTGTTCTTGTGTTTTCTTGCATAATCTCATCATTTTTTGCACATTTGTGAATTTTCATTTGTAAAAATGTAGATCCTTACTTTGAACATCATTTTCTTTCTTGTACATATTTTAATCTTATAAATCATTGTTGTTATGCTTTGATTGTGGGGTTATATGCAAGATTTTGGTGTTTAAGTTGAAATAAAATGTTGTTTGCCTTGATCTTGGATTCGCATCTCATGATTAAAATAGCGTTTGATGATTTTTGCTTGTTTTGATGGTTGAATCTTGTAAATAAATGCCTCTATGCTTTGAGTGTGTCATTTGCTTGCTTGATTTTGTTGATTTGTTGAAATAAATTGAAGATTGGTTGATTTGGTGGTTCACATTTCAAAAGAATTAGGGTTTGGGTTTGTTCCTAAATGCTTGCTTTAATAAACTTGTCTTTGTTGATGATTGGCAAGAAGATTCACACTTGTGCACTCTAATTTTAGTGTTGAAGATTGCCCAAAAATGATTCAACTTGTTTTGGGCTTACAATGTCGAATTTATTTGTTTTCAATGTTGATGATGAGTGACATGACTCTCACTTGTGCCTTGGGCGCCATTTTTTTGTAAGTGATGAGGATCACCTCAAGTGACTCAACTCTCTTTAAATTTTCAATGGGCAAAATGTGAGTTTATGATTCCTTGCTTGCCAATTGTTTGTGATAGCTTGTGAATACTTTCTTTTGGTCACTTTGAGTCTTGTAAATGTGATGCTTGTTCTAAGTCATTAATTTGTTTAAATGTTGATGATTGGTAAGAGGATTCAACACATGCTTTCAAGCATAATTTTAAACGTTGAGGATTACTTTAAAATGATTCAACTCTTGTATACATTTTGGTGTTGAGAATTTGGTAAAATGACTAGACGCTTATGCATTTGTGCATTGTTAATAAGTGTCAAGGATTACCAAAAGGAATTTAACTCTTGTGTTTTTTTCGTTGATTATTAAATTGATTCAATGAACTACCCTTTTGTAATTGATCAATGTCTCATCTTTGTGTGACCATTATTGTTGCAACTTGTAACTAGTTTTGACAATTACATATTCATGCCTATACTTGTCTAATCATGCACGTCATTGCTTGCATGTTCATTCATCTTAACTAGATCATTCTATGCCTATAATCAATAGTATTCTCTTGTTCATGATGCCATTTAACTGTCTTGATTTAATTGTGTGCAATTCCTCCCCCATGCATGTACTCTTATATGAAGACGTAAGCCTACTTACTTGTTGTAGCTTAGAGTCATTAAGATAAATGCACCTCTCTTTGAGATTGCTACCCGTTCTGTAGTAATTCTCACACACACGCACAATTGTTTTGAGAACTTTATCTTACATCTTTGACAGTTAAATCTCTTGATTGTATTGGCATGCTTAATCTTAGTTGATGATCAACATGTTCATGATTGCTTGATTAGTTGAATATGTTTGAACTTCATTCATTCATTCATTCATTTTGCATTTGGTTATAGACTTGGAATTTGGTTGAAATTGTTCTACTTTGTTTTTCCAAAACTCATTCCCAAAACCTTTTTTCTTCCTCAAATAAACCAATTGTCATTAATGATCACTCGCGTCGTTGCCGTTTGATTGTTAATGATGATTTTTCCCGAGAGTTAGTAGTGTGGCCACTCTAAACCGTTGTTGTTTGGTCGCCATGAACGCTCGACCTTTTTGCGAAAACATTTTCTTCGTTAAACAAAAACCAATTGTCATGGATGATCACTCGCGCCGTTGCCGTTTGATCGTTAATGACGATTTCATTTTCCAAAGAGTTAGTAGTACGACCACTCTAAACCATTGTTGTTTGGTCGTCACAAACGCTCGCCCAATTGCGAAAAACTCTCAAACTATTCTCAAAAGCAAAAGGCGAGAACTACGTAGCTTTGATTCCTCATCACAGTGGGGATACGTAGGAGCAGGTTCATGTCCCGTCAAGCACACTTTAAAAAAATCATAAAAAGAAATCTCTTTCCCACCCCTTTTTTTAAAAAAAATCTTTGTTTTATTCCGCCTTTCAAAGATAACAAAAGATTTCTTTTCTCCTCCATTTTCGAAAAATCCTTTCAAATAAAAAGAAAAGAAGTAGAACAAGTCGTTTTCAAACCAAACCTTTGTCTAAACCACACATCAAGTTAAAGGTTCCCTTTCGGTAGAAAGGATGTGTGGGGTGTTAATACCTTCCCCACACATAACTGACCCCCGAACCTACATCTCTGTGTTTTCGAAAGACCATCCGCCTTTCTAAAAGACATTTTTTAAATGTTTTGGTCTTAAAATTAAAATATTGGTGGCGGCTCTACTATTTTTTCACGTTGTCAAACGAGAAGTCCAAACCGGATTTTTCGGGGCGCAATAGAGGCCAACCTTCATTTTGGCCGAAGACATCGAGGTTCCCTTGGAAGCCGAACTGGAGGCTTGCAGCCGGGTTGCCGAGGTCGGAGGATCTCTTTGGAACACCGTCAAGAGACAGGCCTTGAACGCACAAATTGGTTGGTACAAGGCCAAACTCAGGAAGTTGGATAATCAGTGCCTCTGGGATGAAGGGGACCTCATAGATCGAGAAGACAAGTGGCTCTGCGTCCGAGATGTCCTTATCCCGGAAACATCAGAGTACAACCAAGTGCTTCTTAACACGCTGGATTACGTCTACATGGTCGGTCTATATTTGGGCAAGCTCGAAAATCAGGGAGTCGACTATAAACAGGAAGCCGAGGAGCATGATGCTCTGGTTGCCGAGCTGGAAGGGCTCAAAGATGAGGCTGAGCAGTGCCGACAGAGTGTTCTGATTGCGGAGGCTTCCAAAGAATAGAAGGAAGCCGAGGAGGCTGTGTTGAAGCGCCGCTCGGAAATCTTCATTCAACTAGGTTTTGAGCGCTGTCGAGCTCAGGTCGAAGTCCTTCGTCCCGAGTTGCAGGTGGATGTGTTGAACTTGGATCACGTTGTCTTTGACGGCAAGATCGTGAAGCCTTCCGGTGATGCTTTTCTAGACGAGGCCGAGGTGATTTTCTCTCCCCTGCATGGGTCAGCTGAAGAAGCAGAAGATGCAAGTGTAGGCTCCGAAACCGAGGAGAATTCGTCGGACGAACTCTCACCGAAGGGTAGCGAGTAATAGATGTATTTTCCGTTTTCCTTTGCCGGTATATATACCGGTTTGTAATGATGCTTCTTTATCTATAAAATGTTTTTTCTTTTGTTTACTTGGGACTTTTTGCCGAGTCTCTGATAGTCGTAGCAAAATCGGGTCTGAGGATCGATCTTGTGGTGAGACTTGTTGAGAGAATTAAGTAGATAGTCGTCACGAAGTGTAATTGAAATGCGCAAATAATTGTGTACCTGGTGAGAAGTCGTGCGCCTTCGGACTCTCTGACGGAACACAGTTCTGACGTCAGAGAGGTCTTCTTACCGGGATCGCTGTGGATCTGGGCCTTCTTACCGGGATTGTTGCGGATCCGGGCCTTCACTTTGACGAAAGCCGCAAGGACTCTTTTCCTTCACCCTTCGGTGTGGGACGAGCCCTCGGGCCTCAAAAGAAGGTCCTCCCCTTCCTGGTGGAGATGAGTACCTCGGACACCAGGAAGAGAAGGCACAATCGCACGGGGCGAAAGAGGGGGCGAAGCCGCAAGGACTTCTTCCTTCACCGTCCGGTGGAGATGAGTATCTCGGACACCGGAGTGGAAGGCACAATCGCTCGAGGCGAAAGACAGGGTCACGAGGACCTGAGCCGCTGTGGGCCTCGCCAGCGCCCCACGATGGAGCGTAAGAGCTCGGGATCGTGGAGGACTTTCTTTTGACGACCTCGCCTCATCCCGTCATCCGCCGGGTGTGTAACACCCCAAATAATTTAATTAAGAAATTGATTAAATTGTTTAAGTGTTACACTAATTTTTAATTATATTAAATTATAATACGGTGTTTATAATTTAGTATTTATTTTAATTGAAGGGGATGGTGGAAGAAATGGAGAAGGGGTGTAAAAAGGGCCCAAGGTGCGCTTGGCCCAATATACATATAACCAAAAGTAGAATTTTCTCTCATTTGTGCAAAAGAAAGAAAGTTGCGAAGGAGAGAAGAGAAAGGAGAGGAGAACTCTACAAGAAACCCTAGGAGAAGAGGAAGAGAAGAAGAATTCGTGACTTGAAGGCTTGGATTGTTGCAGTGGTCTTGTTCGTGACTCCATTTCGGTTCTTCTCTACGGTTAATTTGAGGTAAGGGGAGTCTCACTCTATAATAGAGGAGATAATGGGTTATATGTATATCATAGGGGCTGTTTTATGTTAATTGATGATTGTATGATGATTTGATTTCTTGAATTTGATGAATTCCTTGGCAAAATTGATTTAGAGCTTGAGTTAGGGTTTTATAATATATGATTTTGTGATTTTGATGTGATTGATGATTTGTACGTGTAATTGGTTGTTAATTCGTGAAATTAGAAGTGTTAGAATGATTAAAGTGTGGATTGGTTTGAGAGGATTTGGAGAATTTGTGATTTTTGAGGTTGGGGCGCCAAATGGCTAGGAATTGTGCGCCCAGTGCATGAAAGAGGGGTTTCGTGATGTGTTCTTTGTGCAGGCGCCAATTTCCTAGAGAAATGGCGCTGTGTCACTATGCTTGATGGATCGGGTGAGTGAGTTCTTTGTCTCAGGCGCGAATGTGGGTATTTTGGGGCCGGGAGTGAAACTTGTATTTCGAGCATATTTCCTCGTGCAAATTTTGTGTTCACCGCCCAAATTCATTTTTAAGTGTTTTGGCTCGAGTAGTTTTACAGTTGCAGTGTCATTTTGAAAATGTCCGGTGGGGGTGATTTTGTGTGTGTTTTGGGGCCGGGAGTGAAACTTGTATTTCGAACATATTTTCTCGTGCCAAATTTTGTATTCACCGCCCAAATTCAATTTAAACTGTTTTTGGCTCGAGTAGTTTCTCGAGTACTGAGTCTTATTTTAAAAATGTCTCGGTGAGGTGATTTTGGGTGTGTTTTGGGGCCGGGAGTGAAACTTGTATTTCGAACATATTTTCTTGTGCCATATTTTGTGTTTACTCGCCCTAAAACCTTTTTAAACATTTTGGCTCGAGTGGTTTTTGATTTGAAAGTGTTGGGTGTCTTTGGTCGATGGGGCGCTAAATCAGGCCGCTTTGTGGCGCCCGATCTGCTTTCGTGGTTCGAGATCGTGTATCAAATCGTGTTTGAGTTTGTGTCTAGGTCCGTGTTGCCCGTGGGGCGCAGATTGCTAGAAAAGTGGCGCCCGATGGTTGTGTTGCCTGCGGGCGCCAAAATCTTTGAAGTTTCGGCGCTAGTCTTTGTGTTGCACCGGGGGCGCAGAATGTGGGGAAAATGGCGCCTAGTCTTTGCCAAGTGCCTAAGAGGGTCTTTATTTTGGTCCCTAGGTGACAGTTTGGTCCCTAGATGATTGTTTTGGTCCTAAATGGTGGTTTAGGTCCCTGAGTGAGGTTGGGTACTCTAGAAGAGATTAGCCCTTGGGACTTAATGGTGTTGAGAGTGTATAATGAGGTGATTGAGCATGCCATGGGGGCATGGGCGGAGGCCAAGCCAGGAGGGCTATAAAATGAGATTAACACTGAGGTAAGAGTTAATGGGTGTATTGAGCTGTTTGAGATTGTGTTTGTGTGGTACATGGAGTCTCATGCATACATTTGGCTGCGGTCGTAGAGTTTATAAATGAATTGTGAAGCCCGAGGGCGTGGGAGGGCGAGTCATGAGGACTCCATTATTGATGAATGCTTGGGAGGCAAATATTGAGAACGCAGGAGGGCAAATGGTACCACATGCATATTTCCATTGCATACATTCTCATGAGTGCATGTGTGTTATTGAGTGATGATTGGTGTGCTTGAGTATGCTGTGAACTATGAATGTATATATTGCTTATTATCACTTTTATTATATAGTTCGAGACTCACCCTTTCTGTTGTTGTTTACCACAGGTAGTCATGAGTGAGGGCTTTCTACCTTCACTACTCCCCGAGCCTGTCCTGCGCTCGATATGTAGCACCTAGGGGTTGGGGTTATGAACTATAGTTGTCTTGTTACGCTCTTTGTTGAGCCTTTTATGTATTGATTTGAGATTTCTTTGAATTATTACATTGAGATCACGAGTATTTTTCATTGCATTATGTGAAACTATAGTTCCACGAGTTTATTTGCTGGTGTTACGTATTTTGATTATGTTTATGAGATGAGTTAACTAGTGAATGTTTTAAGAGAAATGTGTGACGCTCCATTTTATTGAGGAATGATTTATGTTATACTATTAGTGTGCGGAATGACTATGGCTAAATTGTGGTTTGCCACTAAGGTCAGAATTTCTTTCGCTGGTGTATTTACAAGGGCATCACTGAGAGCCTTGCAAAGGAGGTCAATGCCTGTGCAAGTAGTATCAGTTACCTGAGTAATCCCATAGTCAATCAGTTCACTATTTTATAACACACTAAACCAAAAGATGACCAGAAATGATTTTTATATACTCTGATTTTTTTTGATTTAAATTACCGGGTAGAAATGGGGTGTTACATTAGTGGTATCGAGCAAAAGTTCGGTCTGTCGGCCAAGTGTGTCGATCATCATAGTGTGTATGACAACTAAGTGTCTTAAAATAGTTACGAATCGGCCGTTTATCTTTGCGAGTGGTAGGTTGATATGGCGGAAGGATCGACATCGCTCGCTCTTGAGGCCTTGCGAGCTATAGCGCAGATGTGGGTACCCAAGAGAATCATCGAGACCCATGACCGCAACGTTCTGCAGAGAGAGAACCCCTACCTTGGGGGAGGTACAACCGGATGGTGCCTTGACTTGGCTAAAGGAGATTGAGAGGATCTTGTGGTGATTAGTTTTGACCGATGAGCGTAAAGTCGTGCACAGTACTCATACTTTATCTCGAAGAGGTCGATGGTGGTGGCTAGAGACCGGTGAGAGGTTGGAGTGCCGCTGCGGGAGGAGATCACTTGGCCGTGTGTTCGAAGGGAATTCTTGAGAAAGTATTTCCGGAGGACGTGAGAGGTAAGAAAGAAGCTGGAATTCCTTGAAGCGAGCGGGGGTAGTATGTCTCGCATCGAATATGCCGCCAAGTTCACGGAGTTGGCCAAGTTCTATCCCCACTATCTTTGAGGTCGGGCTGAATTCTCAAAGTGCATTAAGTTTGAGAATGGACCGAGAGCCGATATCAAGCGGCCGTGGGGGTATCGGAAGATTAGAGTATTCTTTGATCCGGTAGATTGCTGCAGATTTATGAGGAAGACAAAGCAATGCCCGCTCTAGGGTCATGAAAGACCGAGGGGAAATTTCATAACGGTGGGGTAAGCCTTATGAGGCGTCTCACGACAAGGGAAAGCAAAGGTATGCGGGTGGTAACAAGTATAATGGTGGAAACAGTCTGCCGAGGGTAGGAGGTACCATGAGGGCAAGAAGCCAAGTGGGGAGACGCCCATCCGACATTGTGTGTTTCAAGTGTGACAAGCCAGTCACAAGAGCTTTGGATCGTAAGATGGAAGTGAAGAGATGTTTTAAGTGTGGGAAAAATGGTCATATAGCATCCGAGTGTGATCGCAAGGAAGTCTGTATGTTTCAAGCGTGGTGAAAGTGGTCACATTAGCTTCAAGTGTCCCAAGCCTAAGAAGGAAAGATTTATTGGGAGGGTGTTTGCATTGGCGAGTTCGGAGGGACCTAATGACATCGTGAGGTACATGTTTCATCTCCGTACACCTTTAGTTGCTATTGTTGACACGGGTGCTACGCACTCTTTTATTGCATCTGTTTGTCTTTGAAAAGTTAAATTTAGTATTGTCTACTATGGAGAGAGGATGGTTATCGACACTCCCGGCTGGGCGGTCCAGTAACTACTTCTACGATGTGTGCTAGGTGTCCTCTGTCGGTCTTGGCAGAGATTTTCTAGTTGATCGATTTGTTTGCCTTTGGGTGGGTTAGATGTGATTTCGGGCATGGGTGGTTAGTAGATAACCATGTGCACATCAACCGCTCGATAAGTCTATTAGTTTTCTTCTTCCGAAGAGGAAGAGTGCGCTCTCTGTTGTCACGAGCAATTGCGTGAGGTAATGAAAGAGGGTGGTCGGTTGTTTGCTTTGATGGCGCGTCTATGTCTGCTGAGCCCAGAACCGAGTGTGGTTGATGGATTACTGGTGGTGTGTGAGTTTAGGAAGTGTTTCTGATGAGATCCCTAGTGTGCCCCCCGAGAGGAAGTTGAGTTCGGGATTGAGCTTGTGCACGTACTAGGCACGTGTTCATGGCACCGCACCGGATGTCGGCTTACGAGTTATGCGAATTGAAGAAGCGATTAGAGGAGCTTCTTGAGAAGAAATTTGTGAGGCCTAGTGTGTCACCATGGGGAGCTCCGTTTTATTGGTAAGGAAGAAGGATGGGAGTATGCGTGCGTGCGTGGACTACTGATAGTTGAATAAAGTGACTATCAAGAATAAGTATCCTCTCCCGAGGGAGATGATCGATGGATCGGTGGTGGGTGCTAAAGTGTTTAGCAAGATTGACTTGAGGTCGGGTATCCGCAGTTAAGGTGAAGGATGAGGATATCCGTAAAACAAAGCATTGAGCGAGGTATGGGCATTATGAGTACTGTAATGCCGTTTGGTGTCACAAATGCACCGGGGTGTTTATGGAGTACATGAACCGAATTTTCCATAGCTATCTGGATCGGTTTGTGGTGGTCTTCATTGATGATATTACGGTGTACTCAAAATCGAGGAAGAGCATGCAGAGCACTTGAGGTTGGTGCTAGAGGTCTTGAAAGAGAGGAAGTTGTATGCCAAGTTGTCAAAGTGTGAGTTAGTTGCATGAGGTGAGCTTCTTGGGTCATATTATTTTCGTGATGGTATAGCCGTGGATCCGGCCAAGGTTGATGCAAGATGTTGCAGTGGGAGAGCCCAAAGTCCGTGGATCGAGATCGGGAGTTTCTTGGGGTTGGTTTGGTTATTACAGGAGGTTCATTGAAGGGTTCTCTAAGCTAGCCCTTCCATTGACTCGATTGACTGTAAGTGGAAAGGCATTTGTGTGGGATGCAAAGTGTGAAGAGAGCTTCCAAGAGCTAAAGAGGAGGTTGACCACGTCTCGGTGTTGGTGTTGCACTGTGCGAGCAACCATTTGTTGTGTCTTGTGATGCTTCCAAGATGGGTTTGGGAGGTGTATTGATGCAGGATGGGAAGGTGGTTGCTTATGCGTCCCGGACAGTTGAGGACCCATGAGAAGAACTATCCTACTCATGACTTAGAGTTGGTCGCGATTGTGTTTGTGTTGAAGATTTGGAGGCACTATCTCTATGGTACTAGATTCGAAGTGTTCGGTGATCACAAGAGTCCAAGTACTTGTTTGACCGAAGGAGGCTGAATATGAGAGGCAGGCGTTGGTTAGAGCTGTGAAGGACTATGATTTCGGCTTGAACTATCACCCCGCAAAGCTAATGTCGTGGTCGATGCTTTAAGTCGGGAAAACTTTGCATATGTCCGCTATGATGGTGAGGAGTTGGAGTTGATTGAGCAATTCCGCGACTTGAGTCCTGGTTTGTGAGGTGACACCCAGTGTCGATTGGGTATCCGAGGATTGGGAATGACTTCTTGGTTAGTATCGAGACGCCTGGAAGTTAGATGTGAAGTTGGTAGATTTGTTGGAGTCTTTGGTGAGCAAAGCTGGCGATGGGGATTACTGAGTTGGATTCCCGTGGTGTGTTGAGGTTCGAGGGACGAATTTGTGTTCCGGATGATCTTTGAGTTAAAGAAGATGATCTTGGAGGAGAGCCATAGGAGTAAGTTGAGCATTCATCCAGTGCTACCAAGATGTATCATGATCTCAAGAAACTATTTTGGTGGCACTGGTATGAAGAGAGATGTTGCGTGAGTTTGTATATGCATGTTTGACTTGCGAAGTCAAAGATTGAGCACCGAAGCTGCGGGGTTGATGCAACCTTTGGAGATTCCGGAATGGAAGTGGGACAACATTTCCATGGACTTTGTATTAGGTTGTGTAGCGGCCGAGGTCCACCATAGGCCCAGCCACCCAGTAGCTATTACCTCACGATCTTTTCTACCCCACTTGTAGAATTTTTGCCTTCCGTGGGATTTGAACCTTGTACATGGGGCTCAAATACAAAGTTCCACTCTTTCCCACTACCAATTGAACCGCGGCTCAATTGGTAGTGGGAAAGAAGTGGAACTTTGTATTTGAGCCCCATGTACAAGGTTCGAATCCCACTAAGGCAAAAATTCTAAAGCGGGGTAGAAAAGATCGTGAGGTAATAATACTGGGTGGCCGCCGCTGTGGACTGGGTCATTACAAAAAAAGCGCGCTTTTATATAACACCAGGGCCTCCTCTCATGGGCGTGTGTACCTCACGATCTTTCTACCCCCCTTGTAGAGTTTTTGCCTTCAGTGGGATTCGAGACCTTGTACATGGGGCTCAAATACAAAGTTCCACTCTTTCCCACTACCAATTGAGAGCGCGGCTCAATTGGTAGTGAAAAAGTGGAACTTTGTATTTGAGCCCCATGTACAAGGTTCGAATCCCACCAAGGCAAAAACTCAACAAGGGGGTAGAAGATCGTGAGGCACACACTGCCATGAGAGAGGCCCTGGTGTTACAAGTTGCCAAACACCGTGAGAGGTCCGACACTATTTGGGTGATTTTGGATAGGTTGACCAAGTCTGCCCATTTCATTCCTATCAACATCACCTTTCTGTGCCAAAGTTGGCTAGAATTTACATTCGGTGATTGTGAAGCTTCATGGGGTCCCAAGAGTATTGTGTCGGATAGAGACCCGCGGTTTACATCGAGTTTTGGGGTAGCTTGCAGGAGGGAGGCTTTGGGGTCCAAGCCGAGGTTGAGTTCAGCTTATCATCCTCAGACTGATGGTCAGACAATGAGAACCATCCAGTCTTTGGAGGATCTTTTGAGAGCTTGTGTGCTAGAGCAGGGAGGTGCGTGGGATACACATCTTCCACTCGATTGAGTTCACTTATAATAACAAACTATCATTCGAGCATTGGGATGGCTCCTTTTGAGGCCTTTCAGATGGCGGAGGTGCGTAACTCCTTTGTGTTGGCATGAGTCCAGGTGAGAGTGTTGTTCTTGGACCAGAGTTGGTTAGGGAGACTACGGAGAAAGTGAAAATGATCGAGAGAGAAAATGA
Organism: Oxytropis ochrocephala; assembly: GCA_020916435.1. Lineage (NCBI taxonomy): Eukaryota > Viridiplantae > Streptophyta > Magnoliopsida > Fabales > Fabaceae > Oxytropis > Oxytropis ochrocephala. The sequence goes on from CM037088.1 coordinate 70,959,095, forward strand.
AAGAGTCCCAGAGCGTGAGAAAAGTTATCATGATAAGAGGAGGAAGGACTTGGAGTTTCAGTGGTGAGCATGTGTTCCCGAGGTCACGCCTATGGTCGGTGTTGGGCGTGCTCTCGAAGGCAAAGAAGTTGACTCAAGGTTTATTGGACCGCACTGCATCACCGAGAGGTTGGAAAGGTTGCTTATAGGGTGGCCTTGCCGCCTAATCTTTCGAACTTGCACGATGTCTTCCACGTGTCACGCCTTCCTAAGTATATTCGCACCGTCTCATGTGATTCACATGGATGATGTAGAGGTACGTGAGAACCTCACTGTGGAGACTATGCCAGTGAGGATTGAGGATATGGAAGTGAAGGTGTTGAGAGGGAAAGACATTGCCTTGGTCAAGGTAGTGTGGTTGGGAGGCTCTTTGGTGAGAGTATGACTTGGGAGCCCGGAGAGCAAGATGCGGGAGTCCTATCCGAGTTATTTGACTCGTGTATGAATTTCGAGGACGAAATCTCCTAAGTGGGGGAGAGTTGTAACACCCCAAATAATTTAATTAAGAAATTGATTAAATTGTTTAAGTGTTACACTAATTTTTAATTATATTAAATTATAATACGGTGTTTATAATTTAGTATTTATTTTAATTGAAGGGGATGGTGGAAGAAATGGAGAAGGGTGTAAAAGGGCCCAAGGTGCACTTGGCCCAATATACATATAGCCAAAGTAGAATTTTCTCTCATTTGTGCAAAAGAAAGAAAGTTGCGAAGAGAGAGAAGAGAAAGGAGAGAGGAGAACTCGCGCAAACCCTAGGAGAAGAGGAAGAGAAGAAGAATTCGTGACTTGAAGGCTTGGATTGTTGCAAGTGGTTTTGTTCGTGACTCCATTTCGGTTCTTCTCTGGTTAATTTGAGGTAAGGGAGTCTCACTCTATAATAGAGGAGATAATGGGTTATATGTATATCATAGAAATTTGTTTTATGTTAATTGATGATTGTATGATGATTTGATTTCTTGAATTTGATGAATTCCTTGGCAAAATTGATTTAGAGCTTGAGTTAGGGTTTTATAATATATGATTTTGTGATTTTGATGTGATTGATGATTTGTACGTGTAATTGGTTGTTAATTCGTGAAATTAGAAGTGTTAGAATGATTAAAGTGTGGATTGGTTTGAGAGGATTTGGAGAATTTGTGATTTTTGAGGTTGGGGCGCCAAATGGCTAGGAATTGTGCGCCCCAGGTACTGTAGCAGGGGGTTTCTGTGATGTGTTGCTGTGCAGGGCTCCAATTTCCTAGAGAAATGGCGCCTGTGCCACTGTTATGCTTGATGGATCAGGTGAGTGAGTTCTTTGTCGGGCGCGAATGTGGGTATTTTGGGGCCCCGGAGTGAAACTTGTATTTCTGAACATATTTCCTCGTGCCAAATTTTGTGTTCACACCGCCCAAATTCATTTTTAAGTGTTTTGGCTCGAGTAGTTTTTTCAGTTGTGGTGTCATTTTGAAAATGTCGGTGGGGGTGATTTTGTGTGTGTTTTGGGGCCGGGGAGTGAAACTTGTATTTACGAACATATTTTCTCGTACAAATTTTGTATTCACCGCCCAAATTCAATTTAAACTGTTTTGGCTCGAGTAGTTTCTGAGTACTGGTCTTATTTTAAAAATGTCTCGGTGAGGTGATTTTGGGTGTGTTTTGGGGCCCGGGAGTGAAACTTGTATTTCGAACATATTTTACCGTGCCATATTTTGTGTTTACTCGCCCAAAAACCTTTTTAAACATTTTTGGCTCGAGTGGTTTTTGATTTGAAAGTGTTGGGTGTCTTTGGGTCGGTGAGGGGCGCTAAATCTTGTCTTTGCCAGGCGCCCGATCCTGCTTGCTCGTGGTTCGTATGCGTGGTTCAAATCGTGGTTCGAGTTTGTGTCTAGGGTCTGTGTTGCCCGTGGGGCGCCAGTTGCTAGAAAAGTGGCGCCCGATGGTCGTGTGTTGCCAGGGGCAAAAATGCCGAAGTTCCGCGCTAGTCTTTGTGTTGCACCGTGGGGCGCGAATGTGGGGAAAATGGCGCCTAGTCTTTGCCAAGTGCCTAAGAGGGTCTTTGTTTTGGTCCCTAGGTGACAGTTTGGTCCCTAGATGATTGTTTTGGTCCTAAATGGTGGTTTAGGTCCCCGAGTGAGGTTGGGTACTCTAGAGGAGATTAGTCCTTGGGACTTAATGGTGTTGAGAGTGTATAATGAGGTGATTGAGCATGCCATGGGGCATGGGCCGGAGGGCCAAGCCGGGAGGGCTATAAAATGAGATTAACACCGAGGTAAGAGTTAATGGGTGTATTGAAATTTGTTTGAGATTGTGTTTGTGTGGTACATGGAGTCTCATGCATACATTTGGTCATGATCATCATAGAGTTTATAAATGAATTGTGAAGCTCGAGGGCGGCGGAGGGCCGCGAGTCATGAGGACTCCATTATTGATGAATCTTGGGAGGGCAAATATTGAGAACGCCGGAGGGCAAATGGTACCACATGCATATTTCCATTGCATACATTCTCATGAGTGCATGTGTGTTATTGAGTGATGATTGGTGTGCTTGAGTATGCTGTGAACTATGAATGTATATATTGCTTATTATCACTTTTATTATATAGTTCGAGACTCACCCTTTCTGTTGTTGTTTACCACAGGTAGTCATGAGTGAGGGCTTTCTACCTTCACTACTCCCGAGTCGGTGCCGCTCCGATCACGTAGCACCTGGGGTTGGGGTTATGAACTATAGTTGTCTTGTTTTGCTCTTTGTTGAGCCTTTTATGTATTGATTTGAGACTGCTGAATTATTCTGTTGAGATCACGAGTATTTTCCGCTGCATTATGTGAAACTATAGTTCCACGAGTTTATTTGCTGGTGTTACGTATTTTGATTATGTTTATGAGATGAGTTAACTAGTGAATGTTTTAAGAGAAATGTGTGACGCTCCATTTTATTGAGGAATGATTTATGTTATACTATTAGTGTGCGGAATGACTATGGCTAAATTGTGGTTCGCCACTAAGGTCAGAATTTCTTTCGCTGGTGTATTTACAAGGGCATCACTGAGAGCCTTGCAAAGGAGGTCAATGCCTGTGCAAGTAGTATCAGTTACCTGAGTAATCCCATAGTCAATCAGTTCACTATTTTATAACACACTAAACCAAAAGATGACCAGAAATGATTTTTATATACTCTGATTTTTTTGATTTAAATTACCGGGTAGAAATGGGGTGTTACAGGGTGGCCAGCCCGGAGTCGGAATCAGGGGAGAGAGGCGGTGAGTCAGTTTGCCGGAATGGTTCGCCGACGTGTTCTGCACGTTAGTCAAGCAAAACGAAATAACGCAAGCATAATGTATGACAGGGACATTCGACGATCTTTTCTTTTCGTTAAGAAGGTCGGAAATATTATTACATCTTTTTCATTCATTCGTTATTCAAATGGTTTTCTTTCCGGCCGCTATTTCGACGCGCCGAGCGACCTCTTTTTCATCTTTCCTCTCCTCCTTCATGCAGAGGTAGTGGCAACGCTTGGTGGCGTCATGATCGGCGTGAACGGTAACGGCCTTGCCCTCCTCGAAAAATAACTTCATCTTCAGGTGGACCGTCTAAGTCACTGCTGTAACACCCCTTTTCTACCCTTATATTACGTGTCATTTATCAGAGTAATTCCTTTTTCTTAAAAATAAATTTTCGTTATTTGATAGAAAAGAAATGCTACACTTCATTAAAAACTCATCAAATAATGCACTCTTCAATTTGTGCAATCAAACATCAAGTTATGGAAAATCCCATTCTCATAAAACACAATCGCAGCGGTATAACTACCAACTCACCAAATACTCTCACACACGTCTCACTGTAACAATTAAAAATCAGTACACAATTATTAAACAAATTATCCCACTCCACGCCCCTAGGTGTTACAGTATCAGAGAGCGACACAACATTACAGCCCAAAAATTAAAGAATAAGGCACCTGCAGCCTTCACTCGCGGGTACCTGCAGCGTTGCCACAATAGAGCAACATTCCAAGCAGAAGGGGTGAGAATTTCAAAGGAACATAATCAGATACACAAGAGAGTAATAAGAAGGGACAATCACAAGGTATCATCACCACATCATAATTACACAACACCAGCTCAAATCACAACAGCATCACTCACAATTATGTTTATGTATGAAGATGCAACCCACACGCGGGCATATGCATGATGGTACCATATCATCTTTAAAAACCACTCAAGGCATATCTTCACCATAGAAGAGAACCACTCAAGGCATAACATCATCAATATAAATCATAGTATGCACATGCCATGAGATCCTATAACACATGTGCAATTCAACCAACACCCACTCGGGGTACTTACCATCATCATCATAAAATAAATAACCACTCAAGGTATGTCATCATAAAACACTCGTAGAGTGTACTCGTCATTCACATCACACTCATCAAATAACACATCATCATAAAACACTCGTAGAGTGCATTCGTCATTCACATCACAATCATTAAATAACACATCATCATTGATCACTTATCTTTTAGTTTTGTGGGTTATAAAATAGTAAACTGATTGACTATGGGATTACTCAGGTAACTGGTACTACTCGCAAGAGGCATTGGCCACATTTGCGAGGCTCTCAGTGATGCCCTTGTAAATACACCAGTGAAAGAAATTCTGGCCTTAGTGGTAAACCACAATTTAGCCATAGTCAAGGAGTACACTAGTAGTATAACCTCTTACAGCAATTCAATCATAAAATAAACTCAGAAAATTCGATCCTCGTCCAGCAACACTATTTGAGAAAACAGTATCAATTTAGTAACAAAACAGCCACTTATATTTTTGAAAATTGCACTATAGTTTCGCAAAACAGCACCAATTTTAGTGACCAAAACAGCAACTTATATTTAAAAAAAATTGCACTATGGGTTCGCAAAACAGCACTAATTTTTAGTGGCAAAACAAAGAACTTATGTTAAAAAAAAAAGAAAGCGCACTATATATTTTTACAAAAACAGCAACTATATTCAATTATAAAAAAAGCGCACTATATATTTTCACAAAAACAAGAACTTACTCAATTATAAAATCTGCACTATATATTTTCATAAAAACAGCAACTATACTCAATTATAAAATCTGCACTATATATTTTCATAAAAACAGCAACTATACTCAATTATAAAATCTGCACTATATATTTTCCTAAAAACAGCAACTTACTCAATTATAAAAACTGCACTATATATTTTCATAAAAACAGCAACTTACTCAATTATAAAATCTGCACTATATATTTTCATAAAAACAGCAACTATACTCAATTATAAAATCTGCACTATATATTTTCATAAAAACAGCAACTTATACAATTATAAAAAACTGCACTATATATTTTCATGAAAACATCCATTATTTGTTAACAAAACAGCAACAATTTAACAACCAAAAACAACACCTTATATCCTTGAAAAACAGCAACTATATTCAATTAAAACTAGCAACAACACACAATTTAACACAAGCAAACAGCAACGATTTTAATTCACCAAAACAACAACTTGTATTTTCACAAAACAGCATTGTATCAAAAAAAAAACAGCAACCACGCCTAATTAAACAAGGCCAACAGCAACACTTTAATCAACAAAACCATGGAAATCGATTTTAACCCATCAACTCACCCAATTCGAAACTCAATTCATCATCCCATAATTTTAATCACGTGTTAACATCAACAACACATCATACAACATCAAAACCTAACCAAAACCCATCATATACCCCATTATGTTAGATGAAACGCTCACCCTTACCTTAAATTAAATCGTAGGACTCCACTAACACCAAAAATCACCCAAATCGCAAGCTTTCCCTTCCTCTCCTTCGAAATCAACGATGGGTGCTCCTTCTTGAGCAACTTGCGAACCACAACAACAAACAATGAGTGATTGAAAATCACTACAACAGGAAAAGGGAAAAAAATTGAGAAAGAAAGGACCAAAAACCCTTACCTTGAGCAAACTTGAGAAATTTCTCTCTTCTCCTTCCTCTCTTCTCCCACGGCGCAAACCCTATGTTTTTTCTCTTCTGTTGTTTTTCTTTTCTTTTCCTTCTGATGCAACTAACCCTGGTTTATTTATATTTTGGGCTCAAACGGTTTGGGCCCTTTTTACACCCCCCTTCCAGCGCTTCCACCACTCCCTAGCACAATAAAATAATTACCACATTATATCCCAATATAATTAAATTTAGTGCAACACTTCAAATAATTTAATCAATTATTTAATTAAATTATTGAGGTGTTACAACTCTCCCCACTTAGGAAATTTCGTCCTCGAAATTCATACACCGAAGTCAAATAGTTCGGATAGGACTCCTCATCCCGCTCTCTAGCTCCCAAGTCATGCTCTCACCAAAGCAGGCTCCCAACCACACCACCTTGACCAATGCAATGTCTTTTCCTCTCAACACCTTTACCTCTCTATCATCAATCCTCACCGGCATAGTCTCCACCGTGAGATTCTCGCGCACTCTACATCATCCATGTGTATCACATGAGACGGTCTGGAATATACTTCCAAGCCGTGACACGTGGAATACGTCGTGCAAGTTCGAAGATTAGGTGGCGAGCCACCCTATAAGCAACTTTTCCTACCCTCGGTGATTTGGCACGGTCCAATAAATCTAGGAGTCAACTTCTTCGCTTTCGATTGCACGCCCAACACCGTCATAGGCGTAACCCTCAGAATACATGCTCACCACCTGGAATTCCAAGTCCTTTCTCCTCCTATCATGATAACTTTTCTAGGCTGCTGGGACTCTTTCATTTTCTCCTAATCATCTTAACCTTCTCTCGTAGTCTCCCTAACCAACTCCGGTCCAAGAACAACACTCTCACCAGGACTCATGCCAACACAAAGGAGTTCTCGCACCTCCGCCCATCTGATTGCCTCAAAAGGAGCCATCCCAATGCTCGAGTGATAGTTGTTATTATAAGTGAACTCAATCGGTGGAAGGTGTGTATCCCACGCACCTCCTCGCTCCAAAGACACAAGCTCTCGAAGATCCTCCGAGACCGGATGGTTCTCTCTGTCGACCATCACCGAGGATGATAAGTCGAACTCAACCTCGGCTTGGACCCCAAAGCCTCCTCGTAAGCTTCCCCAAAACTCGATGTAAACCGCGGGTCTCTATCCGACACAATACTCTTTGGAACCCCATGAAGCTTCACAATCACCGAATGTATATTCTAGCCAACTTTGGCACGGGATAGGTGATGTTGATAGGAATGAAGTGAGCGGACTTGGTCAACCTATCCACAATCACCCAAATAGAGTCAAACCCTCTCACGGTGTTTGGCAACCTCATCACAAAGTCCATGGAAATCTTTGTCCCACTTCCATTCCGGAATCTCCAGCGGTTGCATCAACCCCGCAAACACGGTGCTCAATCTTTGACTTCACGGCAAGTCAAACATGCATATACAAATCGCAAGAACATCCTCTTCATACCAGGCCACCAAAATAGTTTCTTCAAATCATGGTACATTTTCGTGGCACCTGGATGAATACTTAACTTGCTCCTATGGCTCTCCTCAAGTATCATTCTCCTCATATCAACATCATCAGAACACATATCCCGCCCCCGAATCTCAATACTCCCGAATCCAACACAAATCCCCATCCACTGCCTGATCACCCGCAACCAACAAATCCACCAGTTTCACATCCAGTTTCTGGGCGTCTCGATATTAATCAAGAAGTCATTATCAATCCTCAACATACCCCACTTGGACACTCTGCAGTGTCACCTCACAAACCAGACTCAAATCACGGAATTGCTCAATCAACTCCAATTCCTTTACCATCATTGCTGACATATGTAAAGTCTTCCGACTTAAAGCATCCGCCACGACATTAGCTTTGCCGGGATGATAGTTCAAGCCGAAATCGTAATCTTTCAGCAACTCTAACCAACGCCTGTCTCATATTCAGCTCCTTTTGGTCAAACAAGTATCTCAAACTCTTGTGGTCTTTGAACACCTCAAATCGGTACCATAGAGATAGTGCCTCCAAATCTTTAGCGCAAACACAATAGCAGCTAGTTCCAAATCGTGAGTAGGATAGTTCCTCTCATGTATCCTCAACTGCCTGGACGCATAAGCAACTACCTTCCCATCCTGCATCAATACACCTCCCAAACCCATCTTGGAAGCATCACAAGACACCACAAAAGGTCGATCCAAGACAGCAAAGACTAGCACCGGAGATGTTGTCAACCTCCTTTTTCACTCTTGGAAGCTCTCTTCACACTTGGCGCCCCACACAAAAGCTCTTCCTTACAGTCAATTGGGTCAACGGAAGGGCTAGCTTAGAGAACCCTCAATAAACCTCCCGTAGTAACCACCAACCCCAAGAAACTCCCGATCTCGATCCACGGACTTTGGGCTCTCCCACCGCAACAACTGCGCATCAACCTTTGCTTTGGGTCCACGCCTATACCATCACCAGAGATAACGTGACCCAAGAAGCTTACCTTTTTAGCCGTAACTCACACTTTGACAACTTGGCATACAACTTCCTCTCTTTCAAGACCTCTAGCACCAACCTCAAGTGCTCTGCATGCTCTTCCTCATTTTGAGTACACCAAAATATCATCAATGAAGACCACCACAAACCGATCCGGATAGCTATGGAAAATTCGGTTCATGTACTCCATAAACACCCCCGGTGCATTTGTGACACCAAGCGGCATTACAGAGTACTCATAATGCCCATACCTTGTTCTCGAATCTTTGTCTACGGATATCCTCATCCTTCACCTTAACTGGTGATACCCGGACCTCAAGTCAATCTTGCTAAACACTTTAGCACCCACCGGTGATCCATCGGATCATCTATCCTCGGGAGAGGATACTTATTCTTGATAGTCACTTTATTTCAACTGTCGTAGTCCACGCACGCACGCATACTCCCATCCTTCTTCTTTACTAACAGAGCTCGAGCTCCCATGGTGACACACTAGGCCTCACAAATTTCTTCTCAAGAAGCTCTTCTAATCGCTTCTTCAATTCGCATAACTCGTAAGCCGACATCCTAAGTGCAGTGCCATGACACGTGCCTAGTACTGTGCACAAGCTCAATCCCGAACTCAACTTCTCTCTCTGGGGCACACTAGGAATCTCATCAGAAACACTTCAGTGGAACTCACACACCACCGCAACCCATCAACCACGGCTTGGTTCTCAGCAGACATGGACGCCATCAAAGCAAACAATCGACCACCTCTTTCATTACCCCGCGCAATTGCTCGTGACAAACAAAAGCACTCTTCCTCCTCGGGAAGAAGAAAACTACAGACTTATCTTGGGGCGGTTGATGTGCACATGGTTATCTACTAACCATCCATGCCTAATCACATCTAACCCACCCAAAGGCAAACAAATCGGATCAACAGAAAATCTCTCGCCAAGACCGACAGAGGACACCTAGCACACATCGAGTAAGTAGCTACGGACCCTTATTTGGAGTGTCGATAACCATCCCTCTCCATAATGCAGACAACACTAATTTCAACTTTTCAAAGACAAAATGAAGCAATAAAAGAGTGCGTAGCACCCGTGTCAACAATAGCGATTAAAGGCGTACCATAGATGAAGCATGTACCTTTAATCGCATTGGGTCCCCTCTGAACTCGCCAAGGCAAAAACTCTCCCAGTTGCCTTCTCTTTCTTTGGCTTTGGACACTCGTGGTATCGATGTGACCACTCTCCCCACAATTGAAGCACAACACCTCCTTCCTATCACGGTTGGAAGCCATGTGTCCCTCTTTTCCACACTGTAACATCTCTTTTTCTCATTATTTGGACAATCCGGACTCTTATGGCTCGCCTTTCCACACGTGTAACAAGTAACACCGGCCGCAAAGATCTCCCCACTTCGCTTAGACCCACCAACAAATTTACCAATGACTTCCCTTTGCCCTTACCAAAGATGCACCTCATATGGTTTTCCCAGGCCGAAAAATTCTTTTGCTTTTCCTTCATAGCTCTAGAGAAAGCATTATTGTCCTCTTCAAAGATTCAGCGCACTATTAACCAACAACGGAAATACTCGGATCTGCGATACCCTATGGCTCTCTTAATATCAAAGACGCAACCCGTTCTCAAACTTGATGCACTTGGAGAACTCAGCCCCTCTCCATCATAGTGTGGATAAAACTTGGACAGATTCGAAGAATTTTGCAAAGATACTCTGCCATATCATGCTACCTTGCTCAAGTCTCAAAAACTCCACCTCTTTCTTTCCACGGACATCTTTAGGATAGTATTTCCTCCCGAACTCCCTCTCAAATCGCCCACGTGATCGCCTCATTGGCGATCGTCAACCCCGACTATTTGTTTCTCCACCAATCATAAGCCTCTTTCTTCAACATGTGTGTGCCATAGCGAACCTTCTCGAGCATCGGTGCAATCCATGACACGGAATATCCGCTCCATCTCACTTAGCCACTCGGGCGGCACCATCGAGATTATACCCGCTTCAAAAGTAGGAGGGTTCTCGTTTGAACGTGGCGGACTCACGCGTTCCATCACCCGTAGCATTACCCACAACCCCAAAGAATAGCACCGCAAGGCAAGAGCAAGTCGCAAAGATCGTTCCGCCCCGCCATTCTAGTACCGCAATGAAAACAACAATCGTAAACGAGTAACAAAGCTCAAATGTTACTCAACTTGATGACTCAACCACCGTACGGACAGACATCGAACCGCTCCGATACCACTAATGTAACACCCCTTTTCTACCCTTATATTACGTGTCATTTATCGAGTAATTCCTTTTCTTAAAAATAAATTTTCGTTATTTGATAGAAAAGAAATGCTACACTTCATTAAAAACTCATCAAATAATGCACTCTTCAATTTGTGCAATCAAACATCAAGTTATGGAAAATCCCATTCTCATAAAACACAATCGCAAAATGCAGATAACTACCAACTCACCAAATACTCTCACACACGTCTCATCAGAACAATTAAAAATCAAGACACAATTATTAAACAAATTATCCCACTCCACGCCTAGGTGTTACAAAGATCGTGAGAGCGACACAACATTACAAAACCCAAAAATTAAAGAATAAGGCACTGCAGCCTTTCACTCGCGGGTACTGCAGCGTTGCCACAATAGAGCAACATTCCAAGCGAAGGGTGAGAATTTCAAAGGAACATAATCGGATACACAAGAGAGTAATAAGAAGGGACAATCACAAGGTATCATCACCACATCATAATTACACAACACCATTTCAAATCACAACAAAGATCACTCACAATTATGTTTATGTATGAAGATGCAACCCACACGCGGGCATATGCATGATGGTACCATATCATCTTTAAAAACCACTCAAGGCATATCTTCACCATAGAAGAGAACCACTCAAGGCATAACATCATCAATATAAATCATAGTATGCACATGCCATGAGATCCTATAACACATGTGCAATTCAACCAACACCCACTGGGTACTTACCATCATCATCATAAAATAAATAACCACTCAAGGTATGTCATCATAAAACACTCGTAGAGTGTACACAAATCATTCACATCACACTCATCAAATAACACATCATCATAAAACACTCGTAGAGTGCATTCGTCATTCACATCACAATCATTAAATAACACATCATCATTGATCACTTATCTTTTAGTTTTGTGGGTTATAAAATAGTAAACTGATTGACTATGGGATTACTCTGTAATCGGTACTACTCGCAAGAGGCATTGGCCACATTTGCGAGCTCTCGATGATGCCCTTGTAAATACACCGATTGAAAGAAATTTCGCCTTAGTGGTAAACCACAATTTAGCCATAGTCAAGGAGTACACTAGTAGTATAACCTCTTACAAACAATTCAATCATAAAATAAACTCGAGAAAATTCGATCCTCGCCCAAAGAACACTATTTGAGAAAAGCAAAGATCAATTTAGTAACAAAGCGACCACTTATATTTTTGAAAATTGCACTATAGTTTCGCAAAACAAAGCACCAATTTTAGTGACCAAAACAAAGAACTTATATTTAAAAAAATTGCACTATGGGTTCGCAAAACAAAGACTAATTTTTAGTGGCAAAACAAAGAACTTATGTTAAAAAAAAAGAAAGCGCACTATATATTTTTACAAAAACAGCAACTATATTCAATTATAAAAAAAGCGCACTATATATTTTCACAAAAACAAGAACTTACTCAATTATAAAATCTGCACTATATATTTTCATAAAAACAAGCAACTATACTCAATTATAAAATCTGCACTATATATTTTCATAAAAACAAGCAACTATACTCAATTATAAAATCTGCACTATATATTTTCCTAAAAACAACAACTTACTCAATTATAAAACTGCACTATATATTTTCATAAAAAAACAGCAACTTACTCAATTATAAAATGCAGATTGTATATTTTCATAAAAACAAAGAACTATACTCAATTATAAAATCTGCACTATATATTTTCATAAAAACAAAGAACTTATACAATTATAAAAAGCGCACTATATATTTTCATGAAAACATCCATTATTTGTTAACAAAACAGCAACAATTTAACAACCAAAAACAACACCTTATATCCTTGAAAAAAAAGCAACTATATTCAATTAAAACTAGCAACAACACACAATTTAACACAAGCAAACAAAGAACGATTTTAATTCACCAAAACAACAACTTGTATTTTCACAAAACAACATCTGTATCAAAAAAAAAAAAACAGCAACCACGCCTAATTAAACAAGGCCAACAAAGAACACTTTAATCAACAAAACCATGGAAATCGATTTTAACCCATCAACTCACCCAATTCAAACTCAATTCATCATCCCATAATTTTAATCACGTGTTAACATCAACAACACATCATACAACATCAAAACCTAACCAAAACCCATCATATACCCCATTATGTTAGATGAAACGCTCACCCTTACCTTAAATTAAATCGTAGGACTCCACTAACACCAAAATCACCCAAATCGCAAGCTTTTCCTTCCTCTCCTTCGAAATCAACGATGGGTGCTCCTTCTTGAGCAACTTGCGAACCACAACAACAAACAATGAGTGATTGAAAATCACTACAACAAGAAAAGGGAAAAAAATTGAGAAAGAAAGGACCAAAAACCCTTACCTTGAGCAAACTTGAGAAATTTCTCTCTTCTCCTTCCTCTCTTCTCCCACGGCGCAAACCCTATGTTTTTTCTCTTCTGTTGTTTTTCTTTTCTTTTCCTTCTGATGCAACTAACCCTGGTTTATTTATATTTTGGGCTCAAACGGTTTGGGCCCTTTTTACACCCCCCTTCCAGCGCTTCCACCACTCCCTAGCACAATAAAATAATTACCACATTATATCCCAATATAATTAAATTTAGTGCAACACTTCAAATAATTTAATCAATTATGTAATTAAATTATTGAGGTGTTACAACTGCCCCGAGTCTCCCCAGAGTTGGTCGGCACACTATACAGTTGTAAGGGGATGTGCAGGGAAGTACCAGGAAACGAGTCTTGACTGTTCGTGAGAGCTTGTCTTCGCCATACGTAACCTGCAGTTCGATGTATTGAGCGGGATTGTTCTGGATCCGTTGAAACCCATCAAGCCCCCTCCATCATAGGCTAGGAGGTCAGCCTCAGAGATATGGAGCATGGGTAATAACTCCCTAAACATCATATCCGAAGAACTTCCCTGGTCAATCAGGATCCTCTTGACGTCGAGTCTTCAATGTCATCCTTGAGTACCCGACAGTCCTCGGTGTCATGTCCGTGGCTCCGATGGTAACGACAATATGTTTTCTTGTTGGTCGTGTGCCTCTAAGGGATCGGCACTGGCCACTTAACCTCGTTAAACTTGGCGTTTGCGCATTCTTGAAGAATTTTCGACTTCGATGTGTTAAGTGGTGAGTAGTCGGTGAACCGGGAACGCCATTCCTTGGCATTCCCTCCGCCTTCCTTCTTCGACTTATCTTTTGGCTCCTTGCCTTTCCCTGGCGGCGCCGATGCAGTAGCTCCTTCAATGGCTTCGTTGGACTCCTCGTAGTCTATGTGGCGCTGAGCTCGCCTCAAGAAATTGTCCAAAGTGGCCGGCGGGCGGAGGCCGACATTGACGTGGAAGAGTGTGCCTTTTCGGAGGATGTGCCTTAGGAACATCATTCGGACTTCGTCCAAGACATTGTGGACCTCATCGGCCTCTTTGTTATATCTCTCGATGTATTCTCTCAGGGACTCGGATTCTCCCTGGCAAATAGTTCGGAGGATGTCGACAGACTTAGGTTTTAACGTAGAAGCACTGAACCGAGCGGTGAAAAGCTTGGCGAGCTGTTTCCAGGATGAGATGGACGCCGTCGGCAAGTCCCTGAACCACTTTGACGCACTCTTCTTCAAAGTGAGGGGAAAAAGTTTGCAGCGGACCTCTTCCGGGGCGCCCCTGTAGTCCAAGATCCTGTTGAACCCTTCCACATGGTCATCGGGATCGGATTTCCCATCATAGGAGTTTAACGGAGGTGGTTTCTCCCAAGACTTGGGGATTTTGTAATTTTGGATCCTGGGCACAAAGACGCTTCCACCGGACTTCTTTCCCATGTCCTTGTTCTTGGATTTGTGAACCTTCCTTCTTGGGGAAGAGCTTCGTGAGGAGGATGAATCTGAAGAGGAATTCCCATCACTAGACTCGGAGTCGGTGTCAGACGGAGATGGAGGGGTTGGAGGCCTTCCCCGGCGTCTCTCCCTAACAACAAGTGAATCGTAGGCGGGACATCGCGGAATCGCGCGTCGCTGTTGAGATGCCACGGTCTGAGGGGAACCCGGGGCGACTTGCACTGAAGGTTGAATGGTAGGAGCTCGTGCCAAGGCAGCTAGTTCAAGCCGGGATTGTTCCTGTTGGACGAGGTCCCGACTTCTTCTTTCGAGGACTTCCAACAACTGGCTCACCGCTTGGAGTTTCGAGGCCGGGTCGAGATGTTGGACTTGAGGTGGAAGAGGTGGTCTGGGTTACCAAAAGGCTATGATCGTCAGAGAGGGCGGAACCGAGTGAGAACACGTTGATGTACTCCCACTGTGGTCGCCAATGTTCGATCTTGAACTCGGGAAGGTACCTTGTTCGAAGAGCAGTCGGGGTTCCGCTTTCTCAAGCCATTCATCGAAACCTCGAGCTGGGAAGATGTCTTCGGTCGTCCGAGTGTATCCGCGTCCCACGTCAGGTGGGGGTGTACCTGCAGGCACTCCGATGCCTAAGTCAGTGAGAGAATAGGCGGGAGATGCAAGAATGAGAGCGTACCTAGAACTGAAGGCCGAGTGCTCTATTTATAGACATATTGTCGGATAATGCCTGTCGGATCTTACGCTTCGATCCTGGCCGTCAGCCTTCTGTTTCTGAGCAAGCCACACTGCGCCTCCTGCTGAGGCGTGTTTAGGCTGTGTCTTTACGTGTATTGGTCCTGGCCCAATGTCAATTGGGGATTCTGAGCCCAGGCCGGAACAGAGACCGTTGGCGAAAGCGTCAACAAATTGTTTCTAGTCTGGGTGTTCGGCGTCGACGGCTATATCGTTGAAACGACCTAGATATTCTTGGAGAGTATCGTTAGGACCTTGCCTTGTGTTGAAAAGTCTTGCGGTTGTCGTCTTCTAGAGCCTCTTGTCAGAGAAATGTCTGATGAACTTTTTGGTGAAGTCGACATAACTTGCTATGGATTGTCGGGGAAGGCTCATGTACCACCGAAGGGAGGCTCCCTTCATGGTTCCAGAGCGAGTTTTCACTTTAGAGTTTGTGTGCACCAATGATGGCCATTTGGGTGTTAAAGGCGGTTAGGTGTTCTTGAGGATCCTTCTTACGATCATAAGTGTCCAACGGCGAGGGTTTGAAGTTTGTTGGGACAGAATCTGTCATGATGGTGTTGGTTAGAGGTTGAGGGTTTTCAATCTTGACATTGTCTAGGTGACTTGGGTCTCATTCTCTCTAAATGTTTGTCATTTATTCTTGTAATGACTGATTCTTCCTTCATAGTTCGTCGATGACAGCATTGACAATGGCGAGCGCAGGATGTTCGCCAATAGGTTGTGGTTGGACCTAGGGGATTTGTACCTATGTTTCGATAACGACTGGTGGGGGAGAGGCAAGGAGAGGAGTTTGGTTTTCGTCAGTTGCTAAGCTCTCCAAGGTAGGAGGCAATTGATTTCAAGGTTGCCCTCTTCGCTCAGCAGTTCTCGTTGGTGCGGTTACTCCAATGTTGGACAGTTGAGCATTCTGTCTGCGACCACAGCTCATTGTGACCATTGCTAAAGATAGGATTTTGGGTGGCCGAGAATGAATTTAATCGGTCTATTACAGAAGTCGTCGGATAGCTTTTTGTCTATCTCGGCCTCTCTCTAATTTTCTCTATTAATGTGCATCTAAATCTCTTTTTCTCCCTTGTCCTCCTATTTCTCTTGTAATCGCTCTCACAATTACCTGAGAGGTTACCTCTATCTTCTAACTGTAACACCCCGAAATTATTTAGGTGATTATTTAACTAAATTAATTAGGTGATTATTTAACTAAATTAATTAAGTGAGTACTTGACTAATTTAATTAAGTAGTATTTTAGTTGGCCATATTTAAATAATGGTAGGTTAATTAATTTAATTAAGGAGTAGGTGTAGTAATTATAATGGGAGTAGTTTAGTTAAATGGGGAGTATTTAATTAATTTGGGAGGAGGTGTGTAAGTACTTAAGGGGTGTAAATAAGGGGCCCAAGCCCACTAAATAGGCCCAAACTAAAGAAATAACTTTGGAGGGTGTAGGGTTTCCTTCCCATTTGGAAGGAAAAGAAAGAAAAGGAGAGGGTGAAAGCTTGAGAGTGCGACGGCCGTGAATGGAGGGGAGAGAACAAGTTCATCTTGCAATTGGTTACTTATTCCATCATGTGCAAATAGTGAAAAGCCATCACCTTTTTCTTTTAGTGAGTAAATCCACGCCACCTAGTTTCATGGGATAGCTCATGGGATAGCTTCATGGGATTAATTGGAAGCATGGGTTTGTTATTGCAAGTGGGGGAAAGCCTTTATTCATTAATAAATGGGAGATGGAAGGAAGTTTCACTGGCCAAGACTTTTGTTTAGAATTTGTTGAGCTTTTGGTTGGTGACTTTGAGGAATTGCTAGGAGCTTAGTTGTTCTCTTCAATTATCAAAGGTTAGGGGATTCTCATTTATGTCTATAATAATTAGTATGATATGTATTGTGTGTGGAATAGCATTAGGTTAATTGATTGTGTGCATTTTGTGCTAATTATATGTTGGTTGTTGTATTTGATACTTAATTTGGTAATATCATGTTGTTTGATGTTGGAAAAATATGAGTTGTTGATTGTGCATGTCAAGTGGTTGTTTAAATGCTTCAATGAGAGAAATTATGAGATTGGGTGAATTAAATGATGATGAGTAATTGTCTAGATGAGTGTTGGTAATTGGATAATTGATTTGTTGAATTAAAATGTAGTTGGGTTGTTTGAATAGGTGTGTTCAAGGAGGGGGCGCCATTTGCCTAGCAAAATGGCGCCAGGGCACCGTTGATTGGCCGGTTGTGTGTTTTTTATGCAGGGGGGGCGCCAAATGCTAGGCATTTTGGCGCCTGGTGTGGAGTCTGGCGTGTGATGGTTCGGCTGTGCAGAGAGGCGCCAATTCCCTAGGAATGTGGCGCCCGTGTTCAGTGTGTGTGCGCCCGTGTGTGGTCAGGCGCGTGTGTGTGTGCGAGGAAGCGGCGCGATTCGCCGGGAACTTGGCGCCCAGTGTGTGTGTGTCTTTGCAGTAAGTAGCGTGCGTGCAAGGAAGGGTCAGTGCGGGGCGCATTTGCTAGAAACTTGGCGCCCTGTGCTAGTGTGTGTGTGTCTCACTCTTGTGCGTGCGTGGGGGGGGGGGGGGGTTGTTGGTGTCAAAGTATGGGGCACCATTTTGGCTGCCCCTTGGCGCCTTAGTGCCCAAAATATGTCTAAGTGATGGTTTAGTCCCTAAGAATTAGTTTAATCCTTGGTGTGACAAAATAGTCCCTAAGAATTAAATTAATCATTGGCGTGACAAAATAATCCCTTAGTGTCTAATTAGTCCTAATATGTCACATAAGTCTCTAAATACTAAATTAATCATAATGTGTTAAAATAACCCTTGGGTACTAAATTAAACTGTTATGGGTCAAAATGGTCCTTAGGTGGGTTTTAGTCCATGGGTGAGATTTAATTTAAGCAATAAGTTGTGTTGGTGAAGTGACAACAAAGTGGTGAGTTAATGTTGAGGTGTTGAATTAATAAATGATGTGGGCTTCGGCCAAAGCGAAGGGTTAATAAGCGAAGGGGGCTTCGGCCAAAAGCGACGGGTTGTGTTGTGGTGATGTTTTAAGTGATGTGACAATGAATGTGGTGGTAATGTATTGTGTATGGTGCATTGTCATAGTGTCGCATAAAGCATATGCATAAAGCGAAGGGGGCTTCGGCCAAAAAGCGAAGGGGGCTTCGGCCAAAAAGCGAAGGGGGCTTCGGCCAAAGCGAAGGGTGCCCATTGGGCTAAAAGCGAAGGTGATGGATCCACATGCATATTGCACACATGCATAAACTCATACATTCATAGATTGCCTGCTGATGCTTAATTAATTGGTGATTGTTGTTCGTAGCATTATAATTGAACGGTAAATGTCTTAATTGTGAAGGGTTAATGTTGCTAGATGCTTTCTGCTTATAATGCTTATCTTACTTGTTATTATTTATGTAAAGAGACTCACCCTAGCATTTTATGTTGTCTGCTCTCGTGGCGACATGCAGGTGATTCTGAGTGAAGATGTCTAGGCTTCATTGGGATTTTGTGTCGGCTCTGATCTAGTAACACCGGGGATTTGGGTTTTAGCATTGTTATCTTATGTTATGGATTAAACTGATTTAAATTATGTATTGAGTGTGTGAACTCAATTTTATTTTTCCGCTGCTGTGAACTGTTGTTGGATTATTGTAAACATTAAACAGGTTTTAGGGTTTTATCCCACGTGACTATGATATGCATTTCACGCACTAGATGCGTTTGGAATTTTAATTATACCTTGATGAGGTTTTTATTAAATGTAGTATTTTTATTTGAGGTGCGTGGAAAATGTTTTGAAAAACTCTGATTTTTATTGAGTAAATAGTGCTAATAGAAGGGGGTGTTACACTAACCACTCGACACGCCTTCACCAGTGTCTTCGTGTGGAGCAGGCCAATCTCACCAAGCTTCGGGCCGCTAATGGACAAGTCTTGCTGGGCCTATAGGAGTCAGTCCTGTCTATTTAAAGTTGGGAGAAGATTGGGAGTCGTTATTGACTATTAAGAGTTGGATAGAAGATTGGGAGAATGAGGCATTTGAACATCTCGTGACTATAGTCTTAATTATATCAAAAATATCAACATAGCTTCACAAAAACATCTAGCTAAATAAGTGCTCATCAAGAGAATTCAATCTTCCACATACAGAATGGGAAAATAACCCCAATAAAAAGTCAAAGGTAAACTTGTACATTGCATGAAAGTATACAACACTTCGGAACCAGAAATAATTCTCCAATAGCCTTAAGGAACCGAAATCATATATATCTAGTGGTACAATATTATCATAACCTTTCCAGCTAACATTCAGGAAAATGCTCTAAGTACAACCAGACAGGAAGCGAAATACAACCATTTCCATCAATCTCTATTGGATCAGATACACTCTGCAATCGAGCCACAAACCAAACAAAATTAGGGGAAATAATCAAGATGCGTGAGATTTACAAGGCTATTTCATAGAAAAGCTTAGAAACAAAAACAAATTCAATAATTGTTCAGTATACAAGCATTATTTGCCCAAACCAAAACGTAGTAGAAACATCTTATTTAATGGTAACTGCAAAACAGGTTAATTAACCATTCAAATGCACATAGTAGGGACAAAAAGGATATAAGAGCACACCTGTAGAGACATAGTTGAAGTGATAAATTAGTGATGAATTGGCTCCCGCTAATCCTCTGCCCCAAACCAACCAAAGGAGTCAATATTCAATTTAACAACCAACATAAATGTATCAATGAGGTAAAATACCAAGTAACAACAATGTCAAACCCTTGAAATCACTTGTACCTACAACTCTAAATGATAAGTAAAATAAATAAAACACGGTGATATGTTAGAAGACACCAAATATAAAAATCAAAGCAAATCAACCAAACATATTTACAAGTAAAATGAATTTTTTGAAAGAAGAAATTATTCAATGAATCAACATTCAATCCAAACAACACAGTTAAATACTCATTAAAAATAAAAATAAAATCAATAAAGCATAATTTAGATGAAATAGACTATTGAGACAAAAATTGTTTCAATGAATCAACAATCAAACCAAGTAAGGCCTTTCAATTTAATATTAACAGAATATTGTCCAGTTTAGATCCATTATCCAGAGTTGACTTAAGGCATATGAATGACAAAATAAAAAAGATGTAAATAAAACTACAAAAGCACATTGAACTATGTAATTTAATATCCACTAGCAAAGCTACCTAATCCAATACTGTTTTTTAGATATAGTTGCATCAGCCGTCATAGAAAATAGGGAACCATACATTAGGTAATCATCATGGTTTTCATGGACTTCCCTCAGAAACTAAGAAAAACTTAGATTATTTTAAGAATCCACTCCAACTTGCATTAACTCTGAACCAGAAAAGCACAATATTGAACCAAGTTAACCCCTAGCAGCTGACGCATAAGCAAATGGCTCATTGAGCTCACAAGGGCTAGCCTGGAAAGACTTATGCTTGCAGCTGTCTCACAAGGTTCTTGTCCCCCTCCTGGCGTAAGCCACGCTAAAGGTAAACCCTAGTCCAACTAATTTGTGAACGATTGGATTCAATAGGAGAATCACTAATCATTGATTAATTGACAGACCATATCATAAGCCCCATATATAAAATTTAATCATTAACAGACAGATCCATTAATCGTGATCAACATCCAACTTTGAATCTATACCCCACTCAATCACCAAGGTTGGTTCAACAATCACAGTGGACATTCATTTGTAACTACAACTACAAATACCTTAAATAATCCACCCAAAAAGACCAAAGATGGAAAGTCCCATCATCCATAAATTCTAAAACTCAAGAGTCATCAACCATCAAGTCACAAGAACAAAAACATTATTCATTTAGGATCACAAGAGAATGGAATCCAAGATATCTCTATACCAAGCAATCCAGTCTACCCCAAAATCTACATCTAATAGGGTGGTAAGGCACTTGTCATCACACTCTTCAACAACAACATTAGCAAAACGGTACTATGTAGATCCTACTATGGACCAAGTCCTGTAAATCTGGAGCATTTTCAAGGGTAATTTGTCCTGTAAAAAATTGTCGGGGACTAAAATGGGCCTTTACTCAATTTAAAAAAGAAACAAAAGTCTTTCACCCTGAAACCCTCCATTCAAAATACTCTAAAAGACTAAAACCCTCTCTCCAAACATACACTAAGATACCATATATACAATTATACACAGTTTCAGCAATCACAATCAGCCCTTTGGTTCTGAAAAACACAATCACAAACAGGGCCTACAACCACAAATGGCATTAAACTATGTTCAATTGTTTTATCAACAAAAGAAACTTGCAAATAATTACAAGCACAACAAAGAACCTGAAAACCCCAACCTTTCTTATGTTCATGTGCAACAACAGTAACAGGCTTAATGACTGCCTCTCCTTCATCGCACTCCTTGACGGCAACCACGGCGTCTGGGACAGCATCCTTGTCTTCCGGATAGCGAACCACAACCACAGGGCAAACACAGTGGTGAACACAATAATCGCTCACACTTCCGAGCTTCCCATCACTGCCACGGCGGACGGCGCCAAAGCCACGGCTCCCCATAATGACAGCGCTAAGGCCAAGACGCTCGACTTCAAGACAAAGACGCTCCTTCATATCGTGGTCCTTCACGATGTGGATCTTGAACGGAATCTGAGCATCCCTAAGGGGTTTCGCAAGATCGGCAGCTTTGGTTGCCGTAAAGGCATCGAAATCGTCTTCAAGCTTACGCTTACTAGCGTGATCATTGTTATTGTTAGTGTTGTTGTTGGTGCCAACGACGTTATTCGCTTCTTCTTCGGAGTTAGGGTCGGTGTTGATGGAAAGATCGATGGAACCCCAATCGGCGCCGAAGAGGACGTTCGTAGCACTGACGTGGAGGAGGATCACGGCGTCGCCGGGACGAATATACTGTTGGACGGCCCAGCTTACGGCGTACGCGCTCTCATCGGAGAGGTCAACTGCTACGCCGATTTTGCGACGGGCGCCGGCGGTGGGAGTGGGTGTCGCCGCGGTTCCAGGGTGGCGTGGGGAGGCCGGGTGGTGGATTTTGATTTGCGGGAGTTGAGGATCCGAATCCAGTGCGGTTGGGTTGTTGTGGGGATGTTCCATTTTTTTTGGTGTTTTTGATTTTTTTTTTTGTTTTCTTGGTTTGGAAAGTGTTAGGAAAGAAGAGTTTTCTAGAGAGATTTGCTTCTGTTTTCTTACTCACTAAGCTGGGAGCTGCGTGAATCAAGAAATGGGGTTTGGTTTATTTATTTATTATGAAAACTGAAAGTTATTGGATGGATAATGCATATAAATAAACAAACAGTGAGAGAAAGAGAGACAACAAGTTTTTTTTTGGTCAACTAGAGAGACAACAAGTTATGCTCTATATTTGGGTTGGGCTCTTACAGACTCCCCCTACTCAGCACACACTACACAAACGCGTGAAAAGATATGTGTGCCCTTAATGAAATGTAGAGGTTTAATTTTTTTTGGCATTTTAGGATGGTTCGATACTTACCAATCGAACTGGGTCGATGGTAGAGTATCAAGTAGTGTAAATTATGCTGCACACCCCAAACTTGTCTCATAGTGGTTCGATGGTTAAAAAATGAACCAGATCGACTGTTAAATTTCGAACCACTGTTAATGAGACAGATTTGATGTTTTTTCTGAACGCATTAAAATCAATCGAAATGCAGTTCTCACACTTCACTCTCGTTCTTAAGTTTGTCTCAATTACGCAAAAAGAATTTGGAATGAACGAAGTAAATAAAGTTAAAAAGTCTACAATGTCGAATTTATTCGGTAAAACATAAAAAAGCCTACTAAAATGAACAACTGAAACATAACTACTATGGCATATCATCTGTCTCATGCTAGCACAACTAAACTTCCTCATTTCTCGTGCTATTGGCCTCGCCAATGTCTTCACCACAACGATGCTCCATGCATGGGTACCCGTGGGACCCTACCATCTAGCACACACTCTACATCTCAAAGATAGAAGTGCTCCTCCATCTCTCGTATACTCTACCGAACACACAAATACATTAATTAAAATAGTGAAAATTTTAAAAACAGTTAACTTTAATCACAAGTTAAAAATGATTGATACCTGTCTCAGCTCTTCAACACCAGGCACAGGGTAATTTTCTGGCATTACGTATGGGTGGCATACCCTCCTATATCAGACCATGGATCCCTCAACCGTTTATGGGCTCCCAGCCTCTAATGCCTGACCACGGGGGATAAGATGGTTGTGGGAATCTGCCCACATAGCATCAGCATCTTATTTGGTAACTACAGCCCGCCTAGGATGTTGGGGGTTCTCGGGGATCCTCTGCACATAGCAAAATTGTCTGACCACACAATCAGGAAGATAAGCGACCATGCACCCAGCATGCCGTAGCTACCCTCTAAATAAGGACATCGGGTCAAATGGCAAAATAGCTCTGTGAGCATGGTATGGATCCTATGTCACATCCTCCGCCGCATACGATTAAGCACTCCTCGATAATGGTCCTCTTTGCCATCTGACTTTTTGCCTTGCCATTTCAGACCTCGAGGCTTCTCTTCAGAATTGTCACCACGAACAGACTTAGTACCAAACTTATTTCCTTGGAAATATTCATATATTCAGGCCTGTAATAAATAAGAACTTGATTAGGATAATTAAAATAAATAAACTCAATTCAATAAATTGAAATAATACTTGAATCAATACCTGAAGAATAGTCGAGTATCCAGAAAGTTGCTTAGTCTTCCAAACAGTGGCATCCTTCAGCTGGTCGTATAAGTGAGCCAGCGCCATACCTCCCCAGGTGTAGGTCCCTACACTCTCCAGATCAATAAGCATGTAAAGGAAGCCAACCTTTACCTTATTTCCAGACTTATCAGCAAACAAAGTCTCAAATTTAAACAGTACATAAGGTAGGCACGAGGCAACATCCTCAAATTCTTCAAACCTCAACGGCTCTACAGGGTAGATAGTTTCCCTAATCAACTTAAGAGTTACCGTGCATCCTTTCTCAAGAATCTGATTAAATGCTTCTTCAAGGTGGGCACCTAAGTAATCTACAAGCATCTCCTCAACATCTTGTTTGGTTGGCTCTGGAAGGTCAAACCATTGTCCCCCAATGGGAATATACAACAACTGAGAAACATCGTCCAGTGTGATACTCATTTCACCCATTGGTAGGTGGAAGTTGGATGTCTCAGCATGTCATCGCTCTATGAAAGCATTTACCACACCAGCATTCATGTTCTTGAAGAACGACTCACTCAGGATGCAAATCAAAATCCTTCAAACTGTTACTGCGGTTGTGGACCTCCAGAATCTTACGGTCCTAAATTTATGATTACGAACAATTAACAATAGCATTAACAACAGCAAAATGTTTTTAACAACATCAATTGCATAAAATAAATTAAGTAACATACCTGACCCTCCTATATGTAACATGCAGCATCTGTGCCATATGAATACAGCAGAGACCTGTCATCTAGCCCTCCTGGGTAGGGGAAAATGTCTGTTGCAGATGTGACACCCCTTTCCCTAAAATAATTTAATAAAAGAATTTTCAGAAAAATATGAGGGTCTTCTTGAAATAAGATAAAATAATGTGATTAAAATAAAACTTTTAAAGATTATCATATTTCATTTGACTCATTTATTTTACACTTGAGAAAAAGGCACCACATGCATCCTTCTTTCTTTACATCTACATGGACCTCTCATAATTTAATATTTAAATAAAAATATATTGAAATAAAACTCATTTTCCCAACTTACACATTGTCAAAGCCTGACACCATACAATAACATGGACATGAGAACCAGTGTCCTATATCCAACACCATCCCACTGAAACTGGATTTCCAGCCAAGGCACATATCCTATCACAATTATCTGAAAAAGTTGGTTGTACGGTGAGAATCACATTCAATCCATATTAAGACAATAAAATAGACATTAAGGTAGACACTAGTCCCATTTAATTAAGCACAACAAAAATCATCTTTGCCTCACCCACTACAAGAAAAACTGAAATTTCAAGGCGTGACTTTTCGGCGGATTTTAATCCGCCAGAAATTTTTCGCCAAATTTATGTTTTTTCTGGGGGATTTTATCCGTCGGAAACTTTCCGGCGGATTTTTGGTTGTTTCCGGGAGATTTTATCCGCCAAACTTTCCGGCGGATTTAAAATAGTAAAAGTTTTTTTGTCAAAAAAAAAATGAATCCGCCAAAAATGCACTCATTCTGCCGAAAATGCAAAGGGGGAAATTCAAAATTCAAATTCCGCCGGAAACGCGCAAGATTCCGCCGGAAATGCACACCTTTTTTAAATCCGCCGGAAACGCGCACCATTCCGCGAAATGCGCCTCGATTTTGGGAAAAGGAATCCGCCGGAAACGCGCAATATTCCGTCGGAAATGCACACCTTTTTTAAATCCGCCAGAAACGCGCAAATCCGCCGAAAACGCGCACCATTCCGCCGGAAATGTACCTCGGTTTTGGATAAGAAATCCGCCGGAAACGCGCAAGATTCCGCCGGAAATGCACACCTTTTTTAAATCCGCTGGAAACGCGTACCATTCCGCCGAAAATGTCTATTCCGTACTCCGATGCAAAGCCAACGTTTCTTTGGCCTTCCTTCATCATATATTCGAATTCTCTTCTCATTTTCTCACAACTTCACTGAAATTTCTTCATTCATTCTCACAATTTCACTCAAAGTTCTTACAAATTTAGTCTTTCTCTTCTCCTTTCTCAAATCTTTGAAGGTATGTTTTAGTTTATACTTTGTTTTAATTTATACTTTGTTTTAAACTATTAGTTACTAATTGTGGTGTTGTTTGTTTAGGAGTTGTTTGAGTCTATTTCCCTCTCATTGTTTGTTCAAAGGACTCCGGTTTAGCATCAAGTCAGAGTCTTCTCAGCACCACCGGGTGGTGCCTATTATCCGGGAGATGACTTAGATCGCACACACACCTTAGTAGCTTTATATTTGATTATGGATGTTTAAGTGTTTTGTTGGATTTTATTATGAATATTTGTGTATTTTGGATTATTGATATTTGTCTATTTTTGATTTGGTTATTGATATTTGAGTAATTTATATTTGGTTTTAGATATTTGAGGTTTTTTATTAATTTCTGTTTTAATTTATTTCCATTATTTTTAAAAATAATTTCAGAAAATTTAATTTTTAAAAAATATTATGGTATTTATGTGGAAATTTCATCATTTGTGTGAGAATTTTTTAAAAAAGAAAAAATATAATTTGCGGCGGAAATTGTGTCGTTTGAGGCGGAAATATGTGTCATTTGCGGCGGATTTTCCGTCGGAACATTTGCGGCGGATTTTGGTACACTTTTAGCGGATTTTCCCCCGGAAAGTACCGGCGGAAATTCCGCGGGAAACACATTGCGCGACACATTTATCGCTAAAAATCCACCAGAAATACACGTAATTGCGGCGGATTCGGGTATGACACGTAAACATAATACCACCTGAGCACCATCTTCACCTCTCACAGGCTAGGTAGCTCAGACTCAATGAATCTAAGTGAAGTTATATTATCACTTACTCCATGAAACTAGTGAAATTATATTATCACTAACTCAGACTTGAAGACTCTATTTGTGACATCCGTATGACGAGGGCCGGGAGTGATCGCCGGTGCAGAACACGTACAAAGAGCGGCTCCCTTACGACTTTATAGAGAAGGGGCACATGAATGAACCGAATTTGCACCAGAATGAGAGGGATCCTGAGGTTGTGCAGGTATGGAACTGTACAGTTGAAGGAAGACTTAAAAGAATTGATTTGGACTACCTATTCCAACAAGGTGCATCTTCTTTTCAGGAGCCCATCCCATAAGAACTCCACAGTTAAGCGTGTTTGGCTTGGAGTAGTAGTGGTATGGGTGACCTTCTGGGAAGTTTCCCATAAAGCATTCAAGTGAGGATAAAGCACGCTGAAAAGACTCTTGTTGGTTCGTGGGGCGATTAACGATTCCGAAGCGATGCGAGATGTTACAAATGGATCGAGAGCGCACTCTCCAGCACGATGTGGTTCGAGGACGAACTGTTTTAAGTGGTGGGCATGTGACATCCATAGATGACGAGGGCGAGAGTGATCGCCGGGTCGAGCAGCGCGTACAAAGAGCGGCTCTCACAAACTTATAGAGAAGGGGCACATGAATGAACCGAATTTCCACCAGAATGAGAGGGATCCTGAGGTTGTGCATGTATGGTACTGTATAGTTGAAGGAAGACTTAAAAGAATTGATTTGGACTACCTATACCAACAAGGTGCATCTTCTTTTCAGGAGCCCATCCCATAAGAACTCCATAGTTAAGTGTGCTTGGCTTGGAGTAGTAGTGGGATGAGTGACCTTCTGGGAAGTTTCCCGAAAAGCATGCAAGTGAGGATAAAGCATGCTGAAAAGACTCTTGTTGGTTCGTGGGGGCAGTCAACAGTTCTGGAAGTAATCTGGGATGTTGCACTATTCGCCTCTCACAGGCTAGCTAACCGAGACTCGACCACACTAGGTCAATTATGGCATTACTTGAGTACCGAATCGCCTCTCACAGACTTGGTAACTCAGACACAAAGATACTAGATTTGCCATAGCACAACTCAATTATTATTCTCGCCTCTCACTTGCTAGGTGACTCAGACTCAATGATACCATAAAACAACACGCACAACCACATATCAAATACTCAAATATTCTGTAGACAAGGCATCACCTGAGCACCATTCTCAATGTTACAGGCTAGGTAGCTCATCACAATGATGTCAAGTCACAATCATATGTCACATAATATTCTTCCAAGAAATCACATAACTTTATATTTATAAAATTAATATCCTTTTAAGATACGACAGAATTACTCCAATCAAACAGATCAATTTAATCATATGACACCAACATAATGTAATATCAATAGTAACATATACACTAGGTGAGAGATAAGGTTAACAACAATCAAACACGTATGAATATCATACTATCATGTCACGTAAAGCTTTTAGATACTCAATTGACACCACAACCTCATAAGTTCCACAAAATAGAGCATGTACGTACAATATTCATTATAAACATACACACAAGACTAATAATTAATCACATGTTCTAAAATAACTTATTTAATGCTTGCCCCATCTTATGAGGCCATATGCATATATAATTAGGTGTTCAAGGGTTTAATAGAAATCCCTATAACCTTAATGATACCTTATAGCCCGAATATAACCCGAAGATCATCCCCCGTGCCTGATATCAAACTGTATTCCAATAGCAAATCGACAGAGACAAATCACGAGTTCTCCGTCGTGATTTAGTTCCAGCAGAACAATGTTCGACTCGAATGCGTATAGTTACACAACAACAACAACGACAACAACGACAGTTCAAAAGTCATACACTAAAAATATAGATTATTCGAAATCATAGTCCAAATTTAAATTCATGTACTCATGTATATAATGTTAATATAAGAAGCTAACTACTTAGGTAGTATACTATATTAAATCATCCATCATATATAGTTTAATTTATAACTCCTCTTTAATAAAAAGAATACCTTTTTGTAATTAAAACTTAATTTATTAATAGAATTGAATGCTCAAATTACTATTAGAAAAGGCACTAATTAAAATAAAGTGGGTTGTGACATAAGCATGCCTAGTGTTCTAGAGCAATTACCTAACACCTAATGTAGGAAAATAATTGTTGACTTACACATTGATCAAGAGGTGCCGACATAAACAATTAATTGAAATTGCCATCCCCAATCAAAATTGTTCGTTCGATAGTCAGCCTTCTCTACAAGCCTTGCAATCATTCCAAGCTCTCAAGATAAAATTATGTGTCTTCGAAGGTAGCGAAGCTGAGGCTGTGAGTGATATGCGAGTTTCTCAACGGCACTTGGGTGTTTTGATCCTCTAAAAGCATGGTAATAATTTCTATTGGAATAGAAAGGCTCACTCACGATGCCGATAATAACCCAAAGAAGAATAGTGCAGCGATGAGTAAGGATACAAGGAATCTTTGAGTAGGATAAGAGATGGATACAATAAATTAATTAGACGCAGAATAGAGTGTGGATGGAGGAGGAAATCAAAGACGCAGATGAAGACTTCCTCTTCATATTGTTGTTACGGCACTATCCAATATAGGGGAGAAAGAAGGTGAAGCTAAACTAGGTCAACCACGTAGATTTGATTTAAAGCACAGATATGAATACTAAGCATTTTTAAAACCCATTTTAATTAGTACTATCGTTTTTTTACACTCCTAGCCCAAATTAATTTTCAAAAAAATAATAATATATCAGATTCTTGAAATACCGGGCTCTGATACCACTAATGTGACACCCCTTCCCCTAAATAATTTAATAAAAGAATTTTCAAAAAAATATGAGGGCCTTCTTGAAATAAGTTAAAATAATTGAATAAAATAAAACTTTGAAAGATTATCATATTTCATTTGACTTGTTTATTTTACACTTGAGAAAAAGGCACCACATGCATCCTTCTTTCTTTACATCTACATGAACCTCTCATAATTTAAATTTAAATAAAAATATATTGAAATAAAACTCATCTTCCCAACTTACACGTTGTCAGAGCCTGACACCATACAATAACATGGACATGAGAACAAGTGTCCTATATCCAACACCATCCCACTGAAACTGGACTTACAGCCAAGGCACAAATCCTATCACAATTATCTGAAAAAGTTGGTTGTACGGTGAGAATCACATTCAAGCCATATTAAGACCAAAAGATAGACATTAAGGTAGACACTAGTCTCATTTAATTAAGCACAACCAAAATCATGGGATGACATATGTGTGAGACAACATGTATTTTGAAATAAACATAGGTTACAACGTCTTTTCAAGTTTAATAAACTCTTATATTAGGTAAATCAAGCAAGGCATTACAAACATCAATTCCACATAGATAATCATGTGTTATAAATCGTCATAAATCAATACTCATAAGTCACGAAGGTATGATATGCATGTTTCATTCAGCACACGCGAGGATGTCTCTCCCTAGACTCAAGGAAAAAAAGAGAGGACCATCTTTGCCTCACCCTAGGGCCAGATGACTCGGACTCAATGACACGTAAACATAATACCACCTGAGCACCATCTTCACCTCTCATAGGCTAGGTAGCTCAGACTCAATGAAACTAAGTGAAGTTATATTATCACTAACTTAGACTTGAAGACTCTATTCTCCTCTCACAGGCTAGCTAACCGAGACTCGACCACACTAGGTCAACTATGGCATTAATAGAGTACCTAATCGCCTCTCATAGACTTGGTAACTCAAACACAAAGATACTAGGTTTGCCATAGCACGACTCAATTATTATTCTCGCCTCTTGGTGTGGAAAATAGTATGCAAATAAACATAGTCACACAAGTAATATAATGATAAGAAAAGGTCGAACCCACAGGGATTATGTAAAGCTTTGTATGGTTCAGAGTGTACACTTAGTGTGTCTACACTATTTACAATTGGTTGAAGTATACAATTTGTAATTAAACAATATAAACAATAAATGTGTGTAAGTAATCAGTGAGATAAAGTAGTTGAGATGTTTTCACCAAGTAAATCACTTCTAAAAGTTTAGTGGTGTAGGCAGTGTAGGTACACTGAGTGCAGCTGCATGAGTGTGTGCCTTTCAGTCACTTTCTTCAGAGTTTCATTACAAGCTTCTTATGTCTAGACATGCTAAATAGGTTCACTCCTGTCTCTTAAGTTCCCACTGTATCACCCTAAAAACTATGTTATCCTATGTCTAGGACTTAACACGGTTTTAACAAGCAATTCCTTATTAAAGCTAGTTTAACAAAGATGTTGTTGCAAACACTCATTCTTATTAACTCTTGATTTCTTAAATGTAACCCATGTCTGCTGTTACAAGTCTACCTATTCTAAAGTGATCAATTCCAGAATAAGCTTTGAAAGAAGCATTACACAAGAGTTAAAATGCATACACTACATAAACCACATTTACCTACTTAGAAGATCATTACAAGGCTACAACATCTCAACTAAAGGAATTTAGCTCATATTACTCATAATATAATAGAGAGAATATGCAAAGAACATAATCAAATGAGTAATATTACAAAAGAACTCGAAAGGATAGAGATTACACAAATAGGAGAACTTTTGCATGAGATTCCCAAGTTGAAGTACAAGATGACTCCTTCACAAGTTTCCTCCAAGTAAAAGTGAAGGGAGTGGTTGTCAAGCACCTCCTTACCTTCCTTTTTTTTGAAACTTAAATAAAAACTAAATCTAAGTGTTCCCAACTATTTCCTTGGGTAGGATCTAGAAAGAACACGATGAATGGAGTAAGAAGTGAGATTCTAAGCGAGATTCTCGGGCTTTCCTAATATGGTTCGCCGGTTCTCTGCTCATAGCCGAGCCTGGGGATGACGTCGGCTCCCTGGTCTCGGGGAGTGTCATACCCTAATTTTGTCTGCGTAGGGTCAAAACCCTAATTTTCCACAAAAATAGTAAACTGTGAAGTGTGAAATCATTTTGTAGAGTGTAAGCAGCATTTTGCATGCATTTTTAAGGTTTTGAAGTCATCCTAGGGTTTTTAGAATCATTTTTAGAGTGGAAATGCATTTTTTGGGCAAGAAGCAAGTTTTTTAGGTCAAAGGGTATTTTGGTCATTTTACAAAGTAGGATAATTTCTCATCAAGAATCATTGTGCACTTTTAAGGGAATTTATTTGGGGCAAATGTTTTGAGTTATATGTGTGTTGCGCATGCATTGTTGATTTTTGTACAAAAAGTCAAATTTAAAAAGTCAACAAAAAAGGGAATATTCTTCAAAAATACAAGGAGAGGTTTTATATCATTTTTGGGCATAGTGATCTCATGAAAATGGTCCATTCATTTATATTCCTAGTATTTGGCCCAATATGGTTAGATTTTATGGAATTATCCTAAGAGGAATAATCAAAAAAAGAGAGATAATGGAAGGTTCATGAATGGGACAAATAGTACAATTGCCAACTAGCAATTTGTACCCTTTCCACTCCTCATGAGCTGCACATAACCAGCCCATTATCCCTCAATTTTTGATTTATTTTCATTACTTGCAAAGTGTATCTCAATCATGACCCTCCATTCAAATTAAGATGCAAATCTCCACCATTCATTCATAGTTAAAGGCAATCTTGTGATATGAAATTGTGGAGAAACATTTTTGGAAATTCACACCCTCTCCACTCCCCTCATGAGCTGCACATATCAAAGCTTTTTACCATAACTCATCTAACTTTTTACCACCTTGAATCATGAATCTTTTTACCTAAAAAAAACCCAAAGACATTTCGCATACTTCATGCATCCTCTTACTTATTCTTTTGCATTCATTTCTAACTTGCATATTCACATGTTCATGCATACTCAAATGTTCATACCTTGCACAATAACTATGCTCATGCATTCATAGTCTTGTATGCTCAATCACTCATTCATGCATAGTCTTGTATGCTTATTCATTCATGCATAGTCTTGTATGCTTATGCATTTGCATATTTGCCTAATCATGCACATCATTGCTTGCATGTTCATTCATCTAACCTAGATCATTCTATGCCTATAATCAATTGTATTCTCTCGTTCATGATGCCATTTAAATGTATTGATTTAATTATGTGCAATTCCTCCCCCATGCATGTACTCTTATATGAAGACGTACGTAAGCCTACTTACTTGTTGTAGCATAGAGTCATTAAGATAGATGCATACCCTTTGAGATTGTTGCCCGTCCCGTAGCAATTCTCACACACACGCACAATTGTTTTGAGAACTTTATCTTGCATCTTTGACAATTAAATCTCTTGATTGTATTGGCATGCTTAATCTTAGTTGATTGAAGTGTTCTACTTGTTTTCCAAAATCTTTTTCCAAATCAAACTCTTTTCTAAACTAGTTTTCAAATCAAAATCAAATGCTTTTCAAATGAAAACCCTAGGGCATTTTCTTAAATAAATCATTAGTCATCACTCGAAGCCTTTGCTTGTTTGATCGCTAATGAGGAGTTATTAGTGGTAGTCACTCGAAGCCTCTACTTATTTGACTATTATGGAAGCTCCCACACCTTAATCAAACACAAACTAATTCAAATTTCAAAAATAACATAAGCTATTAGTGATAATTATCACCGATGCCCGCTCTTTTTTCAAAACAATTTCAAAAAACAAAAGATAATAAAACATTGTTACTTGTAATCACTCGAAGCCTTTGCTTGACTGGTTACCGGTTTTAACTATTTTCTTTCAAGTTAGTAATGAACGCCACTCGAAGCCCTTGCTTGTTTGGTATTCGTGAACACTTGAGTCTTATTTCAAAAGCTCCAAAAAATTAAATAAAATAAAACACAAAAATATTTTCAAAACCAAAAGGCGAGAACTATGTAGCTTTGATCCCTCATCTCAGTGAGGGTACGTAGGAGTGGGTCACAGCTCGTCAAGCACCTTTTTAAAAAAAAATCTTTGTTTTGTTCCGCTTTTCAAACATACCAAAAATATTCTTTTTCCCCCCGATTTTAGTAAAACAATTTCTCAAATGAAATAAAAAGAAAAGGAAAGAAAAGAAAAGAAGTAGAACAAAAATCATTTCAAATCAACTTTTCCTAAACCACACATCAAGTTAATGGTTCCCTTTCAGTAGAAAGGAGGTGCGGGATGCTAATACCTTCCCCGCACCTAACCGACCCCTGAACCTACATCTCTGAGTTTTCAAAAGACCATCCGCTTTTCCAAAAAAGGTTTTTTCAATGTTTTCATAAATAAATATTGGTGGCGGTTCTACTATTTTCCACGTTGTCAAACGAGACTCCAAACCGGATTTTTCGGGGTGCAATCCCTCGGACTGCGTGGCCGACGAGTCCCTCGACTTTTTGGGTCGAGGTGTGGCCTTCATGGGTCGGTCCTCCGATATGCCCAGTCGTGTCGGTTAGGAGGCTGCGTGTGTCCGAGCCTCTCTAAGCAGTCGGCTGGGAACACAGTCCCTCGAGCGGTGAGTAATTTGTGTGAAGGCGCTCTGAAGTATTCTTGCCTTATCTTCGGTGTTTCTAGTCCCTCGGCCTTAGTACATCAAAGTTGTCAGTCATCCTTGTTTCTAATGTCTTGGACTTTGACTCCGCGGGGGTTTCCGTGCACTTGACTTGGTCAGTTTCGACTCGCATGAATTTCTGTTACACGATAAATGCGCCTTCTAGGCGTTTTCATTCGTCCCTTGCTGTATAAATAAAGGTTTTTCTTTGCTTTGCTTCCTTAGTTGTTCATGGCTTCTTCATGTATTTCGGTTCATTATGAGATTGCGCCCCCTCCTTTGAGTCTTTTGAACAACCCCATATGCCATTGGTACGTGGGGGTTGTCAAGAGGCTCAAAGTGGGAGTTACTGATCTTCGAGAGCTCTGGCTTTTCTCTTTTGCAGGCAGTTTGTACTCAGATGTTGGGGTTGCTCGAAGACTCAAGAAACGGTTGGCGGGTAGTCGCAGCGGCGGCGTGTGCCGAAGGTGACACTTCAGCCGCTCCACGTGGGTTTCCGCCGTAATTGGCTGACAATCATTGAGTTGGCTCTGGTGTTGCTTTCGGTTCAAAGAGGGGAGCGGTCCTCCTGATGGATGCTTGGAGTTCTTCCACTTCTTCTGGGGGATCGCCTTCCACGTTGCTTCCTGGCGCCGATTCAGAACATCGGATGTGGCAACCAGGCCAGGAAGCTCATCAGAAAAAACTTTAAGGGTGGCGGTACCTGCAACAAGGCATTAAAGAAGTCCTCGGCCATCACAAGAAGTGGAAGAACTCCATTTTTTATTGATGCGATGTGACGTGACGCTTGATTGATTTGATTTTGGTGGGAGGTGTCATAATGGTGTCATTGGGAACCGCCACGCTTTTAAATGCTCCATTGGGGGTATGACACGTGTCACGCCCCTAGTATCTGAAATTTGAACCGTTTTAGATCTCCATCGTTGATTTCCTTGGTGGGTATTCGCACCGTTGGATCGTCTCTATTCGGAAAGGGTCTTATAGTCTTTCGCCCCTTCATTTGGCTCTTTTGCTTCGTTTCCCTCCATTCCTATTGTCGTTTCTCCCTCATGTCTTTCGTTTCCCTTGCTCTCTTGCTTTTGGCTCTGTCACCTTCTTGGTGGCGTTTGTGATTTCTGCGTTTCTCTTCTCAGGTACGCAGTCTCTTATCTCGTTCTTTTGCATTCTGTTTATGCGTGCTGTTTGCTGCTCCTTTAGTAGTTTTAGCGTTTTTCTGCTTGCGTCCTGGGTTCACATTTACTGCAACTGCTTTTCCTGCAAAAATAGAAATGGTTTCCATAGTTGAAATAAGT
The DNA here is from genome assembly GCA_020916435.1 of Oxytropis ochrocephala. Classification (NCBI taxonomy): domain Eukaryota; kingdom Viridiplantae; phylum Streptophyta; class Magnoliopsida; order Fabales; family Fabaceae; genus Oxytropis; species Oxytropis ochrocephala. Next base: position 70,994,938 of record CM037088.1, read on the forward strand.
AGTTATAGTGAGGGGGAGGTGACCTCTGAGTACCGGTGTCCCAACCCCAATTGTGCCACAACCGTCAAGTGCGGCTATTGTTGGTCGTGATAATAAGCTGCCGTCGTGTGGTGAAAGAACTAGACGAGCTTTATAACAGTGGTTCTTCTTCTAATTCAACAGGATCGACTAGTCTATCTGTTATGGCCGAGGGAGGGGGTTCTAGCGGCGGACAACCTGGGAATGATGAGTATTCCTGGTTAGACCAAAAGGTGCTCGATTCTTATTCAGTGCTTCGAACCGAGGCTTCCCTTGTTGGTGTTCGGCGGATGCTATGCCATCCTTCGGACGAGGGCTCGGCCGCTGCTAGTCTGGTTTCTTTGGACGAAGCTGTTTCAGACGAGTGTGTTCCCGACGATGATGTATATACTTACGCCTACCAGACTTGGTTCGAGCACCTGGGGGTTCGGGTGCCTTTCCCTGCCTTTTATTGTCAAGTATTGAAGATGCTCAATGTGGCTCCAACACAACTCCACCCCAATAGGTGGGCCCATATGAGAGCCGCTCGAGGTCCTTTGTGAATGCTTTGGAGAAGAGGTCTCGGCTGTGTAAGTTTTGTATTTCTTCCGCTCGTCAGTAAAGGATCCAATGCGGTGGGTGTCTCTGTGCAATCACCAGTGTCGCCCCTTTATGGCCTTGTATAAGAGTAGCTATAAGTTCTCCTTCAAGCATTATTGGTTTCGGCTATCTTCGGGACCGAAGTGTCCTTTGTTGCTGGTTGACGAGGTGGGTGATGAGTCGTTCCCTTTGAGTTGGAAAAGAAATCCCGAAGGACAAGTTTTCTCATTGAGAGGAGGGTTTTGAGTCCCGGTTGAGAAGGCGAGGTGGATCGGTTAGATGGTTAGGTTAAGTCTTCGGGTATGTTTAAGTCCTCCCTGCTGTTAGGTCTAGTGGATGATGCTGAGCCGTTAATTGACTATTTAAGTAATTTTCCTTCCTCAGGTCGTCCCTTTTTTTTCTTCTGATCAGCGGTTGCTCTTCTTTTCAAGTGGTATTGGGATGTCTACCCTTAGTGTTGCCGAGCGTAAGAAGTATCAGGAGAAGCAGAAGAAGAAACAAGGGATACCCTTGGAGTCCTCCTCTTCGCCTGTGGTAGTACTGACTCCCTCTTCTGGTCAAGGTTCCTCTGTTGTCAAGAGTCCGGCCCAGATTTCACAAGTGCTGCCGAGCTCGTCCCCCTCCCTCTTCGGACATTCCTGCTGCAAAGAGGCAGAGAACTGGTGCTGCCATTGAACTTGGGCTGCCGCAGCGTGGGGAGGGGGCCATCGACGTTGCTTGGAAGGACGTGCTGAAGTGTCGAAAGAGCGCTGACGGTCCTGCTGATGAACCTATTCAGTCAACTTTTGACTCTAGGTACCCACTGAACAACGTTCTCAACGCCGCTGTCGGTGCCGGCGACGTTGAAAAGGTGGCTACCCTGGGGATTCGGCAGACGTTGGTGGTGGTGAAGACCTATGGCCACTATGCTTCGGTGCTTGCTCATCTTGCTGAGGATGCTTTCAACAAAACGGCCATCGAGCATGGCCGACTGGAGGAAGCTTGGAAGAAGACCAAAGAGGAGTTAGAGGCTTGTAAGGTTGAGAAGGCTCGTTTGGAGCAAGAACTGGGAAAGTGGGATACGAAGAAACGTCGTCTTGAGGAGAAGGTGTTTGATCTGACTGTTGCTAAGCAGAAGTTGGGGGAGTCCTTGGAAAGGGCTAATCAGGAATTGGAGGCGCACGCAGTGAGGCCACCGGTGAGCAATTGGGTGCTCAAAGGGATTTGGGAGTTGTTCCCTAATTTGCCTGTGGGTGGTGATTTGGTTGCGACCATCGATGAGGTGAAGGCCTCGGTTGCGAAAATTTTGACAATGGTTTTGACAGAGGCGTTTGAGCAACCGGAAGGTGCTCTTTCACAAGTCGACATCGGCGAGTTTGATCTCGACAAGATTGTCTTTGAATGGTGAGCTTGTGGATGAGGAGGTTCTTTGAAGGGGCGTCTCAGGTGTGCGGTTACCATCGGCGATGCTACGACCGAAGCCCCCATCAACTTTGATAAAGTCGATGAGCTTTTGAGTGACACTGACATTGGGCGAGTGTTGGCCGATGGTGAAGACAATGTGCAAATCCCGTAGTTTTAATTTTCCTGCAAGTCAAAGACAATGTCGTTTTGTAATGAGTTTAAGTTACCTCTGTTTTGTTGTAAGCTCCGGATTGCTCGGGCATTAGGCCTTTGTTTATGTCTAATTTCCTTTCGCTTTCCTTTAATTGTTGCCTTATCTTCGGCTTATTTCACCGGTTGTTTTTGCGCTTTTTAATCATAGCGTCTTATATTACTTCGGCTTATTTCACCGGTTGTTTTTGCGCTTTTTAGTCGTAGCGTCTTATATTACTTCGGCTTATTTCACCGGTTTTGCGAACGGCCTTGTTGGTGCCCAAGGGTTGTATGTCTGCTTTTAGGCCAGTCTACACTTGTCGGGACTTGTGTTTAATGGGCGTTTCGGCGGTGCCGGGCACGTTGGCTCCGTCGGCGAGCGCGTTAGCATCGCCTACACCTTCGAAAAGCTCTTACACCGCACCGAGCGTGTTAGCGTCGTCAGCAGTTACTTTAGCCTATGCGATGCAAGCTCCATTTCGGTTTCTGGTGGGACGAAGGTCCACATCGAACCGAACTGGTGTGCCCAAGGGTGGTGCGTGGCTCATCAGCCCCGCTCTCACCTGTCAGGACTTCAGTCTTCATTGCCCAAGGGCAACATCGAGACGTTGCTCGGTCCTTGCCTGTCGGGACTTCGTTATTGTGGACGTTCTTTTGTTTAGTCTTCTTTGGACTTCATTTGAATCAGAATCATAAGTCACTACGCCATAATTGTAAAAAGAGAACGCCACCTTTAGTAGCGTTTATAAAAAACGCTACCCATTTTAATAACATGCTACACCATTAGTAGCGTTTTAAGGTAAAACGTTACCCATTAGGTAACACGCTAGACAGATCACTAGCGCTTTTATTCAAAACGCTAGCCAATTAGAAAACACGCTAGATAGATCCTAGCGTTTTTAGAAAGCGCTAGGTATTTAGAAAACACGCTGAGACGGATCCTAGCACTTTTATTCAAAACGCTAGCCAATTAGAAAACACGCTAGATAGATCCTAGCATTTTTAGAAAACGCTAGGTATTTAGAAAACACGCTAGACAGATCCTCAGCGCTTTTATTCAAAACGCTAGCCAATTAGAAAAACACACTAGATAGATCCCTAGCGTTTATTAGAAAGTGTTGGGTATTTAGTAAACACTCTAGAGCGGATCCCTAGAGCTTTTATTCAAAAACGCTAGGTATTTAGAAAATACGCTAGATAGATCCTAGCGTTTTTAGAAAACACTAGGTATGGTTAAATAATTTTTTCGTTTCCCATTGAGCTACTTCCTCTCTCGTGAAAACACTCACCCGAAACGCAAAATCACTCACCCAGAAACGCAAAACCCTAACACCCTAACGCAAATTAACATCATCTCTCTCAACGAAAATCATCTCTCTCAGTGAACATCATCTTTCTCAGTCTGTCACTCAGACAACATCGGTGAGTTTTCTGTTCCTTTCTCTGTTTCGGGTTCCTTTATTTCGTTCCTTTCTCTAATTACAATAGTCTCTTGTTGCAATTTTTTCTTGTAAATTACAATTAGGAAATTTGTTAGATATTAATTGTGGGTTCTAGTTTAGAAATATATTAGTTTTGTCACTTGTGCACACTAGACTCTTCTTGTTTTTTTTACCACTAGCCTCTTCTTGTTACACATAAATTAAGTTCATTATTTGGAAGACTAGACTATGGTTTCTTTGTCTTGACCAAAGGACCGAGAATAGAAATAGAATATGAGATAGATATAGCTTGAGAAAATAAGGAGTGGAATTTAAAAAAATTTAAAAGAGGAAATTTTGTTTGTTTTTTTATATGAATATATTCTTCATTATATTCGAATTGCTTGATGGGTCATATGTTAAAGTTCTCTTCTCGGGATGTCCGCCAATCGTGCCATCCCAAGGAGTATGTCATTTTGAGTGGATTATTTTGTGATTTGTCTTTGTTGAACGTTTAGGGACTTCTAGTGGTATGAAATGTCCTTGTTTAAGTTGTTGTTATGTAAAATCGATTCTTTCGAGGAGGAGTTGGCACGACATTTAAATGCGAATGGAATTGATCAAAGTTACACTTGTTGGATAATGCGGTGAGAAAAAGGTGAATCTTCAAATATGAATGATATTACTAAGAGATATCGCACTTGCCGGTTGACACCGGAACACATTCATTTGATGCGAACGAATTTGAAGAGATGGCAAAGGTTGTTGAAGAGGATCTTAATGATTGTCTGAAATGTTTGAGAAGTTGATAAGCGATGTAGAGACACCATTGTATGCCGAATGATAATGTGCTTCCTTCTCGGACGTATGATGCAAAGCAAATGTTAAGTCTATTGGCTTGAATGTGAGAAGATACACGCTTGTCCGAATGATTGCATTTTATTTCGGAATGAACATGCGTTGTTAAAGTCGTGTCCTAAATGTAATGCACAGCGATATAAGAAGAAAGAGTGCGCTCGAGAAAAGGTGTTGTGGTATTTTCCTATAATTCCTCGATTTAGGCGCATGTATCGTAGTTCGAGAAGATGCAAAAGACTTGACATGGCATGAGGATGAAAGGATTAAAGATGGTATGCTACGACACGGCGTGATTCTCCGCAATGGAAAAAATTAATATTGAGTATCCAAATTTCGGGGATGACCCGAGAAACCTCGCCTTGCATTGTCTATTGATGGATTTAACCCGCACGGTATCGAGTAGCTCCCCCGCGATACATGGCCCGTGATTTTGGCGATTTATAACTTATCACATTGTTGCTTTGCATGAAAGCATAAATATATGATGATGTCTTTGTTAATTTACAGGCCCAAACAACCGTGAAATGATATTGATGTATACTTGGCTCCTTTAATTGAAGACTTGAAGCAAATGTGGGAGGCTGGGGTAGAGGTGTATGATGGGTTCGAGAGAAGAAAGTTTCACCACGAGTGCACTTTCTATACATGTCTTCTTTTGTGACTATCTAATGAGCAGAGTGCACTTTCTATACAAAAGAACAAGATGATCGAGTAAAATGCAAAATAGTGGGATGACTCTTGTAGCTCATTCTATGCATGCATCCAAAGTGCAAAGAGTAAATCCCATATATGCGAATATGTCATACTTTGGCGTCATTAAACACATATGGGAGTTGGATTCCAATATGTTTGAGAGAACTGTGTTCAAATGTGAATGGGTTGACAATAATACTCTTGGTTTCTGATTGATGAATCGGGGTTCATGCGGGTGAATTTCAACAAGTTAGGATATAAAGATGAACAGTTTATTTTAGCATCGCATAAGCTCAACAAGTGTTTTATGTCATCGATCCGGTTAATATCAATTGGTCTATTGTTCTATTGGTGACAAAAAATTGCGTATAACAATGATGATGATGAAGCACCCAATGATGTTGGTGTTGAGGCGACCCTTTCTTGAACATCGGAACCAATAATAGGGAAAATACTTCTATAGAGGATGTTGTATATTTTAGAAAAGATCATAATGATGGAATTACTATTCGTGGGAAAAAAATACCAAGACGCGAATTGCAAACAAAATTTTATCTAGGAAAAGGAAAATGTAATATAGATTTAATGATATCTCGTTATTTTTATTAATAGATAATTATATTGTTTTTGTAAATTTAACAATAACATGGATTATGTTATATTGCAGGTCAGATGGCATCACTTAGTGATCATGAGAGTGGTCAAGACAGTAGTCACGAGGGTGGTGCCGTTATGTTTCTAGCTTTAATTTGTAGCTACTTTTGAGTTTCATAATGTTAGTTAGTTATTATGTTGTATGATTTGGATATATATTATGTTGTAAGTACTTGTTAGTTTAATATGGTCTTTTGGTGATGTGTACATATGTGTGTATCTATATTGGATTGTAATGATATTGGCTGAATTTTGTTGGAATGATATTGGATTGGAATGATATTTGATGAATTTTGTTGGAAGGAATGAATTTATAGGTTGTAATTAAAAGGGAGAATAAACAAAAATAAAAAAATATTTAAAAAAATCAGTCAATAGGTAGCGTTTTAAAGAAAAAGCGCTACAAATGAAATTAAAAAAATCGGTCAATACATAGCGTTTTATAGAGAAAGCGCTAGAAATGAAATTAAAAAAATCATTCAATACCTAGCGTTTTATAGAAAAAGCGCTAGGTATGAACAAAATGCACTAGAGGATCCCTAGCATTTCTAAAAACGCTAGGTATGGACAAAATGCGCTAGAGGATCCTAGCGTTTTCGTAAAACGCTAGGTATGGACAAAATGCGCTAGAGGATCCCTAGCGTTTCGTAAAACGCTAGATGGACAAAATGCGCTAGAGGATCCCTAGCATTTCAGCAAAACGCCAGGTATGGACAACATGCGCTAGAGGATTCCTAGCGTTTTAGAGAAAACGCTAGGAATTGTAATTTTAATTTTTCAGCTTCCCTAGCGTTTTTGCGAGAAAGCGCTAGGCATTGTAATTATAATTTTCACTCACGTGGGCACCAAATTAAACGTCCTCTTCTCTCTCACACGAAGCAAAATCTCTCTTCATCTCTACCAAACTCTCTCTCCCTTGCGAAAACCCTAAACCCAACGAACTCTCTCTCCCTTGCGAAAACCCAGCAAGCTTCGTTCATCACTCTCCACCTCTCTCACTCCAAACGTCTTCTCTGGACCAAACTCCAGCCATCATCATCGCCAGCTTTTTCTCCTCGGTTCCAAACTCCAACAACCTGCTTTGTCTCTTCGGTTCCAAACTGTTTCCTCTCTCACTCGCCTCTTCGGTTCCCTCCATCTTTTTGTTGGCTAAACATAGACGTTGCTCCCCAAGTGTTTGAGGTGAGCTCTTACTCCTTTTATTTTGAGCTTCCATAATAGTTGAAGTTGGGTAAGGTTAATGTTGGATTTGTGAGCAAACTCTAAATGTAAATTCTGCACAAATTAGTATAGATATAGGTACGGTGTTTTGATTATAACTTTTATGTAGAACTTTGTTTTGAATGATTCTTGTCTTGTTGGTAACTAGATTCATTTTGCTTTAGTTTGAGCACTAATTCATTTGATTTGGTGAGTATTGACAATTTAATGTGTGTTACAAGTTCGAGAATAGTTGTTGTCTTGCTATCTAAAGTTAGAATGAGTGTCTTGCTATCTTGTTGATTACTATTTTTACATTTATCATACAACACTAATTGCAATCTAAAGTTCAACCATAAGTTGCTACACCAATTGTATTTCATAAAAGCTGGGCATAGTTATGAAAACTAGACTTATTTAGACACTCATTTGCATGATTTCATTGAGTTTTGATATATTAAATTGAGTTGTAAATTTGGGAACTTATGTAGCAAATTACTATAGTTTATCAAGCATGTTAGAAATTTTCTTATCTATGGCTTTTATTGAGTTTGTAATTCGGTTTGTAAGTAAACAATTTGTTAGGAAGCTCTTAGTTTCTCACTAGAATTACTTTCTTACTGTTAGGTGATGTTAGTGATCAGATAATTGCACATAGAGCTAGCTATTTTCAATCAATTTTTAAAGACAAGTAGCTATGAAGTTATTACCAAACTAAGAGTTATAGTTTGGCTAGCTGAATGTATGATTAGATTATCCTATATACATTTATATATACATAAACTAAGAAATAAAAGAAAAGATTAAAGACACCTCGAAGTCAAGGGGTGTGCGGTATGGTTAGCTTGATTGGGACGCCACTTAGGGTTAAGGCGTCTAAACCACCATATCGTGAGTTTCATTTCTTTGGGGTCTATGACCAAATCAGGGAATGCAGCCCACAGTGAAGTGACATTAATGTTTTTATGTTCTTTCTTGTGATATATCTTGTGGACTAATCATTGCATGATGATTTTGTATAAAGTTGAACAATATGGCGCCAGAACATTAAGAATGATTAGGAATTGAATGAAATCTTGTTTGATTTTCCTAGAGTTGTTTTCTGGGAGTTGAGGGTTCTGTCATAATAGTTTGAAGTATACTTTATACTTATTAAGAATATATTTTGTGATTGGCTTTATCCTCTTTATGATCCTCAATTTGCGGGATCATTGTAGCTTTTTCCACGCCGTTTTGTAAGTCGGATGGCATCACTTAGTGATCATGAGAGTGGTCATGTGATGTAGTCATGAGGGTGGTGATGGGGGTGGTCAAAGAAACACAAAGAAGTTCACTCCCGTGGAATGACAAATAAAAGGAAAATCATCCATCGGATAAGTAAAGGACACGAGAAATATTGAAGAAGTTACTAATTATTAATGTTGTTCTCTACCTTTCAAAGTTTTCTAATTATTTAATGATTTAAAGCAGGTCGGATGGAGAGTTAAAAGTTTGCCTATTGGAAGAACGGCACAAATTTGATAACTTTTATTGGTACTAAGGTGAAGCAAATGTTCCAATTTCGATTAAAAGTTGGAATGAGAAAGATAATAAAGTTTTGCCTAAACTGAAAGATGATTTCTGGTCCTTAATACAGGTATATAATTTTAGACCTCTTTAATAATCTTATTTAGTGATTTTTAGTTATATTTATTTAATCCATTTTTATGTATAAGCGAAACACTTTGATGTGGATGATACAGAAAAGATTGTATACTCAAAAGAAGCTAGAAGGTTGCATCGGAGTTATAGAAGTGATGTAGGAAAAAGTACAGAAACTTCCAGATGGGACCATCAGACATGGGAGCCTCCACCATTGTATTCGGAATTATAACTAAGGAGGATTGGAGTTTATTTGTACAGAATCGCACGCACTCAGAGATCCAAGCTTTCTTGGTTAGTATATTAATTATTTAAGTATATATATATATATATATATATATATATATATATATATATTTGACAACTAGATATTATTCATTAATATATACTTATCTTTTAAATAGAAAAAGAGCAAAGCGAATAAAGAAAGAGCTTCTAATCCCGAGTACCCTTATAGAGGAGGTTCTAGTGGATATCAAGTTCTCGAAGAAAGATTGGTAACACACAATTAGTTTAATTTATTATGATTTAATGAATCTTTTAATTTCTGAGTTGATTAACAATTATTAAACTTAAATAGTTACTGAAAGCGGGGAAAGATCCAACTCAAGAATCCCTTGATCGTTGTACTGTGTGGTTAGAGGCCCGACAAAACAAAGATGGTGACATTGTGGATCCCAAAACTAAGGAGGTCAAGGACGGAATTGTAAGTATTCCAAAATTCAAGTATTGTAATTTTTATGATTCCTAGCAAGTTGGAATTTGTGTCTCATTATATACATCCATATGATCATCATTTCTGATCATTATATACTTATGTTTGTGCATCAGGAAAGCATATCACAATCTGTATCACAAGGAGAGTTAACAGATTGCTCTGGTGAACAAGATATCATTGCTCGTGCCTTGGGAAGGGAAGAGTATAAGGGTCGTACAAGAGGTTATGGGGTATTCCTCCTACCACTGTGTTTGGGACAAAGAGCCATAACAGGGCGTGCAGGCAATGTAAAGTGATGGCGGCACAGTATGACCAGATATCCAAGAATGTTGCTGTATTAATGGAAGAGAGCGGATGTATAAGCGCTCTTGGCACAATCCTTCTTGCTGCACAATCCATTCTTGCACCATCCACTATTGCACCACCCCCTGCTTTGCACCTATATCACTGCTGCACCCTCACACCGCCCAAGATAGTGCGAGATAGTCGCACCATCCCTTCAACACGGTATTTATTATTACTCGACTGTTTTTGTACATATGTATTTGATCAAATCATCATGTATATTTATTTTTCTTTATAATTGATTTAGGATAACATTTGAATGTGAGCTATATATTGCAAACCCACATCGAAAGGTTGCAGTGGGCATCTTATGTAACCAATTGGAGTGCCACAATGCACAATTTACCCATGCACGAAAACCATTTGAGAGTTAGAGTAGACTTTTCAATTGAAGTCTGCACCATTTACTGCTCCAATTGTTAGTGCGGATATATTTCTCTGTGGGTCAAGCACTTAGTACTTTTGTGGCATGGCCTGCACAACTTGTCGTTGTAAGTGACAATATTTTTGTTAATAAGTTAATGACTCATTGTTATATATAATGTGTGCTAACTAACTAATCATTTTTTTAATATATACAAGTACCCCAAAAAGGAATATCTAAGGAAAAGAGTGTTACCAAAGTCAGATCTTAACCTTCCCCTTCCACCGAGAATGCCAAAGTGTCCCAACCATCTCCTTCTATTAAAGGAAAGGTGTAACACCCCCTTCTACCATAACTACTATTTAATTAATTGAAAAAAATCAGAGTGCATAAAAACTTTCAGTGCAGCCACACGAGGGTGCCGCATTTAAACAAAACGCCTTTTCAAAACTCCAAAAAGATTAATCAAAATAAAACTCCAAAACGTAGGATACATAGCACCAAATGATATCCGGGAAAAGTATTACAATTGTGGAAGAATAACAACTTAAACAATAGTTCAAAATGTAAAAGAAATAACAACTAAACATCTCCCGATTGCTTACGTATCGAGTGACTCGACCATACTAGAAGAAGGATCTCTAGTCACCTTGGTCTTCGCCGTCACTGCAGTTCTGCGACATACGAGGCAACACGATGCGATAGAGGTGAGTCTCAATACATAGATAATAATAAATAAAACAGAAACACAAGTAGAATAGGCACACCAAAGGTACAGTCAATTCAAATACACTACTAATACACTACACGAGGACTACGATTACACAAGAATACGATTACACCAAGAATTATAGTTACACCAAGAATCTGATTACACCAAGAATTATAGTTACACCAAGAATACTGATTACACCAAGAATTATAGTTACACCAAGAATTATAGTTACACCAAGAATACATTTACACCAAGTATTATAGTTACACCAAGTATTATAAATTACACCAAGAATTATAGTTACACCAAGAATTATAGTTACACAAGAATTATAGTTACAAGAGAATTATAGTTACACCAAGAATACTGATTACACCATTAGTTTATGAAGACACAATCAATCACCGAACATGTATGCAATGTATGAGATGCAACCCAAAAACTCCTGGGCATATGCATGTGGATCCATCACCAAAATTGCCTTGAGGGCATTCACCAAACACCAAAATATTTTAAGAGGCCGAGGCCTATTCACCAAAAATGCATGTGATTATGCGACACCATGACTATGCACCATAACACCAGAACACCAAATAATGCATTTATATGCTCACCAACAATTTGTATACTCACCAATCACCAAAAGAAGTCATAGACCTCCCATCACCATGATATAATCACCATTAATATACATCACCATAAATAGTAACTCTACAATGACTAAAACGACACCCTAAGGGACTAAAAGAACACCAAAGGACTAAAGTCAACGCTGGGGACTAAACCAACACAATTATATCACAACATCATCATAACATCACGAGTCATAACCATCACAATTATATCACGCATCATCGTAAACACCACATTTAAAAATTGAGAAAACAACACATTTAGACTTTTAGTGACAACACATTTAAAATCTAGAAAGAAAGCGCCACATTTATAATTTAGGAAGAAACACCACCTTTAAAGTTGAGAAATAACCCATTTAGAATTTAGTAACAACACATTTAAAATTTAGAAGGAAACATCACCTTTAAAGTTGGGAAAACAACACAATTAAATTCCAAGGATAGTAATAAAATATCAGCCTTTTTCTTTTATTTATGTATAAAAGCACCACATTATTAGCGCCCCTTTCATTTGCATAGATCGCAGAAAATTCGATAAAACAAATGCAGAAGACGTACGGGAAAGCAAAGTAGCTCTTTGACAACAGTAAAATGTAGGGGAAAGCAAGCGAGAATTTTTCGCGCTAAAACGACCATAATTTATAAAGAAAGCAATAGTTCATATTTCAATTAAAAGCAAAGAACAACACATGATTTTTAAGAAAAAAAGTAGCTCATATTTCAATAAAAAAAAAAGCAACATTGAGTTATGAAAACAAAGAACCCTTATTTTCCAAAACAAAGAAACAGCACATAAATCATAAAAACAACACCCTTTTTATTTTCCAAAACAGCAAACAAACACTATAAAACATGAAAAACAGCAACCTTTTATTTGTCAAACAGCAAACAGCAATATAAATCATAAAACAACAACCTTTTATCTCCCAAACAAAGAAACAACACCATAAGACATAAAAAAAAGAACCTATATATTATTCCAAACAACAACAAACAACATAAAACATGAAAGCTTGATGAGTATAGTCATTCAAATCAATCCTTCAAGCACACCAAGAATCAATTATACAATTTTTCCTAACACCTAATCCCTATGGGTTCATGTTCTATAAATTATTAACTACGAAAGAGAGCCCCCATACCTTGTTATTTGAAGAAGATAACACTAAAGCTCCCATGAAAACCCCTCCAAGACACCAACACCCCAAGCCTTCCCTCTTTCTCCTTGAATCAATCGCTCCTCTCCTTCTCTCTCTAGCCCTAGCCGTCGCACCTCTTCACTCTTCTCTCCTTTCTAATTTTGAAATTTTGTTTCTAATGAGGGTTTCTCCTAAGACCCAAGGGTTTTATTAATTGGGTTTGGGCCACTTAACTCCATTGGGCCCTAATTGCACACCTCTAATTATTTTCTCACATCCTCCTATTTAACTAAAATACTCCCATTTAATTACTACACCCCACTCCTTAATTAAATTAAATACCCTATTTTTAATTCCCAACCATACGCTACTTTTCCTCCTACTTTTCCTCCCTCCCATAACCACTTTGGTTTTCCCTAGAAACTTGTTTTTTTTTAATAATAATAATAATAATAATAATAATAATAATAACAATAATAATAATAATAATCATCATCATATATTAAGTATTTCTAACATCAATTTTAGTCCTTCTCAACATGGTCCCTATGCCAAAACTCTCCAATTTGGTCCACTACCCTATCAAATCAACTCCAAATAATTTCTAATAAAATTTGGGGCGTTACAACTCTCCCCCACTTAGAATATTTTCGTCCTCAAAAATTTAACTAATAGGAACATGGTTATGCTCTAACGATTCGCACTCCAAGATTACAATTACCCCATCCAAATCTGGCAAACAAAAATTCATAACAAAGTCTCACGTCGAAGATCGACAAGGGACACAGAGAACACACTGTGCAATACAAGATCAATCATAGCGCATAATACGAGACTTAAACGCTCACAACATTTGACAAAGAATAGACAACAACATAACTAAAACTTAGAACGAGTACCAAGACTCGAAGGTTAATAGACTCGGACGACTCGACAACTTGGCCTGGACGCACCGAAGCGCTCGATATCACTAATGTAACACCCCCTTCTACCATAACTACTATTTAATTAATTGAAAAAATCGAGTGCATAAAAACTTTCGGTCTGCGACACACGAGGGTGCGCATTTAAACAAAACGCCTTTTCAAAACTCCAAAAAGATTAATCAAAATAAAACTCCAAAACGAGGAGGATACATAGCACCAAATGATATCCAGGAAAAGTATTACAACCGTGGAAGAATAACAACTTAAACAATAGTTCAAAATGTAAAAGAAATAACAACTAAACATCTCCCCTGGCACGTATCGAAGCGACTTCGACCATACTAGAAGAAGGATCTCTAGTCACCTTCGATCCACCACACACTGCAGTTGCCGACATACGAGGCAACACGACTTGATAGGAGTGAGTCTCAATACATAGATAATAATAAATAAAGCAGAAACACTGAGTAGAATAGGCACACCAAAGGTACAGTCAATTCAAATACACTACTAATACAAATACACACAGACTACGATTACACCAAGAATACAAAGATTACACAAGAATTATAGTTACATTCAAGAATACAAGATTACACCAAGAATTATAGTTACACCAAGAATACAAGATTACACCAAGAATTATAGTTACACCAAGAATTATAGTTACACCAAGAATACATTTACACCAAGTATTATAGTTACACCAAGTATTATAATTACACCAAGAATTATAGTTACACCAAGAATTATAGTTACACACAAGAATTATAGTTACACCGAGAATTATAGTTACACCAAGAATACGGCTTACACCATTAGTTTATGAAGACACAATCAATCACTGAACATGTATGCAATGTATGAGATGCAACCCAAAACTCCACTGGGCATATGCATGTGGATCCATCACCAAAATTGCCTTGAGGGCATTCACCAAACACCAAAATATTTTAAGAGGCCGAGGCCTATTCACCAAAAATGCATGTGATTATGCGACACCATGACTATGCACCATAACACGAGACACCAAATAATGCATTTATATGCTCACCAACAATTTGTATACTCACCAATCACCAAAAGAAGTCATAGACCTCCCATCACCATGATATAATCACCATTAATATACATCACCATAAATAGTAACTTTACAATGACTAAAACGACACCCTAAGGACTAAAAGAACACCAAAGGACTAAAGTCAACGCCAGGACTAAACCAACACAATTATATCACAACATCATCATAACATCACAGTCATAACCATCACAATTATATCACCGCATCATCGTAAACACCACATTTAAAAATTGAGAAAACAGCACATTTAGACTTTTAGTGACAACACATTTAAAATCTAGAAAGAAACGCCACATTTATAATTTAGGAAGAAACACCACCTTTAAAGTTGAGAAATAACCCATTTAGAATTTAGTAACAACACATTTAAAATTTAGAAGGAAACATCACCTTTAAAGTTGGGAAAACAACACAATTAAATTCCAAGGATAGTAATAAAATATCAGCCTTTTCTTTTATTTATGTATAAAAACAACCACATTAGCACGCCCTTTCATTTGCATAGATCGCAGAAAATTGGTTCAAAAACAATGCAAGAAGACGGAGTGAAAGCAGTAGCTCTTTGACAACAAAGAAAAAAGCAGAGGAAAAAAGCCAGAATTTTTCGCTAAAACAACCATAATTTATAAAGAAAACAAAGTAGTTCATATTTCAATTAAAAAGCAAGAACAACACATGATTTTTAAGAGAAAAGAGTAATCTCATATTTCAATAAAAAAAACAAAGCAACATTGAGTTATGAAAGCAAAGAACCCCTTATTTTCCAAAACGACCAAACAACACATAAATCATAAAAACAACACCCTTTTTATTTTTCCAAAACAAACAAACAACACTATAAAACATGAAAAACAAGAACCTTTATTTGTCCAAACAAAGAAACAAAGAATATAAATCATAAAACAACAACCTTTTATCTCCAAAATGAAAAAGCGGCACCATAAGATGTTCACTGTGTATTAGCAATTACGAGGATCGCATCAGCGGCAATTGGACTGCTGCCCAAACCCATCTCGACGGCCCAAACACGCCGCTTGGAGCGCAATTCGCCGGCCAAATCTTCGCAAAACGGTCGGACCGCAAGATATATACGCCATTCGCATATGGTATCGAGCACGTTCTCTAACCTTGTGCTATATCCGCGAGCGACCTCTCACTAGATCGTCGGAGTGTCTTTGCAGTACCACCCGAGGTGCTCAACGCGTGAAGCCGAGGACCGGTCCTTTCATTCCCTCAACGATCGCCCATTCAACGGCAACAACTACTTCAACACTTCATTGGTCAAAGGTACGATCAAGTGGCGACCACGATGGGGAGGCCCGTGCGCTATCTACCTCTTTCATGGCTCCACGCGGATCGGCCCCAGACGCGCCCACTTCTCGACTCAATCCTCCCGCGCAGAATCGGCAGCAGACCGAGGGCGGCGTGGCGCCACAATCCACGCAGTCTCAAGGACTACCACGACAAAGAGCTTCGCGGTGCACAACGGTCGCGGACCTATCCTCCAACGAGTTCAACCGGCCGTTCTCGAGACTTACCGCCGAGCCGTTGAAGCGGGCATTCGAGGAACCTCTACCGGATCATGTCACTCGCCGTTTCTGCGCTCCCGCAAAACAAAAATCAAGTGATCGTTGCATCGAGATGCGCCATCTCTCGAGACGAGAGGTTCGATTCGGCGCCCACGGGCGAAGAGCGGAGAACTACGCTCGTCGCCGGCCGCTGCCAAGACACCGCTTCCTCCTCGAAGGAGCATTTCTCGTAGAAGACACTACTCATCGCTTCTCCGGAGAAGAAGCGAGGCACATGACGCTCGCTGGCGAGAACGAGCGAGACGCCGCGTTCGATGTCCTATGATTATGAAGATTCTAGCTACCGCCCCGACACCGGCCGCTCACAGGCTGTACTCCTCCAACGAAGTCGTCCGGTCACGCTCGGTCGAGAAGCGTGATCTTGGGATTCTCGTGAAGAGTGGAAGATTACAGAAATGGAAGAATTAGGACGCGTTCGATCGGCCAGGGAGCCAAAAGCGAAGCGACCCGTAAGGCCCTCGCCGGCCCACCAACCGCCCATCCAGGAGGATTCTATGGAATGCGGGAGCAACGAGGCGTGCCTCGCAATGCAACCACTTTCGGGTCGAAGCGGCATTCGAATGAACACGCCCGTTCTCGAGGAGATCGAGCGTTACAAAATTCCGAGAGACTCCATGAGCCGCCCAATCTCAACAAGTTTGACTACGAGGAGATCCCGACAAGCATCTCGCGTTACTTCAATAATTCACCGCCGCTATAGGAATTGGGACCGACCATGAAATGCAGTGCTTTTTCCCGGGTCTACCGATCGGCGAGCATTGGAATGGTGGGAGTCTCTGCGACCCAATTCCATCTCCTCATGGGACGACTGATCGTAATATTCTTGTCTCACTACACCGCAAACCGCCGCCAATATCGGTATGAAGAATACTTGGACTCTGTTGTTCAAGGAGATAATGAGAGCGAGGCAAGATATCGACCGGTTTAACACCGAGGCGAGTCCGTTCGTGACTTGTCGGACAAGGACAAGCTAAAATATATCGGCGTGGTATTCGACTCGGACCACCGGTTCGTCAGAAGAATTCACTCTTAACCATTACCAAGATCTCACATTACTTAACGAGAGGCTAACGCCCACGTGGCGTATGAAGAAACCTGGCGGCAAGAAGAAAGGCCGTCCGCATACGCGACCCAAAGAGGAAAAGATAGCCGCCAAAAGGACATGAAGGTCGCCGCGACAATCGGCCCGACTTTCGGGATAAAAGTTTGATCATCGAACTCGACTCAACACCTCTATGCGCATTGCACAGCCGAAAGTGTCGAATAATGAGTTTGTGGGAGTTAAAGCGGCTTTACCGAACCACTCGTGGCTCAAGAAGGTGGCACGACCGACTAAAAGAGATGCCGCCGCTACCACAAGAGTAAGGGGGCACGATACTAACGATCGTATGGCCTCAAAGATGATATTGAAGAGCTTATTCGAAAGGCAAGTTGGGAAAGTATGTGAGGTCGGAGGAAGGTGACCGACCAAGAGAAGCAGAGAAAGGCGATCCGGGACAGAGGAAAAGGGCCTCTCGCCATAGAGAGCACCTAAACAAGGATCGATCCAAGATCGTGACGGCCGGCAGATCCAAAGGCGCGTAATGTTGCGATGGTTATTCATGGTGGAAACCCCGGATCGCAGGAATCTAACAAAGCCACCAAAAGAAAGTGGGACGAGTTGTTAATGGTCGCATCCACTTCAAAGACCACCAGGCCTCGAAGCGAGACCCCATCTCATTCGGCGTGTGAATGACTATCTGACGGCAAGCCTAATAGTTATGTTCCATTGGTAATCGAGTGTCATGGCAAACACAGAGTGCAGAGAATCCTGGTCGATCAATGTAGCTCTACCGATATCATGTTTGAAGACTTGATCGACAAAATAAAGGTCGACGGAGCGAGATAATTCCCGGAGCCGAGCCTACCCTCTAACGAGTTTCAATGGGGCGACCACCCACCCGTTGGGAACGATCGAAATGGCCGGTCACATTTGGTGACGACACCTGGGATATAGTACTGCATACAGACTCCGGCCGTGACGACGTTCCTCGTGACTCCCTCAAATCCTCGCTATCAATGTATTATTGGTAAGGCCGACTGGGTAAGGTACCGAGGTCGTTACATCGACGGCAGCATCCGAAAATGAAATTTACAAAGAAAGACGACCAAGTGGTAACCACGGCGCCGACTTCGAATCAGCAAGAAGAAGCCATGCTCTATACCAAGAAATATGTGACGAGGTAGATCGCGCCGAACGATCGTGAGCACCAGCGAAGGCCATCAAGTCAATGTCATGCTGATTTGGACGCCGATATGATCCGGAAATGACCGGAGGACAATGATGATGATTTGGCTCGAGAGTCAAAAACAGCACGCAAAAGACCAGAGCCCCATGGAGAGTTGGTAGATGTTCAATTGGGTGACGACCCATCCAAAAGCATGAAAGCTCAGGTAATGACCTACCGAGAGCAAGTGAAGCAAGATCTTGTGCAATGTTTGAGAGACTATGCTCGACTGCTCGCATGGCGTGCATCGGACATGCCCGGCATTCCTATCGGTAGCACGCCATCAACTTCGATCGATGAAGGGGGTCGAGCGGCCGCTCAAAGAAGACGATACTCTGAACGAGGAAAAATCTCTGCCGCCGCAGCGTCGCTGAGAGGACCTCATAAAGGCCAATTTCATAGAAGAGATCAAATACACGCACCGCTATCCAATGTCGTCTTTGGCGTTAAGAAGAATGGAAAATGGAGGATGTGTGTAGACTATACCGATCTAAATAAGGCATGCCCGAAGGATGCCTTCCCCGTACCAACATCGAATGTTCGGTCGATGGGGCCCTCGCTACAACCATCGCTGTCTTTTCTCGACGCTTACTCTGGATACAATCAGATCACGATGTATCCGCCCGA